>CALNXI010000073.1:347743-427743 GCA_942486025.1 Porites evermanni | reverse complement strand
ATCCAGACATTCTTTATAAAAAGGCGGAAGGTAAACTGGAAGTTTTTTTGAATCGAAATTACAGTGGAGGATGAACTTTCCCCCTAACCCAGACAGGAAATAAACCAGGGTTATTTTCCAAGAGCAATGGTATTCCTCGTCTGCGTATTTTTTTTAATACCATAAAAACTCTCTGTGTGCAAATCATTGAATGAATATCTAACATTTTCAAACCACCATCGTTAATATTACTTATTAGTGCAGATCACTTGACTTTATCATTTCCTTTCCAAATAAAGTGATAAAATCAACTTGTTGATTTCTTTAACATGGTCTTCAGGTACTCAGAGATCAGCGCTGCTTTGCTAAGAAATTTTGGGATAATAAAAGACTATACAATCTGAATTTTTCCTACCAGGGTAAGGCCCCTACCTTTCCAGCTATTTAAAGTTCAATCCCTGGATTGATTTAAAGATGGACTCACAGTTGACCTTCAATCTACCTGCTGGGGTATCATAATTAAAATAAACTCCCAATATTTTGATCATACTACATATTTTGTGAGTAAAAACATCTTGAACAAGACTGTGCGGACCAATCGCAAAAATCTCTGTTTTTTCATCATTTACTCGAAGGCCTGGACGCGTATCTGGTAAAATTTGTAAAGATGTCAGAAGTTGAAAGTATGAATTGGTATCTCTCAAGAAGCAGGTAATATTGTTGGCAAAAAGGGTCGTTTTGATTTCTTTCCCATTAATTAAAAAGCCTTTAATATTTTTATTTCTCAAATATGACATACCAGCATTTCCAATGCAAGAATAAAGGAGAGAGAGGATCACCCTGTCTTACCCCACGTTTAACAAAACAGATACCAGTTGTAAAGCCATTATTTAGTACACAGCTTGACAAGTCCTATAGAAAGTCCTAATCCACTGAAGAAAATTTGGTCCAAAACCCATTTTCTGTAAAACCTGATATAAAAATTTGTTGTTCAGCGAATCAAAAGCCTTTTCAAAATCAATTGTGAGTAGAATGCCAGATTGGTTCATTATTTTGCCGATCTCAAGAACATCATCGATAGTGTGTACCGCATCTAAAATTGACCGTCCTTTTATGAAACCATTTTGATTGGGGGGAATAAGTAATAGCATTACTGGTTCTAATCATCTTGCGATAGCCTTGGACGCAATTTTCACATCCACATTAACCAATGAAATTGGTCTCCAATTTTTAAGAAATCTTCTAGCTTTTTCCATTCAAAGATAATAGTTTAAAATTTAAATTAAGTTTCATTGTCACATATTTTAATTTCTTAAGAAAACAATGGAAAGGCGGTAGAAGACCAATTTAAGCATATATGAAACCTGCATGTTTCTCTATTCATAAAGAGTCTGAGCCCCCAAAAATAAACAATACGAAAAATAACACGAAAGACAATGACAAAAAATAACAGTAACCACAAAGAACTAACACAATACTTAAAAAAATGAAATAGCCGCCAGCCAAAGCTGTTAATTGTGCCACCTTTGACTGGTACCTTGCAATCTTTGATCTTAATTATTGGCATTCCACGCAGTTCTTGGGAAAATTAAAAAAAAACTGCAACTTTGAATAGTTAGAGAATATGTGCAGCCTAAATGATTTTTCTAATGTTCTTACATCTCAACACCGTCAATAAACAATTTATCCAGCTTTCCCCTACTAAAAAAGGTGGTCTTACCGTCCTTTTTCGCTTGCTTAAATTGCTTCATCTTCTTCTTTTAAAAATTTCACTTGGAAGGTGCAGCGAAATTCCAAAGTTTTTCCTTTTAGCTTTCAAGCATTGGACATAACTTCTTCACGTTGAGGATATTTCAAGAAACGTGTGATTATTTGTCGAGGTTTACCATTGAAAGAAACAAGCTTTCCAACACAATGAACCCTTTGGAATTCGCTTTGGTCTGCATTTTCCATACCAACCTCTGTTTTAAAGGATCAAACCAAAACCTCTCTTGCATCCTCCTCTGTATTGGCTTCTTCTTTTAAATTCCGAAAAAACAAAGATTTTCCCGCCGCTGGCATACTTCCATGTATAGTTTCTTGTCCCTCAGCTGATAAGTTTCGCATTTCAGCCTGTCAAATTTCTCCTTGAAAGACTTGCGATCCATGTTCACAAAATCCAATCCGTCTTCAGCTGCCTGAGCTCTTTGATCCTTTTTTCTGTTTTGTTTTTGAAAGACTCGAAACGATAATTGGTAGTTACAAAATTTCTATCTGCAAATTTAAATCACTAGCTTTCTAGGCAGTCCTTCGAAAAACGTGCATATTTGAAAAAAATGATTCTGCAAAATATTGCCAAGGCGATTCCACTGTCGCAAGCTTTCTAGGTTGCTCGCAGACTAGTCGCTATAGAACTTTGAGGGCCATGAAACTTTTAAATGCCTGCACTGCATTATGAGTAGTGCCAAAAGGGTCATTAACATTATTTTTATCATTATTGTCAAAATACGTTAGGGGCTGTGTCACGGCTGTCTATATCTCAGTGGGTTAGTATTATTTGCCAATAACGCATCTTTATTCACTAATTAAAAGGAACGTATCTGTAAATGAATGAATCACAGCTTTGTATCAACAAATATCTCTCCAAAAAGATTATACTGAAAATACAAACAACTGAAAAGAAGTTTGAAAACTGTAAGGTTGAAAAAGTTTCTAAAACCACAATTACAAGTCCATTATAACCTTCCTGAACTTTGTCCATCCCTGCCTTACATAATTTGTAATTATTTTGCTGTGTTATTTATACAACTGTTTTTCGTTTGTTGGATGGTAATTTTTATGAAATGCTTTTATATGTAAATAAATGAAAAACAAATGATCATCCAGTAAAAGAGCAAACTTATACAGTTGTGAAAGAAGAGAAATAATTTTTCATGGCTTGCTTAACTTTCACGACAGCATAAGCTGTGTATACATTTATTTGGTTATTTTTATGTTTCACCCAATTTAAAGGAGCTCTCACTGTTTGAATTTTGATAATTTTCGTTTCACAGCCCCTTAAATATACATGTACAATTATATGTTGTAGGCAAAACCCAAGTTGCAATAAAAAAATGGTGGGGGCCAGTGCTATGAGCCTGTGAAATTCAGGATACCAAGCGAAGCCATACATAGCCCTACACAACCCTACACAGCCCAACATATCCCTACATAGCCGTTTATAGCCCTATAGCTACATAACCATACATACACTGTAGCCCTGCACATCCCTATATACATACCCCTACACAGCTATAGATACACAGCCCTACATAGCCCTGCACAGCCCTACAGAGCCAAGTATAGCCCGCCCCTATATCCCTACAAATCGTTTTTAACGTTAACTGATAATTTATTCAGGCAATGAACCTATAACACTTTTTCAGAATAACTAATTTAGTCACGTTTTAAAAAATTAATGTACATTGTGGATTTCATAAGGTTATGGTATTTTTCATAAGGTTATGGACCCAGTTCAATGCTGAAATAGATTTATTGTGTGTGTGGCCGACAAATGCTTGACATCAACAGTGTTTTGTTGTAAAGTAAGCATTGTTTATTTTATTCGAAGAAAATTGGTTGGGTTTATATTTAATTTTGTTTTGAATAAATTATCAGTTAACGTTAAACGCAAAAAATTGTCAAAACAATATAATAAATAATGACACTCTCACTTTTTGACAATATGCCGGGCCACTTGCACATCTCCCATAAGGCACCTTCCCCCCCCCCCCTCCCCCCCCCCCACCCCCCAAGAAGAAATGAAAAACAATTAAGGTTGTGTAAAATATTGGGGGGCAAATATGGTGCATTATGGGAGATGTGCAAGTGGAGTATGCTTATTATTTTAGTGCTAATTGGCCTTTCAGGAACCGGGTCCTAGCCTGAATTTCATCCGATTGCTTCAAGTCGTTTTCTCCTCTCTGCAACGTCTGAATCGACCGGCCATTAATGCAGTCCAGTGACGTCACCACTACCCAAAAACCAGGTAGTGATTTTGATTGGGTGATTGTCTAAACATTCGCATAATTATCAAAAATCTCAGCGGGATTCTCACTTGATATTCAGCGGATCACATCCCTGGTATGCTTGCGTGGAGTTCACACATTTCGATAATCTTTATCGTAAACAGCAAAATTGCCCTTGTCCTCGAAACCTAAATGCTAAATTGAACTGCAAATGAAGAATCATTGCGGAGAGCAGGGTTTTCATTAAGAATTCTAGTAGCAGGAGAAAATTAGGTATGACATTACAGGAGAATATTCTGAAAGAGGTTCCACTTCTGAACAAAAAATAGTAATAGGCTACTGAACATTAGCTAGAGAATTCTACGTGGTAAATGGAGAATTCTCCGATGTCCGATGCTTAATGAAAACCCTGGGAGAGTCGGTAGGTTTTTCATTTAGAGCCGCTTTATGGTTTTGGCAGTGATTTTGTTTACGCAAAGTTTCTGAGACCAATGTTGTAATTCGACCCTCTAGCTATTTTCACTCTCAAGCGTAATGATTCTGTTAGCTTTTCTTTCTTGCTTCCTTGTTTTCTGTATTTTTCGTTAAGGACTAAATAGCATAGCTTCTTTTCAATTAAAGCAAGTCATAATTTGTGTTTTTGAACTAAGTGTTCCGTGTGTGTATTTATTTCATTGCATGATAGCGACCGAGTTTGATTATGCAATTACAACCGGTTCAGAGTACCGCATGCAGGTGATAGTTCGAACGTTAAACATGAATTACAATTGAAAAAAGTAAAAGCCACTCTGTATTTCCAAACGATATTTCTTGGTTTGCCACTTGAAAATCTTGTTTAACTTTTTGCATGGATTAAAGCAAAGGAGTAGTGATGTTACTGGACGGCATAAATGGCTGGTTGATTCAAATGTTACTGAGGGAGTAATATCGACTCAAAGTAATCGGATGAAATTCAGGCTAACTGGGTCCTAGCTGTAACTTAATCAGGAGCCATTCAAGCTGCATTCCGCACAGCATACAGAGTTGTTACCACAAACATTTTTTCTTTGGAAAAAAAGAAAATATATATATATATAAATGAGAAAAGTGGGGACCGAGATGTTTTGTGCTTTATGGATTGTTTTAAGATCAATGTAAACAAAAATCAAACCTTCAACACACCAGGACTGTGCCAGGAATGTGCTATTGGTTGAAGGTATTAACTTTACACGAAACTACAGCGGGCATAATTTTTTAACCGCACTTTTTAAGCAGATGCTAATTGCTCATGATTTATAAGCCACTGCGAAAAAAAGGCAGAGAAAAGAAAAGGAAAAGGAAAGAAAAAAAATCAAACCCTAGAGATGTACAAAACCTAACTGCAAGTTTTAAATATTTCAAAAAGTGAAAAACAAAGCTTTACGGGATGAACAAATTTTGTGATATAATGTAAAAAATAACATCAATAATATTATTATTGTGCAGCATAATATTGCCAGAAAACTGAAAAGTTTACCAAGAAGTCCTGGGAATGAGGTTAAGTTGTTTTGGTAGTGAGAACAAAATTGCAGAACATTTCAGTCATTTCATGAAGAAAAAACATGGGAACTATTGGCTAAAAACATAGCAAGAACAGCAAGAAGACAACTCAACGGATGGCTTCTGCTATTTGGAGAATGTTTGCAGAACTGAACAACCTTTTATCTCCTAAACTTACTAATCAACATGCACTATTGAAGATGAACTTAACATCAATAAAGGTAAGCATGTTCTAGCTTGTTTTTAAACTAGGAATTATTTTAAATGAATAATAAAACAATAATTGCATTCAGATTTCGTATCATCTGAAGAATTATGGAGATATCGGAGGGTCTTATCCACCTCACCTGATAACCCTCTGAGATCTCCACAATTCTTCAGATGATACTCAGCCTCATCCAATAATTGTTAATATTAAATAAACCGTCGGGACTTCTTTTTACATCTATCATCATGCATTTGAACCAATCTATTCATATATTTGCTGAATTTACTAGCACTATTTGGGTACAGATTCTTAGATAATAAATTTATAATTTGGTTAGTAACATTTATGCCCACTCATGGATCCATATTCATTTTTTCCCAGAGTCGTCAGCCGGGCGGGTAGTCCTGATGGGATACTTGTGCGGTTACAATTTGGGTTGCCCGGACAAAAGTGCAGTCAATTATATAAAAGAGTGGTGAAAAAATTGTTTGCAACCTGAACATTTCTGATCAGCATTTTATTTCCTTTATGGTTATACTAAGAAAGGGTTTTAACTGAAATGTTAAGTACAACAGGCTACAGGCCTAGGCTAAACAGAGTTTATTTATGTTTTACAAGTAGCCATGGTCGGTCAATTTTCCATAAAGGCAAGATGGTGCGCTTACACTTTCCCATAAAAGGCAGTGGCTCCTGCGTCCCTTTTTGTTTGTCGAAGGCAGCGACACATCTTCTATCTTCTAAGCGTCACGTCTTGATGCATTTAAGGCACCAGCTTCTGCTTCACCTCTTTTTTCTGCCGAAAGTGACAAGATGCCTTATACAAAAAGCCACATCTTGATGCCAGGCTGTCACGTTTTCTATGAATGGCCTCTGAATGCAGTACTTCACCAAAAACTGAGCCCGCAATCATTTCATAGACAATACTGCACCATCAAAGATGGTGCCCAAACTTATGATTCCATTGCAGACAAAAGCTGCTTGTTATTCTTCATTATTCTAAAAGTTTTAAGTGAATGAGAAGCAAGAATACAGGGAAAATGTATAAAATCAAGAATTTTTGAAAAGATTTTGTGGTTGAGCAAAACCTCACTTGTCCAAAGAGCGACTTTTGAAGATTACTTTAAGTGGCTTACTACACTTTTTTTTTTTTCGATGACAACATGCACAATGCGCACGCTGAGCAAGCCACGCAATATCTCTTATGCATACAAGCAAGACAAGGAAAACCCCGAGATAAAATAACATAAAAACCTTCGGAATAAAATTCATAATTATTCTAGGGTTTCTCAAAACGTAATTTTGTAGCAAACTTTTTAGATATTTAGGTTTAGAAAACAAGAGCAACACTTGTTTTATTACTGCTGGATTTTCACAGGTTTTTGGCTCAACTGGAAAACACCTTATGAACAAGTGTATAATCATCGGTTTTGTACCCGCAGTATTTGTTCTAGTTTATGATTTGTAAAATACAATAATCGCTTTTAAACTTTAAATATGTGCTTGAAACAGACAAGAAAAAAAGTGTAAGCTTAAATAAAATAATTTGGCTTCGAATTGAAGAAACAAAGGAACACAACCAGACTAGATAGGGTTTGGTTTTTCAATCCATTTTGCAAGTTATCTCAATAAATCCTACATGTGTGAAATCTAAAAATTCTACAAATGTGAAAATAAAGGTTTATGTAATGCCGTGGTTCTATTAAGAATGAAGCTAAATCATATTTTGGTCAACACTGCCACTGACAGAGTATGTGATAAACAAAACGATTAATTTTGCCCACAGAAGCAGACACAAAAACAGACATACACGTACATAGCTCCCATGAGAGACCTCTGACCAAGAACAAGCAATTCAATGACTGTCCACAAAAAATTGTTGTGAAGTCTTTCTCTGAAGGCAGGTTTGCCGCAATGCACTTTGCACACGTTAATCCTCGGAGAAACTATGAAGCCATTTTGTTAAAAAAAAAAATGCTTTCATATTCCAAAGCAAGTCCTTATGAGCAACAAAGTCCTCACTGAAGGAGCAAAACATTGTTAGCTACCTTAATACAGCAACACAAAGCTCCAGTTGACTTTTAACATAATAAATAATAGATGTCTTTCATGCTAATATCTGTACCATGCCAAGAAGACAAAATGCAGATCGGTTTCACAAGTGAACCGGTATTATCATCCACAAGTCCAGAATAAAGTGAGGTCTAGAAAATCCTATTAAATGTCACCACACTCCCTTTTCAGTGGTGAATGTGCAGTTGTGGTATAAACCAGACGACTGGGAATATGGATCCTTGCCCACTAACATCAAAGGGTTGGTTGGCCAAAAAATTAATTTTAAGACCCAAGGCTGTCAAAAAGTTTTTAAGTAGCAGGCTGATAATGAATAGTAGGCGGCTTTGGAACTCGCATCGGAGGCACAAGTTTCTTAGGGCTGAGGCATCTAGGGACATTTAGAAACTTAGAGTCATGGAAATGCCATTTCCAGGCATTTTCAAGAGGTATTTCCACTGCAGACCCAATGTTGTTTCGTCATAATACATTAAGAATACACACAGGACTAGGAACAAATTATGCTGTTGAAATGTCTCAGGCATTCTGCGACATCAAACAAATCAAACATTTCACAGATCTAAACCTGTTTAAATATGCTTACAATGTCATTCAAAACTGGCAAATGGAAGCTTTACAATTTTATTCGATGGTGCTTATTTTTTGTTAGCAGTTATGGTAGAAGGAGATAAAAGTAGCTGACTAAAGGTGGCTAACTAGTCGGCGGTTTTGGCCGGCTACCGGCCCTTATTGACAGCCCTGAAGACCTATCCCAGTTACAGTAGTGGCACTGTAAGCACTTTGCTGTTGCTTTTCAGTTTAGTACTGAAGTTAATTTACATTAACGCACAGCATGAATTTGCGATTTTCAGCCTCTTTCAACGAATCGGACCTCCTTCATCCTCACGGAAGCCATTTGCACACATTCAACGCCTCTGGTAAAGTTTTAATAGGAATCACGTTTATTTAATACCTCAAAAGGTAAAATGAGGGCAACCAAAGTTCAGTATAGTTTTAAGCATTTCTTCAAAAAGGCTTCGCTTTCAGGCCTTGGGTAAATCTATACATAAGTTTGGGTCGAGGCCGGGTACGATACGACAGCAACTTGATGCAGCGTGACATATATATTACTACCAAAAACAACAACAACAACAAAGGGTGCAGGTAAAAAGTGCAAACCATTTGACCACTTTACAAATTCCGCCATCAAAAATATAACTTCCTCGTATGCTGAGGCTCGTATGCTCAGAAAGAGCTAAACCTTTTGCCCTATTTAAGTATTGTAAAGGTGATCTTCTCTCTTTGTTTATGAATTTGCTTAAATTCGTCTTACCTGTGGCTTGAAAAGCGTGTAGGAGAACACAAAATAGGGGAAATCTATTGAAAATCTTCATGTTTTCTTCTTCGAAAACGGGAACTAGCGATCTCACTCGACCCCCGGGTGTCTTTGAAGACTACTTCATGTCAAAACCGATATATTCCAATGTAGGGAGACTATATCAGGGCTTGACATGAGGTAATTACCCCTTCCTCTCGCCCAAAAGGCTTGCTGAGCCGGTGAGACTGAGCACTCCGCTAAGCGGTCAGCACTCGTTAACATCGGTCGGTACTTTAAGTAGGTTTATTAAAGTGTATCATGAATACTTTTAAAATAATGTATTGACATGTACAGCCTTGTACTACCGTGTACATGTAATGCCATATTTTACCATGCATAGCCATGAAAAGCCATGCATCCGTCGAAAGGCCCTCTTATCTTCGGTCGGATTTCGTAAACGTATGACGTCACGCTGGCCTCGAAGTTTCATATGCGATTCATCTGCACTTCGATCGTCTATATCCAACTATATCCGACTTGTTTGATTTTTGGTGAGAGATTTTGTCCTACTTTTTCAATCATTCCTCGATTGATTCCAATCAACTCAAACAAGAAGATGCCACTGCCTCCGTTTAAAGGATGTTTTAATGTTTCAAGCCTCTTCTTACTCCGCGGGGAAAAGGACCTTTTAGTGGATGTTACTGAATAACATCCTTTGAATGGCCCCAGATCACCGGGCTGTGTATCTAGGTGACAATTATACATTATCACTTTCCTTATTGAATACATGTACAGTGTAAAAATCGCCATACTTATACTTCACACTTGAGGAGAAGGATCAATATTGTTATTTATTATTCCACTATTATGTCATTTTATGCATCAGTCAATTCCACCTGCGCCCAGCCCCCCCCGGGCAACTGAGGGGCATTTGCCCGCCTTGTCAGTCCCGGGGGTGGGACATTTGCAAATGTTGCACTGCCCGGGGGCCGGGCATTTGCCAACCCCCGGGCCAATCCCGAGCTTTTGACACCCACGCGGTTTCCTATCAGAATATAAGGATTTACTGGAAGAAAAGAAGATTGGCTCATTGGTCAAGGACAGAAATAAATTGTAGAGGGTTGTAAAGGCATGTTCTCGATTTTAAATGTATGTATGCATTTCTTCATTGCTTATCAAGCCAGAATTACGTAGCGAAATTGGAGCTATCGATGTGAATCAACTTTTTTTGGTTATTGAATGAAATTTCTGTTGATATTATTTGAAGAACATCCTTTCATATTTATAAAACTATTCATAACATATAACTTTACAGCGCTCTATTAATTTTAATGTCAATAATTTTATACCAATACTAAAACCATATTAAAACTGGTGCATGTCAAAGCGGCGTGAAGTCTTAATTAGAATCCTCGTGCTATTACAAAGGAAGACGTTAATTAAACCAAAAAAATCGCACATTAAAATGCTTAAAACGGCACTACTTGACTGTGCGATCAATGAAAAATGTTGCAGTGTTGACGGAGGACGGGGCATTTGCCCTCTTTTTTCGTCCCCACCCCGAGGAATTTCACAGCTCAAGAGTCCCCACCCCTGGGAATTTGCCATCCAAGGCAAAAAAAATGCTAATGCCCGGGGGTCAGCCCCGGGCGGGGGGGGGGGGGGGGGGGGGGGGGGGGGGGGGGGGGGGGGGGGGGGGGACTGGGCGCAGTGGAATTGACTGATGCATTACCATACAAGGTCAAGAGAATGCGCAAAATATGAGGCTGTAATAATAATAATATTCAATAATATTTCTGTCTGATTTCGTTAAAATGACTGGTCACTAGGTTTTTGCCTGGCGCCGGGCTGCAGGCCAGTCCAGTGTCCAAAAAGGTAGGGGGCTTACTGTCTTGGTCAGTTTAGCTGGATAGCCCAGGGACTGCCCTAACAGTGGGTGGGTGGATCAGGCCTGGGGGTCAAAATTAGTGGGGTAGGGAGGGGGCTATTTTGACACAACCCCTTCAGTAAGCAGCAGTGTTCACTATATAGCTGGAGGCTTTGACTGGCAAGTACCTTGTTCTTAATTTGCCCTAGCCACTGAGCTGAATCAGGCCTCCACTGAGAATGATAATGTTAATAGCCTTAGTCTCTATTTTTAAATTTTGCACGCATTGTCCCGCCTCGAATATCGTTGCTAGCTGCAGGCAATACTGCTGTAAGTTTATTTGTTTATTAATAAAGTTTTGTTGTTGTTGTTATTGTTGTAATTGCAGAGCTCTGTGGGAGGCACAGACAGTCACCCATTGTCCTGGGTGGGGAGGATCAAAGTCTTGGTACCAAGGACACACTTAGCATAGGACCTGTAAAACCTCAATGAAGCCATGTTTACATAATTTCTGTCAGATTTATTTATTTATTTATTTATTTTAGGCTTAGTTATTTTATGCTTTGTAATTAAGGTTGCAAATGAAAATGTGCTTAAACTGTGCGTTCTTGTTCGAAGTCATTGATACTATGAAGTCTTCATCTACATGACGATATCTGCAAGTTATTTCTTGGGAAAGGTTGCCTATCAGGTGTTATGAGGATCAGAATTATTTTTAGTTTATCTGTCATGCAATTCCAGACTTTTCTAGAATCATCTTATAATCTGTAATATTCCAGAAATATCTGTAATGTGACTCAGCAGTTTCCACAAATAGTAGATGTGGTAATACACTATAAATAGCAACAGAACGTTCTAGATGCTTAAAGAAAAAGTATAAAAGCAGGCTTCCAAGTAACAGAGGTGTGTGTGCCTGAGGTCTTTCCCTCGTGGCTAGCTGTGATTGAAATTATCAGCTATGGATGCTATACTGTGAGAATGCTATAATCAACTGCCATAACTATGGAGGAGCTATTAAATAACCTTTGACATTGCTATATCTGGAGAGAAGAAAGAGATGATAGCAGACAAGAGAAGAAGATAAAGAAGATAAAGAGTTCATGATGAAGTTCCCCGTACGAGTTTGTGAACACAGAAGAGGCAATGAGTGGAAAGGATCCAGTGAATCAAGAAAGTCAAGCAATTTGATGTCTCAGGTCAGTGGAATTGGGAGTTGTCTTTGGCCATGAAAGACAGTAAGCCTGCCTGCTTTACGAACTGCTTAACTTAATCTTTAACCTAAGTAACTATAACAGTGTATAACTAAATAAACAATAGTTAAAAAAGGGTAACTGCTCGTTGTCACACTTTTGTTGCGTGCCTTATATTGTACTCGGGAGTTCTTTTCACTTATGCCTGTCCAAAGAATTTGGAAATGGTATCTTCCAATCTGCATTAGCCCTTCCCTCTCTGTAAATAATCGCCACTCCCTGATTTCTTTGAGGTCTTGCTTGAATATTAGTTTATAAGTGCACCTTAAAGCCTCTTCTGCTGTAATTATTATTGTTCCTTCAACTTCTTTCACAGTAAAGGCATGTCGTTCTGGAAAAAAAGAAAATGCTCTGTCATTCGATCAAGTAGAGCAGATGCTATTTAATTTCATGAAGCAAAAACAAACATGGAAGAGTAATTATTCAACAGTAAGATTGTTTCTCTTTGTTTGATCATCATTAAACTTCTCTTAAACTTCTTTTTGTTTGATCATCATTAAACTTCCCTTCAGTTTTCTTGCGCATTATTGACTGCATGATTTGACTGGTGGATCGATTTCTGGTGCACTCTCGAACCTCCTTTCTCCCTCTATAGGTCAATTTGTTTTCTTATTCAGTATCAAAGTGTTGACCAAATTACTCTGGAATTATGCTTCTTGTGAAAGGCATCTGTTCAACCGAAGTGCCTCGTACAGTGGTGGATCCAGACCTTCAGATAAGGGGGGGTCCGGTCATCCAGACCCTGAAATAAGGTGGGGGGGGGGGGGTCCGTCTCCAAAAAAATTTTTTCGGCCTTTCGGGCCTCAGTCTGGTCTAATAATAAGGGGGGCCAGCCCCCCAGGCACCTCCCCTAGATCGGCCACTGCCATAGAGAGAGGTGTATTTGCTATAGCTATGATCTATCATATGGGCAACTATTCTGCAAAGAATTTTAGGTCTGATTTGACCGATCTATATGGATGTTTGTTACCAAGAAAAGATGTCTTTACTTAAAGTAGTTTGGACTAATGCAGAGTTTTAACATAAAAATTGCTGTGAACCCAGATCAGCATCTGTTAGTAAGAGGTGCATGTAAGCTTATAGGAGGTGTCGGTTAACAGAGGTTCTGTACAGTACCTGATGGAAATTGGGATTTTTTTCCCCTGCTCAAGTTCTGTGTAAACTAAATGTCATACATGTTAATGTAACCATTTACAACAGTAGTTTAAGAACATGAGTGATGTTCAGAATACTGAAAGTTTAAAAATATTTCTTTGTCTAACAATATGAATTACAATAATTATAATCATTACCGTTACATTATTATTGTATCAATTACAGTTAAACCTCTATTAAGCGGCCACCTTCGGGACCTCCCAAGTGTCCGCTTAATAGAGGTTTCACTGTAAAATATTATAGTCATTGCTATTACAAATTGTGGCAATACTATGCAAAATATGCATACCATGCAGACAAACTCAGCCACAGTCATAGTTGTTTGCTTGAAAGGGAATTGCCTTTAATGTAAATAGTAGGGGGGGGCCAAGCCCCCCCCTCCCTACCATCACCGCAGCTATGTATCTCAACCCAAAATTGGTCAATTGGAAATGTTGAGATTTTATTGAACGCTCCGACGACTCAAGAGGCACCATGAAGCAGGATTGTTTTAGCCTTTGTTTGAACAACTGCCTACTTATGCATACCCGGCCAACTGCCGATTGCGGATTCTATGGACACCGTTAAAGTGACACCGCTCCTTTAATATGTGATTCATCTGCACTCCGACTTGTTTGATTTTTGGTGAGAGATTTTGTCCACCTTTTTCGATCATTCCTCGATTGATTCCAATCAATTCAAACAAGAAGATGCCACTGCCTCTGTTTAAAGGATGTTTTGATGTTTCAAGCCTCTTCTTACTCCGCGGGGAAAAGGACCTTTCAGTGGATGTTACCGAACAACATCCTTTGAACGGCCCAAGATCACCAGGCTGTGTATCTTAAGGTGACAATTACACATTATCACTTTCCTTATTGAATACATGTACAGTGTAAAAATCGCCATACTTATATTTCACACTTGAGGAGAAGGATCAATATTGTTATTTATTATTCCACTATTATGTCATTTCACCATATAAGGTCAAGAGAATGTGCAAAATATGAGGCTGTAATAATAATATTATTTAATAATGTTTCTGTCTGATTTCTGGTCACTAGATTTTCGCCTGGGACCGGGCATAGCCCGGCACCAGGCCAGTCCAGTGTCCAAAATGGTAGGGGGCTTGCCGTCTTTGTCAGTTTAGCTGGATAGCCAAGGGACTGCCCTAACAGTGGGTGGCTGGATCAGGCCTGGGGGTCAAAATTAGTGGGGTAGGGAGGGGGGTATTTTGACACAACCCCTTCAGTAAGCAGCAGTGTTCACTATATAGCTAGAGGCTTTGACTGGCAAGTACCTTGTTCTTAATTTGCCCTAGCCACTGAGCTGAATCAGGCCCCTGCTGAGAATGATAATGTTAATAGCCTTAGTCTCTATTTTTGTATTTTGCACGCATTGTCCTGCCTCAAATAGCCTTGCTAGCTGTGGGCAATACTTCTTTAAGTTTATTTCTTTATTAATTAAGTTTTGTTGTTGTTGTTGTTGTTGTTGTTGTTGATAATTGCAGAGCTCACAGGGGTGGATCCAGGATTTTTCTTAGGAGGGGGTGCACTCGTCTCTTGCTCTGCTTCAACACCAATAAACCACATAGTTTTTTTTTTTTGCAGAATACCAGTTGTATTAGAAAACCGCAAGTCATCTCAGGGGGAGGGGGGTGCGCACCCCCTGCACCCTCCCCCTAGATCCGCCCCTGGCTCAGTGGGAGGCACAGACAGTCACCCATTGTCCTGGGTGGGGAGGATCAAAGTCTTGGTATCAAGGACACACTTAGCATAGGACCTGTAGACACTCACTGAAGCCATGTTTACATAAATTTTGTCAGATTTATTTATTTATTTATTTATTGAGGCTTACTTATTTAATGCTTTGTAATTAAGGTTGCAAATGAAAATGTGCTTAAACTGTGCGTTTTGGTTCGAAGCCATTGATACTATGAAGTCTTCATCTACATGACGATATCTGCAAGTTATTTCTTGGGAAAGGTTGCCTATCAGGTCAATGGGTTTGTTCAAGAATTTTTTTAATACATTTCTTTAACGGTACATCAATGAATGAATGGTGGAATCAATATTTTTAATTCAACTTAAGTAACCCCTCAGAGTTTTGACTTGGCTTCTTGTTGTTTCATCAAAAATATGTCCTGTAAAAACTGAAAGGGAAGGGTCCAAAGAATTTGGAAATGGTATCTTCCCCATCTGCATTAGCCCTTCCCTCTCTGTAAATAATCCCCACTCCCTGTTTTCTTTGAGGTCTTGCTTGAATATTAGTTTATAAGTGTACCTTAAAGCCTCTTCTGCTGTAATTGTTCCTTCAACTTCTTTCACAGTAAAGGCATGTCATTCTAGAAAAAAAGAAAATGCTCTGTCATTCGATCAAGTAGAGCAGATGCTATTTAATTTCATGAAGCAAAAACAAACATGGAAAAGTAATTATTCAACAGTAAGATTGTTTTTCCTTGTTTGATCATCATTAAACTTCCCTTCGGTTTTCTTGTGCATTAATTATTGACTGTGTGGATCGATTTTTGGTGGACTCTTGATCCTCCTTTCTCCCTCTATATGTTAATTTGTTTTCTTATTCAGTATCAAAGTGTTGACCAAATTACTCCAGAATTATGCTGCTTGTCAAAGGCGTCTGTTCAACCGAAGTGCCTCGTACAGTGGCGAATCCAGACCTTCAGATAAAGGGAGGGGTCATCCACACCCTGAGATTTTTAGACCAGTTTGGTCTAAAAAGAAGCGGGGCTTCCGGGCACCCCGGGCAGCTCTCCTAGATCCACCACTGCCATAGAGAGAGGAGTATTTGCTATAGCTATGATCTATCATGTGGGCAACTGTATTGTGCAAGAATTTTAGGTC
This sequence comes from Porites evermanni, assembly GCA_942486025.1. Lineage (NCBI taxonomy): Eukaryota > Metazoa > Cnidaria > Anthozoa > Scleractinia > Poritidae > Porites > Porites evermanni. The sequence goes on along the minus strand of CALNXI010000073.1, from coordinate 411,576 downwards.
TGGTTTGACCGATCTATATGGATGTTTGTTACCACGAAAAGATGTCTTTACTTACAATAGTTTGGATTAATGCAGATTTTTAACATAGAAATTAATTGCTGTGAACCCAGATTAGTGTCTGTTATTAAGAGGTGCATGTAAGCTTATAGGAGGTGTCGGTTAACAGATCTAGAGGTTCTGTACAGTACCTGATGGAAATTGGGATTTTTTCCCCTGCTCAAGTTCTGTGCAAACTAAATGTCATACATGTTAATGCTACCATTTACAACAGTAGTTTAAGAACATGAGTGATGTTCAGAATACTGAAAGTTTAAAAATATTTCTTTGTCTAGCAATGTAAATTGTAATAATAAAATTATTATAATTATTACTATTACATTATTATTGTATCAATTACAGTGAAACCTCTACTGAGCGGGCACCTTCGGGACCTTCCCAAGTGTCCGCTTAATGGAGGGAGTCCGCTTAACGGAGGTTTTAAAACTTGTGCAATGTTTGTTAACGATCAACATTTAACGGTTACTCTGTACTGTGAAAAAGTTGCGCAAGTTGTTAAAGAAGCTATCCAGAGTTCAAGTTCATTACCAACATTTTAAAAATAGAAATTAGTGTCTGCTGAATAGGGGTTTGTTATAAAGGGAAATATCAGATGTACATCTCGGGACCCAGCTTAGTGTCCACTTAAGAGAGGGTGTCCACTTAATTGGGGGTTGGCTTAATAGAGGTTTCACTGTAAAATATTATAGTCATTGCTATTACAAATTGTGGCAATACTATGCAAAATATGCTTACCATGCAGACAAACTCAGCCATGCACAGTCACAGCTGTTTGCTTGAAAGGGAATTGCCTTTAATGTAAATAGCAGGGGGGGGCTTACTCCCACCCCCGTTCCCTACCACCACCGCAGCCATGTTTCTCAACCCAAAGTTGGTCGAGTGGAAATGTTAAGATTTTATTGAACACCAGTTGTAGCATCCAGGGCGCACGTTTTCTACCCTCTAATGACTCAAGAAGCACCATGAAGAAGGATTGTTTTAGCCTTTGTTTGAACAACTGCCTACTTATGCATACCTGGCCAACTGTCGATTGCAGATTCTATGCCGGACACTGTTAAGATCTCAAAGATATTTACTTGTGCCAACGAGTAAAGCAAATGACATTTTGGGAAATTGGAGTAGGGCTATAGTCAACGGCCTACTTTGTATATATATAACAGTGGTGGATCTAGGGGAGGAGCCTGGGAAGCCCAGCCCCCCTCTTATTTTTAGACCAAACTGAAGCTGCGCCCGAAGGGCTGAAAAAATTTTTTTGGAGACCCCCCCTCCTTATCTCAGGGTCTGGATGACCGGGCACCCCCCCTCCCCTTATCTGAAGGTCTGGATCTGCCACTGTATAATAATATAGCTACTACTCACCTGTGTCTCCAAAGCCTTTGCTTGCCTTGTAGTAGAGGGAAAATTTTACGGTATTTCGAGCCTCAAAATCTTTGATTAGCTTTGTGCTTCTTCAGCAGATGAAACTTGAGAATATAAATTATCAGGCAACTTAGTGCAAGAATGGCTTTCTGTTGTTTAATACTGGTAGCTTTCTTTTGCTGTCTTTCTTTTTCTACTCGTTTTTTTTTGTGTGAATGTTTTGTCTAGCTGTGTGTGGTGTGCGGTACCTGACCCTTTAATATAATCATTTATTAATTTCCTAAGTGAGGCTGCCCTATCTTTTTAGCCCTCAATGGTTATTATGGACAGCCTGTACTCTCTCTTATATATTTATCTAATTTTTTTGGATCAGGTAAATCAGTGTAGGGTACAGCTGGGTACAAATAAAGTTGTTGTTGTTGTGGTTCCTGCAAGCATTCATTATTATTCGACAGAGACAGACATTACAGACATAGATGATACTCTATTTTTTAATATTCCCGCCAATATTTGGAAAAGTTGTTAAATGGGGCAGCGTTTCATTTGAGTTTTATTTGCTTGTTCGTGTAATTCTTCATGAATGCCATTCGATCCGGCGCCATTCAAGGGATGTTACTCAGTAACATCCGCTGAAAGGACCTTGTTGCTTCTTGAAGAAGCTTGATCGAGGCGAAACATTAAAACATCCTTTCCAATGCAATGGCATCTTCTTGGTTGAATCAATCGAGGGATGATCGAAAAAGCAAGACAAGACCTCGAAACAAACATCAGATCATCAGAAAAATCAGAGTGGACGATCGAAGCGAAGCTTATATGAGTCACAGGAGGAACCACGAGGCGAACGTGACGTCATACGTTTACGAAATCCGACCGAAGATAAGAGGGCCTTTCGACGGATGTTAACGAGTGCTGGCCGTACCTGTTTAGGCGCAACCGAGGCACAACCTAGGAACGAGGCAATTCACACCCGTTTTTTCAAGATGGCTGCGTTTTATCTATATTCATTCCTTTTGGCTGGAATTACTTTGAATACGGGTTAGTACTACATTTCTTTTCGTGATGGGTAATATTTAACTAGTTAAGTGTGTTAATGTTATCAATTTATTTGTCGCTAAACACCGCGAGTTGAAACTTCAACTTCCCGTGCTGCAAGCACGCCTGCAATGTGCTGCAGGGCAACATCTTGTATGTGCTGGTTATTTTCGTATTAAACTTAAGTTAATTTAAGCGTAAAGGGAATCTAAGAAAAATGAAATAATTTGCAGTTTTTAGATCCCTCCTAAAGTACAAAATTGTTACTTGATCGAGCTATGTTACAATGTAAGCTCATTTAAGCCTTTATTATAGTCTCACAGTAACTACTCGAACCACGAGACTGATGTATGATAACATCCTGGCCTGGATTTGCTCCTTAAATTACCCTGAATAACTCGAGCCCCCAATACCTCGAGTTAACACGCTCTTTATGTAAGGTTACCGGTTGTTTCGATACAAAGTCGGGTATGATTTCCATATAACTCAAAACATCTATTATGCATTAGTTTCTGAATACATACATGTTTCGAGGGTGACTCTAGTCATTAAGATAAGATAATGTTATTATATCACTTTAGGAGATCTCAAATGATAAAAGCCATTTACAAAGTCATTTATAAGATTTCATGTAATAAAAATTAAGAGAATTAAATATTGTGAAAAGCTAATGTGACCCTCCGTGGGAAAATTAGGCTTAACGTAATTTTGTGTTAACGCCTTAAGTGCGGTGTTTAAAACACAAAAAAACGGGTTTCAAACATTTCAAAATGCCTTTGACTTTGCAGCATTTTAAACAGGGCAAATGTATTTATGGCATTTGAAATTCTTGATTAACATGCATATAATTACTGAATTCGAGGAAGGGAACATTTTTAGTGACTCCACAGGTTCCTGTTTGATGAATTCCTTTGGAGTGTTTGCAGAATACGCGTGATATCAAACAGGTACCAGAAACTGGTTTGATGCAGAGTCCAAGTGCATTTGTTTTACTTACTATTGCTTCATTTTAAATTGTAAACAGCAGTGAAAATCTCAATAGAGCTAATGCACAGTGTAAAACCAAATGTGTTTGGAAAATGATTACCTACTCAAATGCTCTTTCTTCCCGGAAATGTGGACTGGTGCTTTCCACAAAGAAACGAGAATTCGAAGTTTTCTTTCAAGGTTTTGAACAACACAGATATCACTCTCACGGCGAAAAATCTTCTATTTCCTGGTAATTTTACCAAACGGTTAATGTATTGAAAATACCAGGTTCAAGATCCGTTTTCTCATTTCGGAATTCGCAAGGAAAACTCAGCATTCACATTCCGTAAACACCAGGAAAATATGCTGTTTACTTCACGTTTTCCAGCTCACGGAAAACATGGTTGAACAGTGTGCTTTCTCTTGTTAAGCAGGAATTTTAGCAAACAGTTAATGTATGGAAAACATTGCGTTCGTGGCTCATTTTCCCACTTCGGAAAAGACTAGGACAACTTGGCATTCACCATCAGTTAACAGATAGCCTGCATAACAGGCGCTTTATGAGTCAAGCGAGGCGAACGTGGAATTTCGCATGAGATGAGGGTTGGGGACAAAATAAAGCTTTATTTTGTCGCCAACCTTCGTCTCGCGCGTGTCGTGCTTCGCATGAAATGCTGTGTTTGCCTCGCTTGGCTCATAAAGTCCCTGTTATGCAGGCTAGTTAACAGAGGGAAAATATGCTGTTCATGTGACATTGGGTTATTCCAGAAAAAACCCACACCCCCACAACGGAAGGCATGCAGGAAAATCTCACGCGAGGGGGAGTTAACGGCTCTGGAAATCCAGACTTGAGGGGGGCTCTGAACCTAAAAATACATCCTTGGGGGTAACTTTCAATTTCATCAATGTTTCAATATTTCTTTAATCAGTAAGTTTTAAAAAAATTGCTTTGCCCTTTCAAATTTTATTATCCTTTCAATCCACAGACCTCTTACCACATTTATTTTAAGTTTCCATCCATCCATCCACCCTCGTTGCTTTTGTAGAAGCGACGTGCAATAACTTGAACATATCAAGAAAAATCGCATAATTCATAAAAAAGCGCTCAATTCAACGGAAGCAAACAATGATTTTACCTTGAATTAAACATTTTTCCAAGGTCAATGGTATTTCAGGGTGATTTACCACTAAACACGCCTTACAAGTAAGTGTGGTTACGTTGTTTGTGATTGTTCAGCGGCCATTTTTAAAGGCAAGCGTTTAGCGCGTCATGTAATATCCCCCAAGTGTCCTTTTCTTTCTTTCGCAGTCATTTTTTATTGACAAAGAAGAGAACCATTTATTCATTAACATAGTTTTGAGCTTTGTAGTATAAATATTGCTGTATATTTTGCCTGTTCTAGAAAAAAAGAGAAGTTCCCTCAAATATGAGCTTATTTGCAAAAAGTGTAAGCCTGTTTAAGAACACGTGAAAATGGAATCTTAACTTTCACAACAGACGCAGAATTCACAGAAAATTGAGACGTATTTAATAAAAAGATCATCTAAGAGCCTAAAAGGATTCTTCTACATTGAGTGTAAATTAAAATTACAGTGTCTAACAATTTTATGGAAATCCAGATGGGTGGGGGGTCTTTGAACTTGGAAATCCTGAGGGAAGGGGGTCTCAAGCAGTTTTGGAAATCCAGGTGGAAGGGGGGGTCAAAAAACCGTGCCTTCTGTCGTGGGGGTGTGGATTTTTTCTGGAATAACCCATTGTCCCGCACATGGAAAACAGGGTTGAAAAGTTCATTTTCTCTCATTAACCGGAAATTTTACCAAATGGTTAATATCCTGAAAATATCACGTTCCTGACTCCTTTTCTGGCTTCAGGTAACACATGGAAAACTCCAGGAAAACTCAACATTCACCGTAGGTAACATCGGGAAAACATGCCATTCGTTTCACATTTTCTAGCACATGGCAAACGCGATTTAACAGGTTGTTTTGCAGCTCATATTACCATTGTTATCAGCCACGTGTAAACAGGCCGTTGACTGCGTGTTATATTTCCGTCCAAACATTTCCGGAACAGAACAGAAATCGACTTTAATCTTAACTTAGTTCAGCAAGTTCTGAGTACGATAAGACTTATTGCAGGTTTGTCGTAATCGTTGTTGTTTTTGAAACAAACTCAAGGCATGCAGTAGGCTGTTAACTGAAATATGTCTGCAGTTCGCAGGCTAGGCATGCAGAGGCTCCTCTCTGCCGGGAAGTAAAAGATCCTAGAGAAAACGCACTGGATGAGACCATTTCTGTTTCCCTAGTAACCATGGACGATAGCCTCGACATCACGAGTGACACAAAAAAACAAGATCACTTGACCTCAAAGTTCGCGTTTCTTTCATGTGAAAAAATTCTGTCACATTTCAATGTAAGCGGCAGGAATTTCGAGTTTTTGTTGTTTTGCTGCCATGTCTGCGGTCGATCGTGGCCAAGAAATCTGTCTTTCGGACTGTTACTTTTTGTTATTACAAGCCAGGGTTAAGGGAAGCAAGGTTTTGAGGGCGCAAGTGGCTGAGAGAACAGAGAAAGAAGAGGACGTCAACAGACTTACCGTTAAGCTACAGATGGAGATGAGCTGTGTGAAAAGTTACCGAATTCTAAGCGTCTAGAAAGAGGAAAAGGAGCGCCAGTTCTTAACTGATGGTTTCAAGACAATTAGGGTAAGATCTTTTTTAACTTCTTTTAGCATGTATTGTAACAAATCGATCTCAAAATTGAATGCAAGTCGAGGATTTGTTAGTAAGCTACAGTGTGGAATTGGGAAAAGTGAAATTCAGAATCTGGAATACAACTACCAAAGGAAACTTTCTTGGAAGGGACAAGAGAACAACTCTGGAAGATAGGCTAAAACTTACCGAACTGTGTGGCACGAAATTTTTGAGGGAGTGTAATTTTGCATATTAGTGATTTTTTGTGTCTTGCAGGAACTAATTTTTGTGATTAGGATCAGATTGGTTTTTCTTACTGGGAATTAATGGCTCAGTGAATTCCAAGCCTGCCCATCACCCAAACCCGCCCAGCCCCCTAGGCATTTGTTGGGCATTTGTCATTTTGTCCAGTGGGTCCTGGTGGTGGGAAATTTGTTAGAAAAACTCTGCCCAGGGGTGATGCATTTGTTGATTCTTCAACAAACGGATAACATCATTCCTTTTTTGATATTTCACTTTAAAATATGCCTATTTTAATAGATAGCTATAGATATTTCTATAAAGTGGGATAAAAGATACAGATGGTTTTTGCTCCATCATCACCCAAGAGATTTTTTCTATATTGACTGTGTGACTGCATATTTCAGCTGTAAGTACTTTCCTTAATATACGTGCGAGTTACTAGAGTGCCTCCTCGGGATTTCGCCCTCTGGGCGAAATCCCTGCGGGGGCAATTAATCGTGAAATGTTGTGTCAAAAACTGCAACACTATGGTATTCGGGATACTGCTTTGGCGTGGATCAAAAGCTATCTTGACAATCGGATTCAATTTGTCTAGTTTGGATCCCATCGATCTTATCCGCGGAAAATTTTATGTGGCGTCCTGCAGGGCTCAATTCTTGGACCTCTTTTGTTTATTATTTACATTAATGATCTTCCTAATGTCTCTAGTCTCACTCAATCTTTACTGTTTGCTGATGACACAAGTATCTTTTGTTCCCATAAAGATGCCAACCACTCCGTTTCTATTGTTAACAATGAACTTGCAAAAATATTTATTTGGCTTAAAGTGAATAAGTTATCTCTAAATTTGACTTAAACAAATTTATGATTTTTCATCAAAGGCAAAAGAAAGTCAATGTTAATGTCCCTCTTACTCTGGAAAATACTGTGATCAAGCAAGTCACGGAGACAAAATTTTTAGGTGTTCTTATTGATCAGCATCTCTTTTGGAAACCACATATTGATTTCATCTCAAAAAAATTTCGAAAAGTGTGGGAATTATTGCGAAAGCCCGCTTTTACCTATCATCCCAAACTTTGATGACCTTGTATTACTCCCTTGTATATCCTTTCTTAACATACTGTAATGTCGCCTGGTCCTCCGCCTACTGTTCCAACCTAAACTGTATTAACCTTTTGCAAAAGCATGAAGTGCAGCTCATAACAAAAGCTCACTATCTAGCAAATACCGCCCCTTTATTTAGCCAGCTTAAAGTCCTTGACATATTTAGTATTAATTCATTTTCTGTCGCTACCTTTATGTATTCTTATCACCATAATCTTTTGCCTGTTAGCTGTTGTGACTTGTTCCTAAGTAGTAATCAAGTCCATCAATACGAAACTCGACTAGCCTCTTAGTATAGACCTCATTTTTGTGGAACAAATATAAAGCAATTCAGCATCCTTTACCGAGGACCTAAAATCTGGAATTTGTTGCCTGTTTCGCTAATTAGCTTTCCTGCTATCTTTGTTTTTAAAAAAAATTTAAAGAATTATCTCACTGACAGCCGATCTGTCACTTAATTTTCTGATCTTGCTCACTCTGCACTCAGCCATGAATTTGGTTCACTAGGTAGTTGAAGGAAGCCTATTAATATAAGCTTCAAGCATTGTTAGGCTTCCTTGTCACATTAATTTTATAATTGAATTAACAACTTTTGTTCATGTTGTATAAGGTTTTGTGAGTGAATAAATAAATAAATAAAAAATAAATAATAAAATGCCCAACAAATGCCTGTGGATGGGCACGCTTGGAATTGACTGAGCCATAATTGTTGCAATTTTCAGAAAGTACCCAGTACCCAGCATTGATAATATTGTTGCTTTTGTTAAGTATGTGCAATAGAAATACATATTTTCAAACAATACTATGGCATGTGCACCCTCTGTAATTATAAAGCAGTAATTCATTGTATACCATTCTAAATAAACGAGGCAAGTTCTAATTGAACAGACACGATTTCTCAGTACTGAATTTTTGGGTAGAGAAGTTAAGTTAGGGAATATTTTTTAAACTGGAGTAGTTTTTTGCAGCAAAAATGTTTGCGGTAATTTTTATTTGCTGGATTTTATTTTTGCGGATCACTGGAAAAATTCAAAAATCCCAAAAAGTAGAACCCGCAAACATTTCGTGCCACATGGTAGTCTAAATTTTAATTAAAAAGATGTAGCATGTATGTGAGGCAAGGAGTTTGGACATGATAATTTATTCAGTGCTGGGTGGGGGCCAGGGGGATTGTAACTAAAAGTTTCAAGTTTATTTATTATGTGTAACAAAGTATTTGCAATCTATCCCGGCTGACCTGCAGGTAGCTAAACTAATCGAGGCAGGTCAGTCTGACAAGTTGTAAGTTAATTACAGATAACCCGAAGTTGCTGGTAAAAAGAGCAATTAAAGGGACACAGTCACCTATGTCACCTATTGGGCCGCACTGACCTGGACACTGCTTTTTCCAATTTGAAAAGCATTTACCTCAACCCGAAGTCAAATGTACACGTCAGATACATCTAGAAATCCTCTTTAATCTTTCCTAGTTTTTCATTCTATTCTCTTTTTTTTCTGAAAACCTCTGTCTGAGCAAACTTTTACGCATCCTAAAACATTATTTTATCATATTTGGTTAAACACAGTGTCCAAAGGAACATGAAAAGAGGAGGTGGGAAACATGTAGGCACTGGGTGGGTGAAATCCCCTTTGTTTACCAAAATAACAAGAGAAATGAATCGGTAACACTCCAGAGCAAATCATCATGACAGGAAAGAAGCATATACACTGTATATATATTTGGAAAACGGATGGAGAAGGGTTACATATGTTTGGAAAAATCAAGCTGTCTCGACCTTGAACCTTGGACAAGGATTAAGACTGAACGTGTCATTTCTCACCTCTACTGATTTGTCGAATTCGAAAGTATTTGTTGATGTTTAGCTTTCCCTGGACAAGTCCATCGGTTAATTCTCAGTGGCATATAAAAAAATGAGTGCTGTGATATGACTTAGAGTCTATAACCACGATTTTGGCTTGCAATTAGTTCAACTCCACAAGGGTTGTTTAGATATTCCGCATGCGCTTCTCACTTTCTGTTTCACATGCTTGTTGTTATATGCAAATTGACTAAGAATTGGTATGTAATGCACATGTGCATCAGCTGACTGGGTCCCTTTAAGTGGCCTTTTACGTGGAGGGAGAAAGCTATGATCTTGATTTAACCCTGGCTGATTCCCAATTTCCTTTGTCTCCTAGCCCCAGGAGACAAAGGAAAATGAGAATCAGCCTGGGGGAGGCAGCGGGGGGGGGGGCAAACAAACCCAGTTGCTATGCAACACAATGTATGGCAGATCACTTGTGGAGTTCTATGGCTTGTGATTAACTGATCAGAAACGCTTTGTTAGGAGGGTACGGAGGCAGATAATAATTATGCAGAATCCAAGTTCAAGAGTTCAGTAAGAAGGTTGAACAGTTTTTTATCTGAGCTTATCATTGTGGGGTGCTATTAAAAAAAAATTTTGACGAGTTTGCAGGTGTGCTGACTTAAGTTGCCATTATGGCGCTGTTGTTTCTCGGTTAGATTAGGTAAGTGCAAATTTTGCCTGAGTACCTGTCTAACAAAGATACTTTAAGAGAAGATAATAGATAAGAAATTTTCACTCCAAAGGTTCATTGTGGTGCTGGGGTAAGATTAGTTTTCTGGACTGCATTGTCATCTTTTTTTCCGGAGGCCAATCACAAGGAAACAAGCAAACACTTGTAGCCTACCCTATTTTGTGATGTACCAGTGTTTATTTTTTGTTGTTTATCCTCTCTGTGCACTTCATTCCTTTTTGATCTTGGCTGCCGAAGGATTTTAAGAAATGCCAAAAATTATTTTACAAAATTATATCAGCAGTATAATTATTTCTGCTCTGTTTTTGAAATAATTGTTTCCATCACTCGTATCATTTTCCAACCAAGTTTTGACTAGTCAAATTTTCTCGAGCACACTTGATATGTAAGTATTTGTATTTGTATTTGTATTTTATTTTTACTCCATCCTATAATACATTAGTTGTACAATAAAACAATAGTTGTACAATATCAATAATACATTGGTTGTGCAATATCAATTGATACAAAGTTGTTTAAACTACGTTTACATAATAATAATAATAAAAGAAGGAAATTAGAATGGAGAAGGGCACATTATAGTAAAACTAATCATGGCCCTTTAACAAGATTGACTTTATGCTTTTGTAGTTTTGTTATTCATTAAAACACAAACACGCACGCACACACACACACACACACACACACATACTTTCTTTGACATATTCAAATAAAAGACAACAGGAACTCTTACACAGGAACTCTTACACGAAAAAAAACTTAAGTATTTAAATACACAAAAAGGCAACAAATAATGCAAACTACCCAGCTTCAAAAAACGCGGCCATCATCATCGCTGACCGCTGACCGAGCCACTAAGCTCTTCTTATCATTGATTAAGTTACAAATAATTTCAACTGTAAAGTCAAGTAGCATGGCAAAGCACATACATGTAAGGGAAAATGAGAAAACAAATTAACTCACAAGCAAAATTTAGTGCTTGTTGCCACGATATTTTGTGATGAATAACAAATGTACGTGTATGTTGATATTGAAAAATGTTGTAAGAAGAAAATGTTGGAAAGAATTACAAAACCTGATCACAATGGAACAATTTTCCTTACTACTCTAATAATTGTTATAGTTTTTTTTGCATTTCTTGAACCGCTTATGCAGTTAGGGTCAAACGAGATGGAAACCCAAAGAGGGATAATAACAAATATATTCATCACAAAATAGCGACTACTAGGCTACAAGCGTTTGCATGTTTCCTTGTGAGTTGTTGCCAAGATATACATGACAACACGGTTAAGAAAATTAATCTAGCCCCAAATCCACACTGAACTTTTTGAGTGAAAATTTACTATCCTTTATCTAATCTTAAAGTATCTCATTGGTGGCAGTCAACCGAAATTGGACTTCCACGTAGCTAATGCAACCGTGAAACAATTGTGCAATAATGGCGACTTATAAAGCCAGCATTTGCAAGCTTGTCAAAAATTTATTTGTCAGGCCAGCACAACAATGATTACAGAATGACATAAAAACAGTTCAACCTTTAGATTACAGAACTCTTGAACTTAGATTCTGTACGTTATCAGCCTTCGTACCCACCTAACAACAATTTTGTGATCAATTAATCACAAGCCATCCGACTCCACAAGTATGTAGCTAGCCGTACATGTATATTGAAACAGTATTTTTGTTGTTTTGAATAAGTGATTCCAGGGATAGAACACAATCCGGTGGCATTACTCAGTTGGTAGCATTTGCGAAGTTTAAATAGAAAAGAATTAAGCCTCACCAGTGTGCAAAGAAAGTTGTGTGTGATAACCCAGGGCCAGTGGATTTTGCTATCGGGCTAGTGATTTTTGTTATAAACTTGCCCGACAGGCAAGTGCTGTTTTTTGGGGAAATTCAAATTACAGAAGCATTGTAATCAATCCTGCTGATCTAAAAGGGTTTTGGGGCTAGTTGAAATGACTTGTGGGCTAGTACATGCTAGCTACAGCATGCCTGAATGGCAGGCTGTAAAACTGACTTTCTTTGCACCCTGCTCACTAACTCTCAGTGGATCCACGGGAGGGGCCAAACTGTAGACCAAACTGAGGCCCGAAGGGCCAAACAAAAGTTTTTTTTTGAGACTGGGCCCCCTCCTTATCTTGGGGTCTGGATGACCGGGCCCCCCACTTATCTGAAGGTCTGGATCTGCCACTGAATGTGACAGTTAAAGGTCAATGACCACTACCGGTTTTTCAATGAGCATATTTCTCTTGACTACAGATGCTCTGAAAGTTAAAACAAAACCTATCAAAATTAATTGATTTCTATATATTGTACCCAGAAATTTGAGAAAAGACTAAAAGTGGTCACAGAAGATGAGAAGAAGATACCAGTCAGCCCAACATTCAGCCTTGATTTTGTCCTATGAGTCAGATGAGGAGGGTGATGTTCTCAGAACAAGGCCCCTAGAGCCGAGATCAGAGGAGGTTTCCACGTTTTTTATACAATTTGGACTCTCGCTATAGAGGAAGTATGTCCAACCAGAAAAGACTAACGCAATCTGTTAACAGAAGAGTTGGTTCCTCAAGTACAAGAGGCCGTAATGAAGTTCCTGAGTCATTGCTCTGGGCCATTAAATTGTAGTTCTTTTCATTTTCAATGCTTGGTAACAGTGGTCTGGAGCTTCAGTACATTTTTAGAAGTAAATCAGGGAAAACCTTGTTTCAAGATTTATTTCAGAAAAAATATGGCACTTGAAAAAAAACATTTTAAAAAAATATGGCACTTGGCCATTTGGTGTTCCACTGGTCGACATATAATGTTCCAGGTGATTTTCATTTGATAGCATAGAATTTTGTGAATATCTTATCTATGATTGCATGCACTTTTAAAAATGGTAGTTTTAAATGTGTTTGCTGTGGAGTGGTCATAATCAGTTAGAGGCACTCTGTACTGTAGACAATGTTATTATGTACTTTTATTGTATAAGTAATAGTATTGTATGAGTCGCTGCCCCAGAAAACATGAGAAAACTCACACAGCATGACGGAAAATGTCTGTGAATTCTTTGTTTTGCCACCAGAAAACACCAAAAAACGTGATGTTAAGTCACTGGAGAATGGCGGTGAACAACGGAATACGATCCGTTTCTCATGTGTTAACCGTATGTTTTCCGTTTACTTTGCATGTATTAGCTGTGCGTTAACGGTCCGGTTAACACCAGTAAAACAAGCGTTTTCCTGGTGTTAACTGAGCCTGAAAACTATCGGATAATGGAACGAATACTCAAATTCACCAGCCAGAAAACGACAGAAAAAGAGTGGATTTTACGACCCTCAAACGCAAGAGAATTTTAGCAAAATGCCGCGTTTTCGAAAATTAACTAAGGGTTTTCTGAGACGGTGAATACCATAATTTTCTTGCCGTGTCTGGCATTAATACTTCTTAAAGCCTCCAAGCCAAAACAGGGATCGTTTTTGGTTGCTCTGTGATCTTGTTCTTGCCGTTGCTTTTGATTTAAATTATAGGAAAGTTACTGCCTCTGCAGATGGACCAGATGAGTATTGTCATGGATTCATATTTTTCTGCTCTCGTGGGTACTTTGTTTGTCTTATCAGTTTATTCCTTGCAAAGCGAGGCGTGAAGCGCCGAGCAAAGTGAGTTTATAATCTCGTCGCGCGAAGCACGCTCGCAGTGCGTGAACCGTGTGTGGGTCCTAGTGAGCTACAAACTCGCAGCTCTCATCTTTACTTATATATATCGGATGGTGTCCGCCATGACGTCATACAGTAGCTTGATGTCACGGGGCATTTTTGTTTCTAGGCAACATTCGACTGAAAGCGATTTCGAATGCCATCAATGACCAAGGTACTCTAAGTATTTATGAAGAGCTGTCTTTTCATCATCTGCAAAACAATGTTTACTATCGGTGAATCTCAAGCCATTTCTCGTGCAAACGGAACAGCAAACACAAGAACGCCGAATTGTCAATCCTAGCAGGGGAAGATTTGACACCGAAAAATCCTCTGGAGCGAGAACGCCGACTTGAAATTCAACGGACCAAGCAACAAAGATGGAGACAGCATCAACAAACAGTGGAGCAGAGGGAACATCACTCAATGAATTTCGAACGCTAAAGTACTTTAAGAGCAAATGGAAGCGATTTTGGATAATTAGCCTTAACATATGAGCGAACATTGCGGTAACAAAACACGAATTGCTCGCAGACAAGCTTATACTGTATCGGCCTAGGCTGTTGGGCTTCCATTGTTTACATGTAAATGCGACGAAATGCATCTTCGTTGGGTTTTCACTGTCGAAACTGCAGTCATTCTTCTGAAAAATGTCTTTGAATTCTTTGAGCTCGGCTATAAATCTATCGAGTTTGGTTGGTGTCCGCCTTGTTGTCATCCAAAGTAGTGACGTCAAAGTGCATTATGGGTTTCCAGGCAACCAATTGCCATCGATGACAAAGCTGTGGGTTTTATTCAGGAAGAGGGTTTTTTTATATTTGAATTTTAACAATGTTTACGGCCGGTGAATCACCACCCAATATCTCAGGCAAATAAAAGAGAACAGCAGACTCAACAACAGTTGATTCAACAAGTGGCTGGAAATCCTCGCTGGGAAAGAATTACAAACAAAACTCCGCAAGACAAAGAACGTTGACTTCAAATTCAGGGCGAGCAACGGCACAGCAAAGGCAAAGGCTGTCAACTAAACACAGAGGATGTAAAGAGGCAGCAACAAAATACTACAATTACACTGCAAACAAAGTCGACGAAGAGAGGGAACACTGACTGCCGATGTTTCAGCAAAATGCGGTCAATAGAATTCCCAACAAAACCGATGAGGAATCATCGAGAGGCAAGTTTACGGTCAAAATTATCTGTTCTTCGATGCAATGATAGGCCTAGGCAGCAAGAATTACACCATCTGTAAGATTGACGTGAGGAGTATCTTTCCAACAGACTGAGAACAGCCAATCAGCCTTTTCACCATTTTACAGTAAGCTTTATTTTACAATGAACAGTTTAGAACACCGATAATGTGTAACATTTAGGGAAGCGTTACATTTGTAAGCAAAATCCCTACTGAAAAAAATTATTTTCATTCAATTTCCTTCCCAAGTAAAATATATATAAATATGTGTATAGCAGCCTTATACATAAACACAGCTGTGTCTTTTAAGTCAAATATAACAAAAATTTATTATTGCTGGCCTCCTATATTTTTGTTCCTATTATTCCAAAAGACCATCTGTATTTCGGATATCCTCAGAATATTAGTGTGTGACATGGCTGCCATGCCACGAACGTTAATTCCTTTTGCTGTTAGGGAAAATTTAAGAAGTCAGTCATAAATTTTCACTCTTTCAAAGAAGTCAGAGAGAGGTGACATATTCACAGAAATAAAACATTTGTTCCATTGGCAGAAGAAGATTGAGATTGTTTCGAGAAATTAAATGACATGCAAGTAGATAATTATTTATATAGGCTTACCCATTTAAGATCAATCCATCCTCCACTTAGCTTTACATTCACGATAAATGCATGTAATACAGGGAAAGTGTTCATTTGACTCGTCTCAGTCTGGGAAATTAAAAATCTATGTCTCTGGCACTGTCTCAACAAGTTCATGCCTGTTTAGAATGGACACCAATGGAGAAACTGATCACCTTCAACATAACTTGTTTGTGGACATTTCATACAAATTCACTCTTGCATAGGTATTTGTTTCTTATGTATGTACACGAATAACTCCGAACACTTGCCAAGGTGATGAAAAATTGGTACTTTTTACATGGATTCAGTGCTTTATGATGAATGCCCGCAAATTCAATGATCATGGGGGTTGTCGCTGATTACAGCATTAAAGCTCAGAGGAAGGGCTCAAATTTGTCAACATGTTCACCGACTTCACCACAGTGCACACCGAGCAACAACACTGGCGCCATGTTTAAGGCGAAGATCTGTTGTAAGCTACTGAATGCTACGCTAACTGCGTCCTGTTTTATTATACTGGCTGGCGATGTCAGCAAAAACCCAGGTCCGATGTCGAACCCTTGCGGTATCTGTTCGAAGGGTTGCAGAAGAAACCAGAGTCAACCTGTTTTCTTGGTTTCTCGTATCTTTCTTTTAGTTTTATGAAAACTGGTTTCAGCAAACCCCAAGGACAACTCTTCTTTAATCCAGTTGACGCAGTCCCAAGGGAAATACACATACCTCCCGGAGATAAAGAGGGGATGCCTAAAAGTAATTCAAAGTAGAAATAATTGCTCCTAAATGCATTCGTTTTAAAATGGACATTTCGTGCCCATCATACTTATGATTTTGCAAGTGACACCAATCAACAAAGTCATTGCATTTGATTCTGTTTGGATAACCCTTAACCTTGCACTTTCTCTTCTCATTTTGGCAGAATGTGCTCTGGTGTTTCTGAAAGAGCCAAAGAGCCCTATTTATGCAGTGGAGGGAAGTGATGTGGATATTAAATGGTTGTATTCTGAGGTAAACAAGACGACTGACCTGATGGCTATCATTTGGAGGGTGCAAAACAAAACTACTGGAAACGATCTTGTACTGATAGTGGAAACAGTTGGTGGTACCCCGACGGTTAATCCTAATATACCTGCAGAATATCGCAACAGAGTAGAGAAAAAAGACCAAGCTACTCTTGTGATTAAGGAGGTAACCAGTGGAGACTCAACAGATTTTTCATGCAGGCTCAGATCGTCTCAGGCAGCCCCTTTGGATGCAATAAGTCGTATTCAACTTGTTGTTATAGGTAATTATTGTTTACCCTATTATTGTTCTCCAGGGGCATTGGGATCCTGGCCAAGCTGCGCAATTATGTTTTTGTCACATTAAAACAGCTATACTTCTCTCTCATCTACCCTTTCTTAATATGTCGTGCTATCATTTATTTTTGGGTAACAGTTACGTAAGCAGTAACGGCTTAAGCTAAAAAATGGCCCGTTGGTGTCCTTTTGTCCAATAATCCTTGTTCTCTCCTTAGTGTCCTTTAAATGGCCCGTTCGTCCTGTTTTAGGTCCTGATTACTGGGCTGCCTGTGCAGCCCAGTTATAAATTCGGTTTTCGGTCGTGCGTGTAGAAAAACGGCCTCCCAGGGGAGGGAAGACACTAGGGTCTTGTACCGAGAAACGATGTTCTCACAAATGGTTTCATAGGATTTTCCTTTGCACGGGCCCTTGCACGACTACTTTTTGTACCTCGTCTCAGCCTTCCCAGAATCCCAGAAGGCGTTGCGAACCTGAAGAAGGCTATTTGCGTTGTTCGAAATCGATCATATCATAGGAGTCACTCTATAATTTTTTTATTGTTCGAGTTTAAGTCAGTTGATGATGTTGACGCTGGGAAACTCAGAGAAATGTTCACATTCCATACAAACTCACACGCCGTTCACGGTAGGTTCTCACTAAAAGATGACTGTGAGCGTTAGGTTTGGAACGCCGGGGCCGTTTCGTGAACTCAAAGACAGAATTATAGATCGATGTAGTACTTGAGCAATTAATAAGCACAATTTATGAGCAAATAATTTCACCAGTTGACGACACTATGGCTGAAGACTTGATTGTAAGCTGTCGTACTCAGTGAAGCGAACAACTCAGTTGCCGGTGAATGTCAGATGAATCCTGATGTTACGCACGTCCATGAGCGAGGGACGTGACAACTTAGCCATGTTAGAAGACTGGCTTTTCCTTTAAATATTTCCTTCTATTTAATGCAACACACGCCACTTTGGAGGTCTAAATTTTGGATACTGAGGATAAAGAAGACACGGACAAAAATAGGAACTCTGAGAATTTCGCACACAAGTTCAACGCTTCACCGGAACATCCCATTTGGGAGCTTCACAAAGACCGACTTGAGGAAAATAGGGGCTATTAATGACAATGTTTGGTGACTGAGTAGAGCATACAAGTGTAGCCCAGGTCGAGGTTTCAGGCAGTTTGTTTTTGTTTCTATCTGTATCTTGCTAAGCTTTTATCATTAAATTTGTACATGATGTTGTGATCACAATTCTGTGTTTTCGCCCATTCAGCAAGCGTGATATATCAGACGCGTTGATGTCAGCATTAGTGAGTTTAAAAAAACGTGCCTTTGTAAATTTTCAGCTTGCGTGATGTTTGTTGTACCATTTTATGGAGATGTAAACTGAAGTCACCGCAAAATGGGAACTTAAAAAAAGTACAATCCATTTATCTCGAAATATAATACACGACTTACACGACCTTTATTTTCCTAAAGGTGTTTTGAATACGAAAGAACACAGTAAATGTGAGGGGCAAAAACAGTTTTAATATGAATGAACCATAGGGTTTAATTAATATAAGGGTCAATTATTGTGCATTGAAATGAATCGCTTGAAAAGAGAGAGTTCGCTTGGAAACGGATCAGAGGTAAACAAGGGCACATTGTGCGTTACGTTCAGTCTTTTTAATATCCAAGGACTGTGAATATTGTTTCCATATTGTTTAGCTGGCACAAAAACTTCGTGGGAGTTATAAAGCGGCATAGTTATCTGCCATGAAGAAAAGTTAGTCATGGGTGTCGTGAGACAAACAGCGAACTCGAGCGAATTTTTAACTCGTATCGGTATCAGGTAAAAAATATGTTATCGATCTTTTCATCTATTTACATTGTTTAAAGTGCGTGCTGATGAAAGCAACATGCGAGCGAGAAATCTTTAAACTTTGTTAGGTCACAAAATGCAAAGAATGTTATTCCTTTAAGTTAGAGAAAAATAACAAGAGGAAAATCTTAAAACTGAATATTTTTTATCTTGTGGAAAAAATAGTACGTTTTCATGTAGACTGTAGACCGCAAATTAGGATCGTCTATTTAAAGTCTCAGTGCAGTCAGTGAGGCCCCTGGATCGGGATCAATGGGCAGTTGGCTGTCTGTTTTAGTAAACTTCTGGGTTTCATCCAATACAATATATTTCTGTCTAATGTAAATTAGCCCAGTGGCGAGTAGCTGACCCTGTCGCATTTTATGCTCGTAGAACGACAATTATTTTTGGAATTTCCGGTCACGTCAAATTAGTCACGTTATACTGTCACGCCATATTTGAGAGACAGAGGGATTTGGGGAGGGGTGCGTGAAAATAATGCAAATCGTTTCCTGCTTAGAATTAATGACTAACTTGTTTATTTTTATTCATGATGGTGGAATTTAAAAGTTATTGTACAGCCCCCACGTAAAAATGGTACTCATTTTTTTGGTTATGAAAGTCTTCAAAAGGGTAGAATGTTCTGAATGAGTTTATTTTTCAGTCTCACATGAGATTCTGTCTCACGCAATGGTCGGCGACAAGGTTTTATAGTAGCCTGAGTGTGTATAGCCGCCCCCTCCCCTCAGAAAAATAGCCCCTTGGCAGCCCAGTTAAAAATCGCCTTTCGGCGATTCTTGTTATCCCTGAAATCCACATTTTTTATAAGGTTAAACGTTTTTGAAATTGATCCTTCTTAAGTTTTTTATTGTTTTGTGTTTGATAATAATAAGTCAAAGTTATCGCTAGGGTCTAGCTGTAGAGCCAGTTTGTATGCAAATGTCTGCACCGTTCTTTTACTCTCATAATTCACTGACTTTAATGGAGCGTGAAATAAGACAATGAGCTCATCAAGCACTGAGACTTCAATAGTTAACCTGCAAATACAGCCGTTGCCCTCTTGCTCGTCGTTGTTTAGAACATTGTTAGGAGGAACGTCTGCGACTCAGCAAAAGAAATTCCATACTGATGACATATAATCTGTCCAGAATCTGGTGAGGAGCTCTAATTGGTTGACATAGCGGTTATATTGTTTTACCTATTGTTTGCGAATGACAGACAAAAGACAAAAGGCCACAAAAGTCAATTGTAAAAGTGATGAATCTATTACAAAGTCTGCATGTGTTTTGTTTATATATCCTAATATTACAGAAATAGAAGACGTAAACCGTTTCTTGTGTTGCTAGGTGGTCGCACCTCTTATTCCTGGTTTTTCAGAGACGTTCCATTCATTAGGTACTAGCATGGAGTCCAGCAGTAGATTCCCATTCTTACGGCACGGTGTGTGTTTGTGTTAAGAAACAAAAGAATAAGGGTTTACTTTAGAACCACCTTTTGCTTTCTATTGAATTTCTATGTCTGTACAATACTTTTCACAGAGTCAAGTAAACAAAGATTGACATAGTAATAATAAATAAATAATATAAATAAATAATTAATTAATTAATAATAATAGTAACAAAGATTGACATTTTCGCTTGACAGGCAGTTTTTCGCTTCGCTGCGCTTCAACCTCGTTTTCATGTTATGCCTGACAAATACATCCAAGCATCATCATTATCCATCATGAGGCAAGAATGTTGGTTCTGACTTGGGTGTTGAATAGCACAGCCATGGCAGTGATTCAGCTGTTCTTGTTGAATAAGTTTGTCAACCATATAAGCCCCGTAAGTCAGTTGGAACACATGTCAGATAAAACTGGCTATCCTTTAACGCTGGACTTTATCAACTTCATCTACAGTCAGCAGAGGTGAAGCGCTCAATTCAACTTGCATGTTTGTAGTGATGTTTTAAAAATATTGGTGATAGTAAGACTTTTTTCTTATCAAAGAGATTGCAAGAAAGGTGGCGCTTTCGAAATCTACTCGCTTTTATTTTGAAGACATAATAGTTTCTACATGAGCCAATTGGGGTTAAAAGAGACCGGATAAGCCCATTGCTCCTATTGTATAAGAGAGGCGCTCATTAGATATGGAGGAAGGCACTTATTAGTATGCAGGAAAGCACATGGAAAACAGTCATTAGGGTGGAGGAACGCACTTCTTCCCTAGGTTATAACTATGGGTGAGGTCATAGACTTGACCCCTATGCATATTGATAAAAGGGAACGCATAAATCTGGTTAGTAGTAGTAGTAGTAAACCTTTATTTAACTAGGGTAATCCCTTCAGAATACTTAATAGTATATCTGTTATCAATAGGAGCCCTAAATTAAGACTAATAAAAAAGTTCAAAATAAATAATAAGAAACTAAGTAACTATAAGTTAATAATAGTACAGTATAACAATTAAAACTAATTCTTATTTACTAAATAATTATTATACACAACTGAGCCATTATAATAAAAACTTTTCTTGGCGGTCTCAGTTCTTACTGCAGGTAAGTATATAAAATTGCTTCTTCTTGTTTCTCTTGAAATAACTTCCTTATTCAACTTAAAATAATTCTTTAAAAACTGTGGTACATTATTATTTAAACACCTCTTCACTAAACCTAAAATATGAGCGTTACGGCGATCTTCTAAACTCTGAAATTTAAGATAGTCGGTGGATGTTGTACCACATTTAGATTTAACTATAATTTTCGAGGCCCACCTTTGCAAAGATTCAAGACTTTCCATATCTGCTTTATTGCAGCTGGACCAAACAACATCGCAATAATCAAAAATGGGCAAAATTAATGAATTATACATCTCGAAAGCTGCATGTATAGTGATATTCCTTCTAAGGCGCCCTAAGACACCAACTCTTTTACTAACCTTAGAAATAACATAACGAACATGGTCTTTCCACGTAAGACTATCGTCCAGAACGATGCCTAAATACTTTAAATCATAAACTCTATTAATTTCGTAATCACCAATTATGATAACTACTGTGTTTAGCTTTAGAAAGCCTAGCATCAGTTCCAAAAATTACAAATTTTGTTTTTCTTTTGTTGATAAAAAGAAAATTACTGAGAGTCCATTTATTCACTTCATCTAGTTCGGCATTCAAAGTTTCCTCCAAGATTTCACTACTTATTCACTACTTATCAAGATTTCACTAGTTATCACTCATGCGATTTAACACTAAAAGGCACGGGTGCTTGAAATGCGAATTTTCACCCCGGCTTACATGAATGAGTGGACACATGTAGGAAGTATGGACGACAGAACCAATTTTTCTTACCCATTGTGCTCTGCTGGGTGCGCTTTGCACACGTGAGAGCTCCGCTATGAACGTTGTTTTATCGTCACATTACACTTACCTGAACGTGATAAAGGGAATCAAATGCCTTTCGCTTCAAATCTGGAGGAACGACAGCAGTTAATTGTCATATCAAGCTTTATTGGGCAAAAATCTAAAATGTATACAAAAAAAGAATTAAAGCCCAAAAGGGATGGGCTCGAACAGGACGCGCAGACCCATGCGGGATGCCTACCCTAAGAAAATATAAGGATTTACAATATATACAGAAAAATAAAATCTGGTTGTAATAACGGGGAAATCTAATTGTACAAAAATTGTCGTCTAACTGTAGAGAAATCTAATAGGATTAAAAAAATAAAATATATGCAAGAATTCTTGCCCACTTGAAGGAAATTGCAATGTGCGGAACATTGTCTATCAACCCGGTCGGGTCTATCAAGCAGGGGTCGTTACCCCACAGTCAAAAGAAACCTACATCGGACTTTGCGACACAACATTTAAAGAACGTTACAGAAATCACACATGCTCTTTAAGAAACGAACAATACAAGAATGTAACCGAGCGCAGCAAGTCCATATGAAGTCTAAAAGACTGGAAACCAATTACGAAATTAAAGGGCGAAAAGTAATTAAGACAAGCTAGATCGTATTCACATATCAGCAAAAAATGTAATCCGTGTCTATGGGAGAAATTTTTTTGTAATTTGTAAACCAGAAATCTCAACACTTTGTCATAGAAACGAACTGACGTCGATCTGTAGACACTCCAAGAAATTCTTGCTAAATACCGTGTTCACTTAATATAGAGTTCCCCGATCGTTCAGCGGTTTTGACGTCCAATAACATCCTGTTTTCATATTTGTATATCTTTGAATGTAACCGTTATTGTTGTCAGTTGCCTGATGATTGCTTCGTGAGAAGCATGAAACTCAGAGTTGCAGATAAATGTGTTTGAATTAGTCCGACTTCAGAAGTCTATATTATATACATACATACATATATCTACCTGGAGTTATGAAAACCGGGTTAGCAAACATTTTGTAATTTTTCTTAACTTCCCCTGGCTAATAGCTCGTTTCAACTTTGCTGTGTTGTTTGCTTATGTCGTATTTTTTTGGCTTGTCTTGTGGTTACGGATTTGTGTAGAAGTGGATGTAGACAGAATTACCATGTCCCCCTCCCCTCCCTATTTTTTCCCTACCCACAATTCTTTCTTTATCAAGTGACAGTTATCAGTTTGAAATCAATTTTTAAAAGTGAACAGTTAATAAACATTGACATGTTTATTTCCTACTTCTTATTATAAGCAACAATTCATACAATCTGGGTCACCCTGAATATGTTATATGAACTTGCTTAAGGTACCTGAAACATCATATTCTGATAATAACTGAAGCACTTCACACAAAAAGAAATAAACTGACCTTATTAAAACGATGCAAACCTGTTTGATGATATAGTATTCTCTACATCCCAGTGCACAATTAAAATAAGAGTGTCGGAAAAATTTACATTTCCGCAACAGCCCTTGTGAAATCAGGCAAATCAAGGCGAAAATTACCCTTGCTTAGGGTATATATGCACGCTATAAGGTAACGTTCACTTTTCTCGGCTCTCCCGAATTGAGAAGGTCAGGCGGCCTACATCATGCGAAGAAGTCGTAAACATAGTTGCTGATTAAAGCTTATAGTCTGCGAGCTTCTGTGTGTCACGTAATTCCAGTAAAGAAAAGAAAAGAAAACGACTTTTCGATGGAATTGTCCGCAAGTTCTTAAAGTCGAGAGATCGATAGTTTGGAAGGATTCCATCGTATCATGAGTATCTTTGGAGTGGTTTTCGACGCGACATCGCCGCCATTTTTTTCGGCCTTAGTCCTTTTGCGGAATAAGCAATGTTTTGGTTTTGCGTAAGCCAATCAGATGACAGGAAATCATATATCCAGTTCTGCTTGTGGCCCGCTCTGGCAAAGAGAGGTAAAACCACTAGGGAAGGTTTCATTGCATAAGTTGTCCCACAGTTTTACAGTACAGACAAAATATGAACCTTGCAAAGTGCTGGTCTTACAGGCCGGAAAATTACAAATATTGATGCAAATATTTGACTTCAATTTCAAATATATGTTGAAATTCTTCTAACATCCGAAATTTTCCATCTGATTTTTCTATGTCACTAATGAAAAGAATACCGCAACTAAACAATATTGTTCCTGAAAGCTATAAAAAATTACCACACTTAATCAAATTTATTATTATAATTATTTGGGCATTCAAAGTGAATAGTCAAAGAACAACTTAGCTTTAATTGAATAATTTTTAATCGCAATGAATTGTTTTTATTGCAATGAGTTATTTTTTTTAATTGAAATGAATTTTTGTCTTAATCAAAATGAACAGGAACTTATGAAATGAAATGACTTGTAAATAGTGCTTTGATTGAATATATTTTTTTTCTTCTTCAGCGAAATTAATTGTAAATAGGTTTTAAAAGTTAGTTTTGTTATTAAGAACAACTTAGCTTATCACATTTTTGTAACTATTTTTTAATTATTATTTTTGGTTCTGTTTGCCATAGGTCAAGCTTCTGCTCCTCGGGCTCAGTGTGCCGATGTAGGAAGTACAGTAACGATTACTTGCAATGCCAAAGCGGTTCCAGGGCAAAATTTCACTTGGATAAGGCAAGAAATTATGGAGACAGTTAATAATGGTGGACGGTTTTCCATTGTTTCTACTCTTGGATCATCTCAGCTCATCGTGAAAAACGTTTCTATTACTGACCGTGGCTACTATGCCTGTGATGCTACTATGAATTTAGAGCAAAATAACGAAGCTGTAGTCTATTTCCAGGTACCATGTAGCGGTAAGTAAAGTCTTGTTATTAATTTCTCCTTGAAATCGTGAAGTTGGTGACATCTGTTTCCCTCACTCCTGTTTCCGTGCAACTTTGTTTTGCTGCATTTTGTACTTTGTCAAATGTTTTATTCTTCTAAAGCTTTGTGAAATTCACGGCATATTTTAAGCTAAATTGGGAGATGTTTATAAGGTCCTATTTGAGGTGAATCACCTGCAGCCCAAGCTGAGTGTGAGAGTTGAATCATAAAATACATGGGGTATCTTATTGCATTCTCCTCAAAATGGCCGTGAACATGGAGTATTTGAACGGGAATTCAGGTAATAGATTCTACAAGAAAAGTGCCGACTATTTTAAGAAATCAAGTGCAAAAAAAAACCTTACTCTACGTTGTCTTAGTTTCTTGATAAGCATGCTCCACTTAAGTCCAAGTCAATAACAATTCATCCACGTTTTCCATGGTTTAGTGAGAGCATTAAAGCTGCAAAGTGTCATAAACGTCTGCTGAACGTACTTGGGGGTACACTAACAACGTTCTAGCTAATCTTTCAAGCGGGGGGTCACCAAGACCACGTGCTAATTTTTTTTGTGATATTTAACTTAATACTTATATGTCATGTGTTGGGTCAGAAGGCCTTCTTTGTCAGGTCATTGACCCGAGGCCCATCTCTTATCTGGAGCACTGACTAAACTTTCTGCCGACTTCAACTTATTCAAGGCCAATTGGAAACGGCTAAGTTTTTTGGTGAAAAAATCCTGATAGGAGTATTACCAACATTTTATCACTGAGAACAGCTCCAATCAGCAGAAGCTGTTCACAGTTAGTAATTAAAGGGTGCCTACGGCTAACTCGTGGTTTAAATTATTTTAAATATCAATTAGTCTACCGGTATTATTATTAGTCTGTCAAAAAATGAAAATTTGTTTTTTTAAAAAAAACAAACCACGATAAGAAAACAAGAGCAAAATGAAAAGAAAAAAGAAGTTTTCTGCGGCGGGAGTCGAGCCCCAGACCGTAGATGTGTAAGGTTATGGCTATATCTGTTGCACCACGGCATCAAAAGTGAATCATATCCGTAAATTAAATAATGATACAAATTGTAAAAACCGGTACTTTAAGACGGCCCTCTGTGACTTCGACCATCTCGAAATAAATACTTAAATTAAAAGATATATTCCAGGAAAATAAGCAGGGTTCTGACGGTAAAAGTTGTACTTTAACTCATTTCGTCACATTTGAATGGCCGACAAAGCAAAACCATTGCAAAGTCTCTTGCTGACGGCATTGTACTGCATTTACTTGAGAAGAATTACGATTCACCAACAATAAACATTTCTGTTTTTAATCAACGAAGAAACATTTCATTTCAGAATGATATTTCCCATAAAACTGTGAGATTGGGAGTCTTATAGTGGGGCCTCGAGAAAAAATAAAAAGTCGTCAGACTCAAGGTGCAGAATTGAAAATTAAACGAAACTTAGTAACAGCCATCCTGCATAAAACAATCTGCAACATCGTAAAGTCGTCTTCTATTTATGGCCTCAGAACCTCCTAGGAGAGTTTATCAGTTTCATAAGGGGAGTATGAAGGCCTTTATGCCCACCTGTCGTCCTTCCAGAATTACTATCTCGCATCAGGTCTGAAAGAAGGGTCTGTTGAGGATAACTTGTCCATTATCGCAGATTCCATCCAACAGGCGATAAATAAGTTTATTCCATCCAAAATGATAAAATCAAAGCGCCTTCTTCCCTGGGTTAGTCCAGCTATTAAAAGACTGATGAACACGTGTGACCACTTGCACAAGAAGGCTAAAAGAACTGGCAAGGCCCAGCACGTAAGTACCTATAGACAGTTATGTAACAGAACAACTAAGAGTATTTGTGAATTGCATGCAAAATATGTTGAGGAGGTAATGGGCAGTATTGCGCCTTCTCCAGAAGGCAGTACCAGTGCCAGCATTAAGAGGGTGTGGTCTTATATTAAGCTCTTATGTTCTGAGTCTATGGGTATCCCAGCCCTTTTCTGGAACAATCGTGTGTGTGCAAATGATGTGTCAAAAGCCGAAGCCTTGCGCGAACAATACAAGAGTGTGTTTACATGTGAGGATTTAAATAACATTCCAGTACTCCCCGAATCTCCGTACCAGGATATTCCGGACATTACATTCTTCACCGATGGTATTCAGAAGCAGCTTGAGTTCATCAGACCTGACAGAGCTTGTAGGCCCGATCAAATTGCGTGTGAAACCCAGTTAATTACGGTCATTCATGAGTGGGCAAGCGTTCTTAACATCCATGGTCAGGTTGATGTGATCTTCCTCAATTTTGGAAAGGCCTTTTAGTCCAGTCAAATTGTGGTTTAGCATCAAACTAATTGCAAGAGAACTTTCGCCATTTAATTGTTGGATGGCTATTTAACAACATACTAAAAATCTGCCAAAATCGGTTCGGTGAAAGATGAGAAAAATTGGAAATAAAGATTTTCAACTTTCACCACAGGACACCCAATTTCAGGAAGATCACAAATTCAGACAAAACAGCTGATAATTGTGTTTTTTTCGTCAAGAATTTTCGATACAACATCGCTAATGTATTTTGGGTAGTTGTGTTTTAAAAAAACGCCGACTAAATGTGTGAGGAACACCTGGGTCAGTGTGTTTCGTCTTGAGGGCTTTGCACAGGTTACCCAGCCTTTCGTCTGTCTTCACATTCTGTTTTCCAAGCTTTAATTTATTTTCTATGACGGTATTTAAAAGGGAAATTATTTGTCAGTCTATGTTAACATGGTGAACATGGTTTTGCACAATATCAGAAATGCAGTACGTATTTTGGCGGTATCACAGGCTGGTAATTTTTTTATATATCCTGCAGCACGCTTGCAAATTTAGTAGCTGACTGATAGTGAACAGTTATTTTGATCACCTTCGGTTAGCTAATAACTTGCATCCTTGCCGCAAGATACGTGCGACTAAATGTGTGCAGCGGACGATAGCTTTGTATCAGTACAAACTGCTTAACCTATTCCCATTTTCTGTAATCGAGTTTTGTGAGGTAGTTATGTTCAAACCTTGGACACAATATTTGTGATCGAAATCAGGGACTCTTGTTTTTTTTCTCGCGACATGCGTAACCTCCTTTAGGATTATGACTCCGTGCTTTACGATGTGAGTGAATAAATATTCTGCTAAGGACTCCCTCGATTTGCTTTTTGCTAGATCGTAACGCTCCGCGCTTTTCATTCTGTTGTAAGGGAAATGCAGAAAACCAAGTGCAGTGTGATTGTTCTTTAATTTTTTATCTCCTTCTTGTAGCGAGTCTCAGATTTAGTTAAGTGTATTTGTTTATTCAGTTTGTATTTTCTGCGATAGCCCTTCATTTCTTGGTATGATGAATAAGTAGATTAATCGCTCTGTGGTCTAAAGGTGTTTATATTCCCTCTGTTTTGTTGTAAACAACAAATATACTGCCGTAACCAACGGTTTCAAACTGTGTTCTTTAATATCTGTTCATACACATATGCGCGTTCGAAATCTATAGCAAAAATACAGCAATTATGATGAGTAAGGATTCAACTAAATTACAATTCCATAGAAAGGAAATATTTACCTGATGATTGTCTCCAACGTTCGTTGTGTCTCATGCACGATCAATTAGTGATTGTTCAATTATAGCTTATTAACGACTGTTGCGTTTTCACGCGTAATTAATTAATCTAGAGTGAAACACCCTCCTTGCATTTCTTTTGTGAGAACAACCCTGAAACTTGACCAGTTTTTTTCCCGTCAATTGGCAAATGAAGACCTCTTTTTCTATAACGATCATGGGATCCTATATGTGTGAAAATAATTGCATTTTGCAATGAAGGCGCGAAAGTACTAGACATATGTACGACATTAATGGGCTTGCCTGACTTAGCTTCTGATGGCTCACCTCTTTTTGCGGAACCAATGTCTCTCTTCGGATGAGCGTTGTGTAACACCTTACCTTAGTGCATGTTAACCTTCTGACTGAGTTGCGTGAATGATGCTCTGGGTGGGAAATTTCAATTACTCCATAGACTCTTACAAGATATTTTTACATACGCATTGTTTTGGCTACCCAGAGTTAATCTTTCCCTTAAAACAAGCTTCCCTATCATACTATTTCGTTTTCTTGAAACAAACGTTTGCTGGAACCAAAGTTCTTATGCGATGAATGTTCCGTTAACCCTTATAATTTTTTTTGCGAAGGTAACAACACTTTTCCTTAAATGAAAACGCATTTCCCTCTTATCAAACTCATAGGCATTGGACCTTAACCTGTTCAAAAACTTTGCATTGTTGTGTATTGTAGAGAATTAGTAAAACTATCCTTCCCTCTTCTCCAATTCACTTTAAACAACAAGAAAACAAAAAGCTTCAAAAAAGTGAAATTTTTATATTTGAGGATGTCGATACGTTAACGAAAGTTAATGTAAAGGTAACCGTAAAAGCCAAAGCATTATCTTGCTGGATATTTGAAAAAGTACCGAGCGAAAATTGCAGTCTTTTGACTGAGAAAAAGACCAAAAGCCGAAGGCAAAATAAGCCCGAAAATCCGGGTAGAAAAGAACGAGGAAAAGGAAAATAAAAAGAGCGAGGAGAAAAAAAAAAGGAGGAGAAGAAAACAAAAGCAATGGCTGCACTCCTAGTGTTTATGTTGACTTCTTTGGAGATAGTTTTTGAAAGAAAAAGGCTGTTTGAGCGGAGAGGTCTGTTTTGGCTGTAAGGTTATTAAAAAATCCAGCTCTTATATATATAAATTTTTCTTACCCTTGCAGCTAACAGAAATCTGATAAAAAGGGATATATTTTAAAAGCTAATGATTAAGTAACGCCTTTTTTTTCAGGTTGAAAGCCTTACGACTAAATTTGTTGTAGTTTTACAGCCAACAGTTTACTCTGTTACTTTGTAAGCCTCCTGTTATTTTGGGGTTCCTTGAAAGGAGCATGGGCTTCCTGTGCAAAAGCCAACCGTGTTTCATTTTTATTTTGTTTGAAAAAAGAAACTCTTCGTTTTTAATGTATTGTATCACCGAAAACGAGGTAGCAGTTATTCTTTCTCCTTTCACTTTTCCATAAAAATAACAAACACATTTTGTGCATTTTTTGTTGGAACGTGTAATTTCAACTAACATGGGTCCCCTGTGTTAAAAGCTCAAAATGTTTAACGCTTAATTTTGACATGTTGCACCGAACGGATTTTGGCGGATTTTTAGTATGTTGCTAGATAGGTCACCCTTACTTAAATGGCGTTGAAAACAATTCTGTTGCAATTAGTTTGATGTTGAGCCTCAAAAATGCCTAGATTGACGAGACTATTTGACACTGCCTCACGAAAGGCTCCTCCTCAAGGGCAAGTTTTATAGTATATCTGGGAAACTAAACAACTGGCTGCGGGCTTTTCTCACTGGTAGGGGACAACGTGTGGTGGTAAATGGTTTTTTGTCCAAGTGGTCACCTGTATTATCCGGTGTCCCCCAGGGCACTGTTCTGGGGCCGATTTTGTTCCTTCTCAATATTAACGATCTTGATCTCTCCCGTTAACTCCACGGTTACCACAATAGCACTGGACACTTTTATTAACATGTCCTGTAACACACATTCCGAAATCTGACCTTTTAGAATTTGCGTTGAGATTCCCCCAGTTTTCTGGGGGAATTTTGGAGTCGAAGAGCAATTGCTGATTTCTTCATCATGTTTTAATCGCCTGGACAAGTCAAAAAGCTTCAAAAGTTCATAAACCTCTGTCTCAAAGTTGGTCGTAGTGCTAATTTGTAACATTCAAAGTCCACATGAAGACAACTTATCGTCCTATGGAAGATACAAAGTCATAAGATCGAAAGCTCAAGGCACAATGCACACTCAGCATTTCGTTGGGAAAGATCGCTTTACGACAATTGTCATTTTGATATTGGGCACTGCATCGGCATCTGAGTGACACATTTGCATATCGCAGTGCCCACAATAACTCGTTCTTTACCATGGTTCACACGGGCCTTGAAAAGTCCTTGAAAATTGGAAAATTGTGGGATATCCTTGAATAGTCCTTGAATTCTCTTTTGAAAGCTTCTTGAATAAAAGTAACCCTCGATAAAAAAGTGTTTTGGGCAAGCAAAAGATTGAAAGCACAGCAATACGAAATTTTCTTGGTGATCATAATAGTACAAAAGTGTGTTTTCTTATGATTTCGGTGTTCCCGGTATAGTTTATTTTCCGTTATTTGAAGTACTGGGGGAAGGTATTGCAATAAGTGAACCTCCCTCCACACGTCTGAAAGGTCTTGAAAGAAGATCGGATTTTTCAATATTGAAATGACGACAGTCAAAAGGACAGAAGGGTCAGTGTCTGTACAATACCCTCAATACAAAGGCAGAGTGAGTTCAAGGCAGAGGAAATGAAAAAGAAGAGGGCAAGAGTAGATTCCTATATAAAGTCTCTGACTGAAACACCACACGAACTTGGC
This sequence comes from Porites evermanni, assembly GCA_942486025.1. Taxonomy (NCBI): domain Eukaryota; kingdom Metazoa; phylum Cnidaria; class Anthozoa; order Scleractinia; family Poritidae; genus Porites; species Porites evermanni. The sequence continues at coordinate 380,287 of CALNXI010000073.1, read as the reverse complement.
TTGAAAGCAGAAGCCTTTTGTCACGCAAGCCAACTCACTTAAAAAAAACTCCTAAAGAGAAAATGTAAGAGTTAGCTGACATCAATGCAAACATTAATGCCAGTTTGCAAAAGCTCAAACAATAGTCTGGAATAATTTTTTACTTCATGTCATTCTTTGTGCAATTACGGGGAAAACAACTCCTTGAAAAAATGATTTTGGTGCTTGAAAAGTCATTGATTTTTCCCCCAAAATTCTGTTTGAACCTGCTATGCTTACGCTACACGTAGTCCACGAGTTAAAAAGTGTTAGATATGGAAGAAGTCATCCCCCCGTACTAATGCTGCTAAACTTTCGAATATCTTCAGACAGCTGTGTCTTTCATTTTGTGGCAAAAGTATTGACGATCAGACCTCCTCCCTTTCTGCTATGAAGCACTGCATCAGCCACATTAGGTGATAAAATTAAGATTAACAATGAAAAAACTGGATTCTTACTCATTGGCACCCGTCAACAACTTGCCAAGGTATCTATTAACTCGATTAGGATTGAATCTGTAGATGTCTCTTCGGCATTTCAGTCCGGGTTGTAGTTGCCAGACCGTGTACTTGAGCCCACGTTATTAGTATGGTGATAGTAGTCTGCACATGTCCCATTTTGACAGCTGTCAATTGACCTTAATTTGGCTTGCACATATAACTTTAAACTACTGGCAGCCGACTGACAGCCCAACCCGGTGAAAGCATAATTTCATTTTTATGTTGGTAAGTCCGTCATATGATATCAGCTTATATGTAGGGGCAAAACGACTGGCCTGTAATCTGAGCCTGCGAGATGGTCATGTGATAATTGTCAGCAGATGTCTGATTTTGATAACTGTCAATTTATCTTAATACGGATGGCTTACATAAGTGACAGGCTAGTGTCAATTTGTGGAAGATCTAATGTCACATTTGACATCGGGCGGGCGTACGCTGACGTCCTACAAAATTTTCTTGGATAGTGTATTAAATTTTCTTAGCCATAAGGCTACGCTCGCGCGAGGAGCTCGGCTATAGTTTCTCTGTCTTGCGCTTCCTGGGTGACAACACAAGCATGCTCTAGCAGGTCGTGCGCAACAAGTTTTCGACAAAACTCAAGGGGTTTTTAAGAGAGTGTTACTTTATTCAACCCCAGTTGCAAAAGCATTTTAAGATTTGATTCGCTTTAAGCGATATATTTCTTTTGTAGTTAACTCGAGTAGTCACACTTGCAAGCACACGCAGCTGTAACCATTTCAGGTGAGATATTGGAAAATAGGAAGTAAAAAATAGCTCTCATGGCAGAATCTTCACAGTGAATTTCACCTTCGAAACTTCCAACAACCTCAGTTGGCTTGGTTTGGCCGTAAGCAAAAAGCTTCTTTTCACAATTTCGGGACTTGCACTTCACTCCTTTCAGTTTAAGACGAAGCACGATCCACAATGTTACATGTTTAGGATCTCTTCATTTGTCGATGATCTGAACTCGGATGGCTTCATCCACCTTAGGAAATTCACAGGATATAGCCTTTTGGCGCAGACGGCACACAAGGTGATCCATAGTCTCCTTCTCCGTCTTTTGCATTGACTGCAACACGTCTTTCAAAGGAAAACGTTAACTTTTCGGTGCAAAATAGTTATCCAGGACTGCGACCCGATCGTTAATTGAAGTATCTTGATTTTCAGGCACAAGAGTAATAAATTTCTTCTAACTCAATACCTCCTGAATGTATCAGCAACGCTACTTTCAGCCGTTGTTGCTTACTCCTTTTAAGGCCACATACAGGTTGTATCGTTTCCATCGAACAGGTAAGGAATGCGCCCCCCCCCCCTACCCCTTGGGGTCAAAGGAAGGTAGGCCACAGACTTCGAGGATTTTTTCCACAGTCGTCCCGTTGGAGTTGGTGGACCATGGTACGGAGGAGTCGCTTGCTTGTTCTTCAGGTGTTCCAGTTGCTGGAATCTGCTTATTCTTGATAAAAGGTTTTCACAAATTAAATCATTAACCACTTTGGAATATTATCCTCGTGTCCAATGTAACGATTCTCGACAGATGGCACTTGATAGACATCATCAAACTAAAAAAAACTTTTCTCAAAACGCCATCATAATCCGCCAGCATGCTCTTACAATATCCCATTATTAAAATCTAGCGCACATGTCTAGACTTCTGGTAGACTACAACTTCCAGTACAATATACCAGCACATTACAACAATAGCCACTCTGCACTTATAATACCTCAGTATTGGGCTGCCTGTCAGTGAGTCGTGAAATTTCGGTAGCACCATCATAGGAGTCTCTACTAGTTATTCCACTCAGATCCTCCAAAACATACCCAAATAAGCGTGTTTTTTACATACTTAAAACTCCCAAACTGGGCTTTTCAGTTCACAATGTTTAAGGATGGAAAATTGCCGGTCAATGACCCATTTGGCAAATTGTATATATTTTGCTAAAAGACAACCTTAGGTCAACTATTTTAAAAAATCATAGTAAAAAAATACGAAGAAATACGTTTTAAAAAATCGATTTTGTATATCATTTCTTAAATTAGCGAAAAGTTACGGGTGAGGTAAAAGTGCTACTCTTCGCTTCATCAAATACAGGAAAGTCCAGGGGCATTTGTGCGGGGGGGTTGTACAGCTGCCCTGACAACCGGCTGGTTGGCTCAATTGGATAAGAACCGCTCTGCTGTGCGGAAGGTGGCTGGTTCAAACCCTGGCCGGACCAACATTCATGGTCTTCTCTGAGGAGAAAGTTGCTGTCTTTGTAAAGTCACCTGCAAACGGTGTCGTGGTTTCTCTTGAGGGGAGGGGCTGTTATGGGCCCACAGTAATTGGTGCCATGCGCTGTTGCGGTGACCCTGCAAGGATTGGCGAATCGAAGTACATAAAATAGATAAATAACTACAAGACCCCTTTGAAATGGAATTTCCACAGGGGTAATTTCCACAGGTTTTTAATCTCAGAGACTATCTGTTTAGGAGGGATATGGATATTTTCTGGAATGACACATTACCATGGGTGCAAACTAGGATAGCTTATGAGTTTTACTTTTAGTAAAGTCATCTGTTGTTCTTATTGTTTTAGATCCACCAAAACAAGATACAACATATTGTCAAGAGACTTCTTACAGTTTAGCCGTAGGTGACACTAAACAAATTTGTTGTCCCGTCAGTGGATATCCACCGCCCTTCTTTACCTGGAAGAAGGATGGAGTCCAGTTGAAAGGGGAAGACTCTGTGCTAACCATCACTATATCAGGGGAAAAAGACTTTGGAAACTACACTTGCACTGCCACAGATTTTAGGACGCCTTTAAAACCAATATACATCCCCATTAAGGAAAAAGGTAATTAACAAAGAATTGGTATTTTTAGCACAGGGCATCCACCATGGTATATCATTGTTGCTATATCATTAAGTTGACTTGTTTTAGTGAGTGATTTCGATGATAATAATAGTAAAACAGTTTCGTTTTCCATTTACATGCCTTTTATGTGATTTTCATCAAAAAAATGGCAAAAAACAGGGGATTGCAATTTTCAGCACAGGGTAGCCATCATGGAAGGTTGTTAAAGAACTTCACCGAGCAGTTGCTGCAAATCCTGAAGAGTTAGCTGTGGGCACCAATCCTAATATTGACTAACATGCCCTAAGCTACAACCATGCAAAGTTTGGTGCTTTTGTCTGTTCTGTATAGATCTCGCAAAAAATTTTGCACTAAGCCACCGCACTAAGATTGTGAAGTCATCAATAAAACACACTTAAAGTTGTTTACAGTTTTTATAGAAACGCAACAATACAAAGGTCCAGTAAACAAGAATGTCTTTAACATTTATAATACGTCTAGTCTTGATATTGTGGAATGGGCTGCTTTTCATACAATCGATTGAGTTAGAATTTTGGCTTTTCGATAGCAAGTTCTGTCGATTCCAACCAATCAAGTGTCCTTTCCGTGGCTAGCTGGAGAGACTTCCCTTTCTTGGGAGAAATCGCTTTCTTCACAGTTTTCATAATTTCCAGCACCTTGTTGAAGAAGGTTGTAATGTTGGGTACTGTTCCACATTTTTTGGTTTGAACCGCAAGCACTCTGATAGTAAACTAAACTTCAGAAAATAACGAAAATTGGTGAAGGCGAGGTTACTAAGCGTTCTCCTTCGTAAATAATAATCGATCTTACATCGACCTCGCATCGACCCCACATCTACGCTACATCTACCCTACATGGAACCCACATCAACCCCACATCAACCCTACATTACAACTAGTGATGATGTCAAATTTGATTAGCAAAGCTGTATAAACAAGATAATAACCTATTTCCTTCAGTATGTGGAGCTTCTTGTGTGGTAAAGATCCCGTATAGATTCAAGAGAGATTGCCTGGTATGTGGCAAGCCAGAGTTACTCTCTTTGAGTGATCACCTGCGTCAATGGCATCAATTAAAGAGCCACTAAAGAAAACAGTGGCTAAAAGCAGCAGTATTTCTTTCGGGATCTTAGAGAAGTCTGGGTATAACACAAGGAGTGTCCCAGCTTTTTCCCGCAAGTATTACACACGGAAAAGGAAACAAAAATTGCAGCTGTTAAAGAAATGGAAAAACCTCTGCCTTCTATAGTTAAGAGGCCCAAATTGTCTAACGATGCTTCCCTGGAAACCAAAGCATATCCAGAATTTATGTTTCGACCTAAATTTTCACCTCTCATGATTGGCCCCACTCAGTGTGGTAAAACATTTTTCGTTGAAAAAATTCTCATAACGGATCGTATTCTTTAAGAGAGCAAGAAACCGAAAACAATATAGTGGTACTACAGTCAGTGGCAGGATACCTACAAAGTGATGCAGTCATCGATCGGAAAGGAATTCAGTTTTTTTGTGGCCTTCCAGAGTTTAAAGAAGTTCTTCAGGAAATTGACCCAAAGTTTAATAATGTGCTGGTGTTTGATAATCTTATGGTTCAAGCAACAGACAGTCCTCTCGTTTCCCTTCTTTTTACCCAAGGCCGACATAGAAATGCCACTGTGATACTTCTGCTACAAAATATGTTTCCAAAAGGAAAATTTAAAATGGACTTCAGCCGGAATGCTCGGTACATGGCTCTCTTCCCGAAGTCCTAATGGTCGAAAACAAATCGGTATCATTGCCGAATGCATGTTTGACAAAAGTCGCCCGCAATTCACGTCAGCTTATTTTCAAGAAACAGTAAGAGCGTTTGGTTATATCTTCGTTGATAATCACCCAGACACGCCGAGTGATAAGCAAGTATTGAGTGACATTTTCGGCTCTTGTAGGCGATATCCGACTTAACAGCTCCGCGAAATCGGACGAAACAGTCAGAACGAACAATAACAAGGAAAACATTGCCTGCGAAGCTAGATCATCAGTAACATCGCCTCCCGTAGCCAAATCTTCCCTGCCAATTGCAAAAAAGTCACAGCCATTTCCTTTTGATTCAGTTTGGTCTGAAGCAGCCTATCCCGTTGTACAAAATTATATGAAAGGAGCGCCCCGATGCCAAACCCTACCAAAAGACTTTGGGATCACGGAAATGTACAGCGTTGCCAGGAATCTTTATGATCCGTATCTTCCATCATACTCGTATGGAAATTACTAGCCTGTGAAAATAAGAAACTATTGCCATGGAAAATCGAAATGGATTTATTTGCACAAAGACGATCCAAGCGTAAGATCCTTCCTAGAAAAGAACCAAACGAATGCTCAATAGACCTGTAACCAAATAATCAAACGGTTCTCAATACACTTTGCAATAACAAATGTTAAACGGTCCATATCTTTTTGTTAGAGGACTTAAGCATTAATGAGGTGACGTCATTGACTAGACCTAGCTAGACCTTGCTAGACACCAAAAAGGCTTAAATCATCCCTCTACCACTACTCTTAGTGTCCCTTAGTATTTCATACACCTACATATCACCTGCAAAGAGTTTTGTGCAAGACGTATTAATTCTTGAGATATCGTAAATATAAATGAGGAATTAAACGGGTCCCAGCACAGTTCCCTGGGGAAGACCAGACAACAAGTAAAGGAAAACGTGGTACAAGTTTGCGTTTTCCGTTTGCCGTAAACATGGTTCTAAATCACTGTACTTATAGGACCCGATATTATCACAAACAAGGGCGATATCTATTTGAATCCCTTAATCCCTTAATTTTTTTTAATTCCGTAATCTATTTGAACACTTAATCCCTTAAGATATGTAACAATTTATTTCTGTAATTGCAGTTGGCGGCCTATCTGTCAAGGCCATCGATGGAACAGTTGAAACGCCAGCAAAGTTGGAAATTCATCGTCTGCCTGAGGCTAAAACCTACATGGTCGAAATTTCCGGGCAGGACATAAAAGATGATTATGTCATTGGAACCAAAGCGTCCGTGGAATTACATTACAACACTATGGTGATGAAGACAGGTTCAGAGAAACCCGAAGAAATTAAGATTTCTGTACATGTGACTGCCATGAGTGAAAATGGATGCATAGACGAAACGCCAAAACCCCTTAAACTAAGTAAGCTGAAATGACTTTCTGCGTTTGTTAATGTAACGAGGATCAACTAAAAGTCGGTAAGATTCTGACGTCCTGTCTTACTATATTGGAGGACGAGTGGTCTATAAATTAATTTCGTGGTTTGTATCAGAAATGTTTTGTACCTTAAAAATATATTAGTGACTTTAAGCACTGGCAGCAACGATACCAATAAGGCTCGAGAGAAACCTAGGAGACAGACGCCGTTGTGTCTCAAAGATGATGCAAATTATGAGCAGTTAAGCAACGCAAAAACGAAAGACACCACCGTGCTTTTAGTACTGCTTTTTCGAACAGTTATCTTTTCACCCTTGTTTCTTGTTCAAAAGATGGCCAGGAACGATCCTTTGAGCGGATAAATGATGACGAGCTATTGCCTGATATAAACACATTTTGAGGAAACAAGTTTTCAAATTAAAACTTTCACTCGTAATGATCTACAGATAAATATCAAGAGCATTTATTTTTATTATTAGTAGAATTATTATCCTCATTAAACACAGCTTCTGGATGGCTTGCTAAAGTCTTCCTTAAACATCAAGTCACCACCCGTGACCTTAGGTGTCCAAGACTTTGCAAAGGATTCTGGCTGTACCCAGTGAGCACGCTCTCTGCAATTATCCAAAACAACACGTGATACCAATCTCTGCTAACTACATTTTTATATCTTTCGAGACAGTTCCTACAGCACCAATTATGATTGGCACCTCGGTTACTTTGCGCAATTGCCGAATCCGTTTCAACTCCTGCTTCAGGTCTTGGTAGTTCTCAATTTTCTTTCTCTTTTTCTTTAACTCTGGTGTCAAATGGACAAGCAACATCAATAATCAGGCACTTGCGTTCTTTCTTATCCAATACCACAATGTCAGGGTTGCTGTGTTCAATCTTGTTGTCAGTTTGTATTTTGAAGTCCCACAGCAGCTTGTTGTTAGTGCATTCATACACTGGTTGTTGCTCATGATTGTAATATTTTTCATCCTTGTCACAACCCAGCTTTCCACATAGAACCCAATGAATCACCTACGCTACCTTGTTGTGGCTGCAACATCGATATTGCTTTTAAGCAAGTTTTTTACATGCCCTACACTACGGCTTATTGTCTCATCGCCGTCTCCACTCATTGTACGCTTTGCTGGCACATTTTGCTTGTCGATTATCCTCTTTTTACTATTAGTTCTTAATGCTTGGTCTTGTGCTATCATAATCATACCCTCCGTCTCCTTCTTCAGTCTGCATTTTTTAGCCACTCCCCCGTCTTTTATAATGAATGATTTTCCAGTAATTGGAGACCCATGTTTTGCGCACAGGATTATGGGATCGCCAGGGGACAAACATTGTGAGTCACTACAAAGAAATGTGTGGCGTAGCGTTGTTTCTCCGTTAAAAAAAAGTGTCTTTGGACATAGAATGCCTTATTTTACCGTGCTTTTATGAGAAGCGGAGGTGACTAATGTTGGTGGGTTGAAATTTCAAGTTTCTGTGTGATAAATGCGATAAATTCTATCGATAAACACTCTGTGCGTGAGGTTGAGTGTGAAATTTATATGGTTACTGAATTTACACAGTGATCTACATGAAGAAAAGGTCTCGAAATATACAGTGCAAATTTAGGTTTAAATGTAGGGGCTCATTTAAGCTTTTTAGTTGTAATTACGTGTGGTGATATTTACAACGAGTGTAACTACGCTCGGCCGCGATCAGCGCCGTGCGGCGCTGTGCAGGTTGAGACGAGACAACAATCAAAGGTATGTACCTGGCCATGGAAATAAAAAATCCTCCTTTACTTTGGTATGAACAAAGTAACTTTTACGAAATATTTCATGGAAAGTACATGGTATTTATGCATTGGTAGATGCGGCAGAAATCGTATGAGAGAGTGACGCAAAACAACTAAGATTTCCGGTAGTAAAGCAGTGAGTCATGTTTATTAAATAAATTGATGTGCGAAATTCAGAGATTATATATTTTTCCACAAAATGGTTGGAAAAGGGCCTTAGAACTCCTTGGTGCTCTGGATCATGACAAAACATTTTGCTTGTGTTTTTTTTCGGCGATAAGAAATCAGTATACCAACATGGGAAGGATTTTTTTGTTTTTAAAGTGTTCACTACATACCTTCCATCGTTTTCATGAACCGTCACAGCGCTGAGATCGCCGCCGAGCCGAGCATAATAACAGTCGTCGAAAATATCAGCACATGTAACTACAACTGGAAAGGCTTAAATGGGTCTGCATTCCCCGCTCATTTATACCTGAGTAAGTACTATATGTTTCGAGACCATTCAGTAAATTTCACAGTCGACCTTTCGTAAGAAGGAGTGTTTATCGATAGAGTTTATCGCATCGATCCCACAAAAACTTACAATTTCAACGCACCAACATGTCTCCTCCGCTACTCATAAAATCACGGCAAAATGCCGCATTTTTTGTCCAAAGAAACTGCTTTTTTGACGGAGAAACAACTCCACGCCATACATTTCTTTGCAGTGACTTGCAATGTTTGCCCCGTGGCGATCCCATAATATTGTGCGCATAACGAAGTCTCCGATTACTGGAAAATCGTTCATTGTTATTATTTTTATTATGATTATTTTTAATTATTTATTTGTTATTTTGTTTATTTGTTTTCTAATCCGTTACGAACGTGCGATGGACAAGGATCAAAGTAAAAACTTTGGGAAACGAGTTTATAGTTCACGAGTTCATAGTATAAAGATTAGCCACTCGGAGGTTCAGCTTTTGTTATCAGTTGCTACCACATTTTTGTTACTCCTTTTCTTTATTATACTGAAATTGCGGGCTGTTTTTTGGGTGTCTTTTTTTTGTTGTTCGTAAAATAAAATATACAGCCGCGTGAAAGCTGAATCCAAGGTTTTCTGCCTTGTTCCCATTGCCACTCTCCTGTTTAGCTTTTGTTCTGCTGTACGTATCTACTTGAAGGAACTTCAAACGCCAAAAACACACCAAGGAGATTAGGTGAAGTTGTAGTTGTACGTGTCGCCCTTGTTGCATGAAAAATTCTTCTTACTTTTGCGATTTTTGCTAAATTTTTCGCGGGCCTTCTTTGCCTTTTTTTGTTCCTACTCTTGCGACATTTGTTAGCGCGTCTTGCCTTTTGGAAGTAAGAATTCTTGTTACTTTTGTGATTTTTGCTAAGTTAGCCGACTTCTTCAAGGCCTTCTTTGCCTTTTTTTTTAAGTCTTTACTTTTGCCTAAAATTGTTTTTCTTCAGATCTTTGCTAACGTGTCTTTCTGGTTGCCATATAAATATTTACTCTTGTTAAATTTGCTTTGCCAGTCAGTGTCTGACAGCACTTTACTATGAAGCATTTTTTGCTGAAATATGCGATCAATGTTGCCAGCAATGTTTTGGTATTGAGTTAAATCCTGGAGTGAAAGCCTGTTAAGTTGAAAAACAGTAATTGAAAGACGTCAACGGTCATGTTGATTCTAAAGAGTCTAATAAATACCTCTTATTAGCCGAGTTTTCGGTCCGTAATTTAAATTACGGACCGAGTTTTTTTCCGTCGATTTATTCGCGTTTGGGCCGTAAATCGATGGAAAAAAAAACGAGGATCCGTAATTTACAGTACGGACCGAAAAAACGAGGCTAATAAGATGTTTATTATATGGCTTCTTCCTGTTTGGGGACCGGAAACAAGTGCAGGACGCACGATTTGACAGGTGTCAAAAAAGGGAGTTTTTATTGGCGCACGAAAACAATAGCACATAACAAAGGCTTTCCGAGAAAGTAAAAACAAATTCGCCATGTTAAAAAAGTTTATTCGGCCAAAACTAAGAGCACTGTAAGTGTTAGCTCTTTAATGTAACGCCGGAGTATTTTGGAAACCGGACACTGTGTCTGTCTAGAAGTCGTTTCCATCTTTCATCCGTTTGTCCTTTTTAAAAAACACTGCATTTCCGTTTCTTCGAAAAGTTCCATTCAAACAACAGTAACAGCTTCCTAAGCGAGCAATTAACAAAAACCCTTTTGGAGAGAAAGACCCAGTTCATTCTCGTCTTCAGTTCAAATTTTCAAACACTGAATATAATTCTCTTCCTCGGTAAGGTTACGATTCAGTTTCTACCACAGCTTCGTTGTTATTAAAACAAAGCTATGTTAAAATTTGGAAAGGCAAAGTCAACATCCCAGTCCTCAGGGTTTACATACATATTCAAAGTTTATTCGGTGGAAACTAAGAGCACTGTAAGTATTCACTCGTTAATGTGACGCTGGAGTCTCTTGAAAACTGGACATTATTGTGTCTGGCTCGAACTCGCTTCTATCTTTCTTTCCTTGGTTTTTGAAAAAACACTGCAAATGGCAAAGAGGCTTGTCAAGTTGATCGGGTGCAGGTATCATATTTGTTGAAGGAATTACTCATTTTCTCTTAGGCAAAACGTCTCGAATCTCTGCCCGTCGATTTTCGTCTTCTTAACTGTGTACTACGATAAAATTTTCAAACACTGACTAGAATCCTCGTCGATAAGATTACTAGGTAGTTTTTCCATCACCTTCGTTCACAGATAAACACAGTTTAAAATGTTGAAAGCCAAAGTCAACATCCAAGTCCTCAAGGTTGACAGGCGTCTTATAACTTTATTTCAACATTTTTTCCGAGGTAAAGAGATTTAGACCTCCGAAATGAGCATTTGCTTTAAAAATTTTGGTCCGTATAGCAAGTTACGGACCGCAAATTGACCAATCGCATGGCGAAAACAGACTCAGCCATATAATAATAAGCTTTATTTATTCATCTTTAAAAAATATATACAATGGATTTACATAATTAAAGTGAAAAAACATATACTATGAAATGCTATTAAGTATTCTAATAGAAAAAAAAGTAAGTGAAAATATACAGTGCTTTAAACGAATAGTATGTCTTCGTTCCTGACTTTGGTATTGCTACTGAACCTGGTTTGGATCCTAAATTATAGCCGTGGCTAGTATTTGGCTTAGTGAGAAAAATTTGATTTGGGTGGTTAATATCATTCACAATTCTTTCTCATTCTCGCTTTGTCGCTACGTTGCACCTGTCTTCTAACGTTGAAAGGGGTGTTCTTGGTATCCCGATGATATCTAGGCACCTGTTTTGTATAGACTGCAACTCTTCTGCAAGGTACTTCGGCAAACTGCCCCACACTGGGGAGGCATATTCGAGAAGTGGGCGTATTTTGGTACAATATATCGTGATGCCGATCTGTGTAGGTAGATTTGCTTTCCGACATTCCCTCAAAAAATATAATCTCTTGCTGGCATTCTTTATTGTCTGTTCGACATGGTAATTCCAACGTAGGTTTGTCTTGTTGTTACCCCCAGAAGCTTAAACTTGGATACCCTCTCCAACCATTAGTCATTTGTTCCTAAAAAATCTGGCTCAACAGAGTTTTTGCAGAAGGAGATCCACATATCCTTGGTTTTGTTTGAGTTCAATAGCATGTTTTGCCCAGTTTTGAAGGCCGTCAAGTACCTTTTGCATGGTTGATAATTCGCCATTCGCCAGAGAAAGCATGTTGATTTTCTTTGACTCTGGAGGCATCCTTGTTTAGCGTTATTTGTACCCTCTCAAGGACTTTGCCTAGAACAGGTAAAACTGATATCTGCCTGAAGTCTGTTTCAAAGTCTTCGGGCGGGTGGACTTTTGGAACAGGACTAACAAGGGCATGCTTGTATAAGGTCGGGTACTTCCTTTCAAGAATACTTGCGCAGATGATATCCTGGACCACGACTGCCAGTTCTTCAGCAAACCTCTTTAAAGTGTTCAAACAAAAGTGTTGCACCTCTTTAAGGTGCAACACAAAAGTATTTTGCAACTGTTGTGCTTTGATGGATAATAATAGTGCCATTCATAACCGCTCATGCTACTTAATAAAACAACTGAGATAGTACGTTCTAATTGGTCTAAATCCAATCGTTTATTATAACTGCAATCTTATTAAAAACGGCATTCAAACCACAAAACCAGCTGTTGAGCTGCAAACACAATTTTAGACAAGCACAAAAACAGAACAATAGGCCATTTGGACTAGGAGGTCATGTGACATTTTTATGAAGATGAAAATTATATGATTTTGCCTTTAAAAAACCATCAGTGGGTCATATTTTACACAAAATAATAGTGATTTAGTTTTTCAAACCCGTACCATTTTCTTAAAATAAGTAAGTCCGTAGCTGGTCACGTTACCCAAAATTGATTTTTAAAACTATGAATTACCTCTTTCTCAACAGACATTTTGCACTTAAACTTCAAGGAAGTTGAGGAAAAGATGATGTGGTAACGTTTTCAGCACATCTGAGCGTAACTATCAAACGTTTAACAAGATACAAACAAAAAGTAGTTTTGGCCGCCATGTCGGAAGGCAAGAGTATGCCCTCTAAAATGGAGGTCTATACAAATCTTACTACTTTGTTGAAAAATCAAAGTGCCAAAAAATATGTCCCTTAAATGCGTTTCCTCTCAAATTTCGGGTGTAAGATAATTTTTATGCGCTCCGTCAATTTTTGGCATCAGCGAGATTCCAACTCATTGTTTAAAGGAAGCATTGGTCACGTGACCTCCTAGTGCAAGTGGCCTATTTACTCACCTGGCCCGTCTCTCTTTTAAATCGCGTTGGTTTTCACATTTTTTTTTTACCGAGTTTCACTTGACATTCTGTTAAGCATGGATAAACAGAGGGTCACACTGCTGGTACTTCTCGACCTAAGTGCGGCCTTTGACACTGTCAACCACCAGGTGTTTCTCAAGTGATTAGAATCTAGCTTTGGAATATCTGGGACTTGACTTTGCTGTGTTAAATCATACCTCGATAGAAGACCTCAGCGCATCTGTGTTGCAGGCTGCTGCTCTAAGAAGTTTGGTCTACCCCATGGTGTCCCTCAAGGTTCATGCCTTGGCCCTCTATTGTTTACATTTTACGTTTTAATTAGTCAAGGCTCACCTTCCAGATGTGCACGCCTACACCAGACGATACTCACACAAAACCGAGGTCATTCTATTTGGTACTCAGCAACGACTTGATGAAGTGAATATTGCACACCTACAGACTGGTCAAGCATCAGTACTAATTGTAACCTCTGCCGTCCGCAACCTTGGTTTGTGGTTTGACGTTAACTCTAAGATGACAGAACAGATTAACAATACTTGTCAATCAGTCTACTATCAGCTGCATTATATCAGACAAATAAGGAAGTTTTTGAGACTTGCCTCCACCAAATTGCTTGTACAAGGAGTGATCATTGCACGCATTGATTATTGCAATGGTCTTCTCATGGTGTACCTGCTGTGCATCTTTCCAAATTGCAACGTCTTCAGAATTCCTCAGCACGAATTATCACCCATACACCCAGATACTGTCATATTACCCCAGTGCCGCTTGCACTGCATTGGTTACCAGTGAGGTTCCCAATTTGCTGTAAAATCGCTGTGATCTCTTTCAAGGCTATTCACAATCTGGGGCCTGAGTATTTAAGTAATCTCGTAAGTATTAAACGATATTCTCGCTATAAGCTGCAGAGTAATGTGGGTGTTATTCTGCATGACCCTACCACTAAATGCAAATGCACTCTTGGGGACAGATCATTTGCTGCAGCTGCTCCAAAGATATGGAACGGTTTACTGGACTATATTAAGAAAGAATGATTTTGATAAGTTTAAGAGACTCATTGAGATGCACTATTTTAAAGGGGCCTATAGCGACCTGTCTTATCGTAGGTTACCACCTCAGTTTCATCCTTTGAGATTTCTGGGGATCATCGTTTCTTGTCAAGTATGCATTCAGCCCTATGGTAGTGGTTTTAAAGTGACAATTCAAGCTGGACAAGGCCGCGTCCTGCAGATGTTCGTGGAAGGTAGAGCCTGTCAACATCTGATTTGGGATGATGCATTTTTTAAGTGGTCAGCATCTTTCTTGTTTTAGCATCCATTCTTCTTGTATCGATGTTACAACAGGAATAGCTAAGGTGTTGATGGCTTCAAATTTGTTAGCTGCGTTAAGTTCCGTCTTCAATACCATACGTACTCTTCTGTAATATTCTTTCCTTATCTTCTCCTTCATGGCTGAGTGTTGAATACCATCTCCTTCATTGTCACATAGGTACTTGTATGTGCTTTCTTGCTCAAGCTCGTCGATTACGTGTCCTCATCAAGATGCAGATCTGTGGTTTTGGTCAGTCTCCCTTTCTTAAAAGTGCCTTTTGCACACTTGTCGAGACCAAATTCCATCTTGATATCGTCGCTGAAAGTCTTAACGATTGTTAGTAGAGCCGATTGTTGATTGTCGTCCTTAGCAAATGTTTTGAGATCATCCATAAAAAAGGGTGGTTCAATTTGCCATTTTGTGACTCGTAACCATAGCGATTATTGTTTTGTAAGTTGCTTAAAGGCACTAGAGCAAGACAAAAAAGTAGTGGTGATAACGAATCCCCTTGGAAGATCCCACTTCTTATTTGTACTGGTCTTGATTTTAGTGTTCCGGCTGGGTGTAAAAGAATAAGGGTTGCCTTCCATACCCTCATGCTTACAGTAACAAATTTGATTGTTGTGGGGCAGATTCTATAGATCTCGAGGCACTTCTTTATGCAGGAGTGGGGAACATTATCAGAGGCCTTTTTGTAGTCTATCCAGGCTTTGGATAAGTTCTTCCTCTTCGATTTAGCCTGTTCCAATATGTCTTTATTGATGAGAAGCTGGTCTTTACTTCCGTAGCTTCCCTTTCTACTTCTTCTTCTATAGGGATGTATGTTATTATTACTATTATTTATTATTGCTTAGTGTTTATTATTATTATTATTATGATGATGATGATGATGATGATTATTATTATTATTATTATTATTATACACAAATCATTCGTTAATATCCATGCCACAACCTTCAAACCATCTGGCTTTATAAGTAAAGTACTAACCCTAATATCTGGTTATCGTACATGTAAATTTTCAGCTAACACATGCTGTCGTTCGCTGTACGTACATACATGAGACAACTTCGCAAATGCTGCCACGTCGTTACTGCAGCAGTTGTTGATTATGAAAGAGTCCAAACAACACGAAATTTCTGATTGACTTAACAAAACACAGTTGCGAACAGTTTGGTAATCAATCTTCTATTTCTGTGTTAAACAAACCATGAACGTATTCTTTCAGTGCACATTTTTTTTACAAGTTATAAATGTGTGTTTATTTTTCTTGTAAAACAGCTTACACATTAGTTCTCAATGAGTTTTGTGTCATGTTTGATGGAACTGACTTAAGAGAAAGTTCGGTACCAGGTTATTTCGGCGCTATTAAATCGTGAGTTATGATTAGCTTATGAGGACTTTAGTGTCGGAGAAGACGCGAGTTGATTAAAAAAAAGCATTTTTGCATAAGGACTCCGTTTTACTAAGAGTTATTTTATAAAAGCAATATACCACTCTTACTGTGGGTTTACCTGCTTGATTACCCAGCTGGGATGTTGGGAACACTCCAACAGCTTGTAAGTCACTTTCGCTTAAATTGTGGCTTTAGATAACTAGTCCCCCATCCCTGGTGAAGAAGTTACATTACAATTGCTTTACTTGCAGTACAGCAAACCATAGCTCTTGACAAGAACCATTGTTTACCTTACACTTCTGTAACGAAAACATGAACTTGGTGTTGGTGATCTGTTTTTGTATTGTTAATCTTATAATTTTGTGTGTGTTATTGTTGTTGTTGTTGTTGTAGAGGTGTGACAAGTGGAGTTGTTCGTAGGAAAAATTAAGTCTTACGCACTTTTTCAAAGGAGTCTGATTTTTTTTACTTTTGGTTGGTTGAGGAAAAGTAATTCGATCATAAATCATCTCTATTTTAATGATTTATTGGTATCTATCTTCTTTACATTGCAGTTATAAAAAGACCGAGTGACACTGAATACTGAAATTGTGCAGTTACCATTTGTTTTGGATGACAGTACGTAAGTACTGGGAAAACTCTTGTATGAAATTTACTTTTTTGGCTTAATATTGTAATGGCCATGTATTTGCTAGGTATTCCTAAAAGCTCATTTTAATAGTTACACCATAAAGGCAATAGCTGTGGTCACACTACAGACTTTTTACCTAGGTAAACACGACTTGTTGACAGTTTACCTAGGGAAACTTGATTTTTTAAGTGTGACCGATTTTTCCCTAAGTATCTTACCTCGGGGAAATTTTATCGTCTGGGTCTTGGATATGTCTCGAAAACAATAGAGTTTCCCTTGACAGCTACCCCAAAGCAATAGCTAGGGGAAAATGACATACCGAGATTGCTAGCCAAAAGACACTCATCGACGAAGGTCTTGATGACAGAACCGGACATAGATCACGCTGTGAAAGAAATTTTGGGAGCAAGAGTCATCTACGTCTTCGCCTTTCTTCACCTTGCACGTTGAATTAGCGTAAGAAATAACAGCGAGATAAAAGAAAAAAACGTCTCTTTGATCAGCTAGATCCCTGCGCATTTTGCGTTCTTGAATTTACACTCCAAAAAATTCAACTGGCGTGAAAACTTTGGGAGCCGATATCAGTAGTGTGACCTTCCCAGAATTTTTACCTAGGTAAAACAAAACCCGAGATGAATTTACCTAGGCAGATTTTTGATGAATTTGCCCTAGGTAAATCGGTTTTACCTAGGGAAAAGTCTGTAGTGTGACCACAGCTAATGTAATTCTAATTTATACTACATGTGTGTGATTTTCACGAGACCTCTGACATAAACACTTTTTCTTGACTAATATTTCTTATTTAACAAATTTCGTATCCGTTACACAAAATTTTTGGTCTTAGATATTTAAAACACGAGCAGCAGTGGTCAATGTTTGCGAGAGAATTTTAACCGGTGAGAAAACACGTGCTGTGAGTGTTTTGAAAAGCTTTCATGTGCATAGGATTGCTAAATAATGCATTTCTCTTTATGAAACGTGTTGATTGAAAAATGTCAAAGAAAAGCGACCAAAATAACAGGTTGGTCAGATAGTATGCAAATACAATATGCAACTAAAATGAGGACAAAGTTCAAGCGTCTACCTGCCTTTACAATACGGTTATCGCAATGAAAGAAATTTCCATAGTTAATAATCGTACAAGGAGAAAAAATTACCCAAGGAAAGTGTTGCGAAAGCTTACTGCAACGCGACATAACGGTCACTAGAACGTTTTAAGGAACTGCATACTAGTAAGTATTGTTTGTGACCCCTTTATGCACCTGTCAATGTAAAGCCAGGGGGAAGGCGGGTCATAGAGTAGGAATTTGGTTGTTTTGTTGGCCCTAGGGTTGGGCATTTGACTGACAGCGTCCTCAATGCAACACCTGCTGTCACATAATTTCCGTCGCTGAGATACGAGGCCCTAAATCTACCTTTTCCATCCGTGACCATTTCACTTGTCAGTCCTAGAATATTTTATATTGCATATCCTGCCGCCTATGCCCAGTTCTTGGTGATCGTGGAAGAAACCTCCGGAGTCATGTCAGCGAACATCTGCGAAGTATACGCAACAACACGTCTGGGTTTCCTGTGGCCCAACATTTCAACTCCACTGGCCATAGTATTTCTGATGTCCAGGTGCGTGGTGTGGCGTTATGCAGTGGTACTAACATTCATGAAGAGCAAAGTGACATGCAGTTGATTTTTCAACTTGGCACCATTCAGCCGAAAATACTGAATATTTAATTCAGTTTTGTTTGAACTGGGACATTATATACATCTTGCACGCACTATTACACGCGCGCGTTCTGCGATCATTTTTATGTCCGTGGCATTGCGTAACATTTGACACTTTTTGATATTCTTTACCACATATCACCTCATCAGCTATTAAGGTTATGTAATACGTACGTTTTGGAATTTACGACAGTGGTGTACAGGACGAAAATGTTTTGACACTCTTGTCGTATTTCAACGAAAGAAGGCTTACCTTCACCCACTTAGCTGTTGGAGGCTCTGTGGCGATCAGGGTCGGAATTTAGTTATAACTACACCAGTCATAGAGGAATACATCGGGGACTTGCTCGAAACCGGCCCTCTACCAGTGTACAAGACCAAGACTGTACTATAGAATTTGGAGGAAGAAGAATTTAATAACAGAAAGCTAAGAAACAATCCAAAGCTCCAGGTGAGAACTGTTAGTTCTAGTTCGGATGCTCTAACCACTGAGCTGTTGGAGGTTCTATGTCGATCAGGGTCGGAATTTAGTTATAACTACACCAGTCATAGAGGACTGCACCGGGGACTTGCTCGAAATTCGGAGCTCTTGGTGAGAATCGATCTCACGACCCTCCGTACTGATTTTATAAGTCTGTCTTATTCCCATCTGTTAGCCATGACAGATCTAAGATCCTCTAACTCGAAAGACCGGTGTCACATTCTAGTTGGCCAATAAATGTTGTTGCTGGGCGCCCTCTTGAGCGTCTGCCGATGGCGATATATCATCTAGCAAATAAGTCCACTCCAACGAAATCGTGGAATCTAGCTCCCAATCAAGACAGTCTCTCCTTTGTTTCTTTGGCGATGCAGCAACGTTAACGAAGTTTTATTTAGAGGTGTTTTACTTGTGCCTATTTTGGGTCCAGCCTTGGGACATTTAACAGCAATGTACAGCCCGGGGTGGGGAGATTTTGTGCATTTGACAGGAATGATTTGCCCGTGAGCAGGGAAGTTGACTGCAAATTTTTGAAAAATGTCCAATTTCCAGCCCATGCCCTGCCTCCCCCCCCCGCCAGCTTTACAGTGGTAGGTGCAAACGCGACCTTATTGTTGTCTCGGTAACATTTGTATCTTGAAATGAATTAGTTTTGTGTTTTTTCAGATAGGAAACTTCTTATTTCATTGTACAATACGTTTTGACCGGTTCCACAGTTTTTCGTTTGTTTTAGGATGAACATTTTTTATTGCTTTGATAGTTATTTGTTAAAGGTCCTTTCAGACGATGACAATTCGTGGTCTATTGGACAATATGCTTGCTGAATATTGAAAAGGTTTTGAGGAGACTTAAAAATTCACCGCAAAAAATCTTGTTCCATGCTATAGATCATCAGGAAAAAAAAGACATCTGGGGGTAGGACTTAGACTTTTCTGTGGAGAAATTATTTGCTAGCGTTTTCTGTTTGCAGGATTTTCTGTTTCAAAAAGGAAGCCTGAATAATTTTTCGGGATTCGAACCCTGGCCTCTGCGATACCGGTGCAGCGCTCTAATCAGTTCTGCTAGTAGGCCAATTGGGGTATGGTAATATACTTGGGAAAGATGGAAATGTTATAATGAATAAACGAATTTCGTGTATTTGAACCGCGGAATGAAGAAATAAACGTGGAGAGGATCTTATGCAGTAGCGAAACGAAAATTTCAGGCTTTCTTTACACAAAATCAATTTAGCCTGCTGTACTTTTTCTAGCTGAAGCATATTATTTTAGTTCTTTGAGAGATGTCCATTCCCTAAAACTAAATATTTGTTTCAATTGAACTTAGATATAAGAAACCTCTATATAACGAAGTCCTTATTAAAAATAAACGATTTCCTTTTCCCCACTAAGAGTGAAATGTATGGAAAAGAACCTTGATGTAACGAAACCTCGATATAGCGAACTTATATTGCCACCCCCTTGGCTCTTCGTTATCTTGAGGTTCCACTGTATACAATTCTTTTGTGAACGTGTTAGGATAGCAAAAGTAATGTTTCAGCCTCTTTAGGTAGAGTAAAGGCAAATCCTTGTTGGCATACTATAAGCCATGAGCTTGTGAATTTACGTAGTTAAAGTATTGCTGTAGATAAACAGTATCTGCCAATAAATGCAAGGGCACAATAGACATCAGACTACGCGTTTTTTTTTAGCTGTATCCATGCATACGTGTGTACCCAGCTGTTAGATGACTAAGGCCAAGTCCACACGAATCCGGATACACTGAGAGCCCACATTTCATATTTGCGTCAACACGAATTCGTTGTGGTGTATCCGGTTTGGACTCACCAGTCTACACGAATATGCTACTGCGATATACTTAACAATCATTCGCCGGAGGCGTAGTAAATATTGTTGAATAATCGTCCCGTGGATTATTCAACAGTATTAACTGAGCCTGAGGTGAATAATTGTTTTACTATATTCACACGAAGTGATCTCAACAGAATCAGAAAGGAAACCATTAACAAAACCCAGTGCTTGAGTGCTCTCCAAACTTCCCAAGTGCATCCATAACTCGATATACGCAGAGCTGAAAGCATGAGCAAATTCTTTTATAACTTGGCTCACAAAAATGCTTGCTTTTGATGAACTGTAAAATTCTCGTAACGCGCGACGCGACACAATAACCAAGCTTCTATTGACTGGTTACAAACACGCCACAATCGTCTAGTTTGAAGTCTTCTGTAAAACTGAGAAAGAAAATTTGCTTATTTATTCATTAACGATTAATGGAAACTAAGCAAAAACAAAGGTAAAAGTTAAGAGTCTTAGGGCGCTTTCCATTTGTTAGAACTGATCGGCCAGATCATCGCTGGAGCTGTTATTTTGACAATGAAATAGGCTTTTCCCAAGAGTTTTTGCTGAAAAACCATCTCTTTCGTGCGTAGTATTTAGGATTTGACTGATCTGGTTGGATAGTTTTGATCAAAAGTGAAATTTCCGTTACTACGAGAAGGGTCTGGCCGGTCAGTTCTGACAAATGGAAAGCGCCCTTAAAGTCCACCTAAAGTTAAAATACTCACCTGTTCGTAAGAAATCGTGGAGTATGGTTTGGATTTGCTGAAAAGATGTTTGTTTTCCTCGGTGAAATCCACAAAACTTGTTTTTTAGCTTTTGTTTTTGGAGAAGACGCTGTAGAGGGACAGCAACCTCTGCATATCCCTTTAGAAATCTTCTATAATAGCCAGAAAGACCCAAGATCACGTAATGTTACGGGTCTTGGCCACTCTGACCGCTCACACCTTTTCAGAATCAGGAGAGGTTCCCTCGTGTAACCACGTGACCCAGGTAACGGATTTGCAAACAGCTGACATTTCTCAGGTTTGAATTTCAGGTTGAGGTTTGACAACCGTGACAACACTGTCTCTAGTCTAAACAACGTCTCCTTAAACGTACTTCGAAACACCAAAATATCATCAAGATACACTAACAGGATCTGAAAGTTCAGGTCTCCAAACGCCTTGTCCATCACACGCATGAACGTACCCTGTCCATTACACAGCCCAAAGAGCATTCTGGTGTACTCATACAATCCACCTGTTCCAGTTCTAAATGCTGTTTTCCCAATGTCGCATTCTTCCATTGGTATTTGATTGAACCCATGGGCAAGATCAAGGCTACAGAAGTACTTCGTTCCTTTTAGGACGTCTAGGGCCTCGTCAGAACGTGGTAATGGATATGCGTCCTTGTGTGTCCTTGCTTTCAGAAGCCGGTAGTCAACACAGAGTCGCAGCTTGCCATGTTTCTTCCTAACAAGGACTATTGGGGATGCGTAAGGACTGAACGACTCTGATGATGCCTTGATCAAGTGACGTTTGAGTGTAATCCCGTACCTCTTGCCACTGGTGCAGTGGTACTTGCCAGTGTGCAACTCGAATTAGCAGCATCAGGGGTCTATTCAGCAACCATTGTGATGCAAATGAGGCAGGAGGTGATGGAAGTCGTCGGGAGTCTTCGGCAGGTCTCGGGAAGGGTCGTCGGAGAGGCTCTGCAGTCGGAAGTCGTATTCAAAGACCAGTCAATTGAAGTAGTGTGTTTCCTTTCTTGCTGACAATTAGAAGTGAAAAAAAAAACAAACAAAAAAAAACATCCACTGTTGGAACAGTTGGTGTAAAATAAAAAACTATTATATGTCTCCATTTATTTAAACTTGCATGCTGAAATTGTTTGCGTGCAGGCAAAAAAGTTGTGTAATAGTCACTGACATCAAACAAGATGGCCGACTAATCCCTTAGACACTGGAAGGATTAATAAAGGAAAAATCAAATTGGCAAAGCGTTTTCCAAGCGAAAAGAATATTCAGCGCTGGCAAAACGGTCCTTCCTAAATGTGTTTTGTGGCTTAGAAAGAAGGACAAGAGAAAAAAGGCAGGGAAATAAGAAAGCATGTATAAGAAACAGGAAACGCAAATAAACAACAGAGTAGAAGCTTCAATTTAGGAAGTTTCTCGACTAGGGTAAGATTGCGAAATGCTGTCCAACAAAAGCGAATAATAATGAACCAGCGTGAGGCATTAAATATACAAAATCATTAAATTGAAGGAGCCGTGACATGTGTCATGTCCTACCTAAAAGCAACGCAAAGAGAGAAGAAAGGCAGGGAAAGAAGAAATCAAATAGAAAAAGAGGAAACGAAAATAAAAAAACAAGTGTGTAGAAAGTAGAAACATGAATTTAGGAAGAAAACGTGCTTAGGGTAAGATTGCGAAATGGTCTAAAACAAAAGACTACATGTGCGATATGGGTGTGGTAGAAGCACATGGAACAAGGCGAACAAATCAGAAAGATGGAGAACCCAAGGGAAAGCGAAATTAACCAATGATCGAGTAAAGGTGTGTTTTATATAGGAAGGTAGCTAAAACGAAGCGTCACTTCCCAGAAGGCTGCTCCTTGAGTAAGTTGTTTTTGCTAGCGGTTTAGATTCGTCTACATTTGTCTACGATGGCACGTTCGTTTTCTCCATTAAAACCACTCCCTCAGCTTAGGAATGTAAAGCTATTGAAAACAAAAGTGCACTGGTCGCTTACAGTAATGTTTGGTTTGCAATTATAGAAAGACGTTGACGCAAATTAACTGGATTTTTGTACGCAATTATCTCATTCGCTGTGCCTGGATTGAAGCTGCTTTGTTGGAGGCTGCGAATTTATAAAGTTTTATAAATTCTGTTGGAGGTTGCGAATGTGTAAAGTGTAAAGTGGTTTAAGTACTGAAATTTTGTTTTGTTTGCTCGTAGAACCACGCTTATGAATCTTAGATTGTTAAGAGATTTGGACCTACCACTATTTATGAAAATATTTCTTGTCAATTATCTACTATAGAATTACGCTAAAATTAATAGAAGCCTACAGAGACACAGATAAAGAACGATGGCCAGTCGATATTTTTTGTGGCTTCGTGAACACCTGCATGGAAACCTTTGCATCGTGGAAAAAACCTGAAAACTTGTTCCTGTATATTCAGTTATATGTAAATTTTGTAAACTAAGTGTAAGAAGTTGATTTCTTTGTTTTAGACATGTTCTCAACCTTTTGAAACTGGTTTCTGATGTTTCTTGGTCACCGTCATTCACTGCGTGGTTTCTCAATTTTATTTAAGGGCATCCTGTGAAAGGATTGAAATGTATAAAGATTTAAATTGGTCTGCAAGTTTAATTGTTTTGTGATTGTCAATGTAGTGTTTCGTTTTATTTTTATTGTAGACACGTTGTCCAGGAACTAAGACATTGGAAAAAAACAATGTATTGCCCCTTTAGTAGTTGGCTGACCTTTTCCGATTGCGGACAATGTGACCGCATTTTTAAAATGCATTTAACGCTAGACGGGTTAAGAATGGCATGGAAAGGACAACACATTAACTGGCAGAAAGAAAGTGATTGTATAATAAAATTGTATTCTAGACCCGTAGGTTTTTCAGTGGAAGAACTCAGTTAATGAAAGTGACTTTCTCCTTTATCTTTTCTAGAAAATCCCTGTTTCAAATCAAATGTCTCCCCTGTTGCCCTTTCAGTCCTTGGGCGTATAGCGACGTGAAATGTCACTGCGATTGCAGATTAGGGATGTTTAACCTTCTGATTGATGACTGGATTAAATTTCAAAGCTATGATAATGATTTTGACCCTATTGAAGCCAATAGGCAATTTATTAGAGTGTACAGTGCTATTCCTGATAGAGATGTGTTATTTCAAAACCCTGACGAGTATCCCGAAGAATTACTTGAACGGTTAAACAGGAGGTTTCCCGAAGTGCATTAAACTTGTAAAACGCTGTTGCTTTTATATATTTCCAGAACGACCTTAGAAGAATTAAAACACAGACAATTGTGCCAATTTACGCTTTGGAAAAACACAGCAGACGATGAATTGTGTGCACATTGTGTACGCATCGTGAGTTTAACACTATGTATGGACGACATCACAGATTCTGGTTATTGGAAATATATGAACGCAACACCGTTCCAAAAAGCTCAGATGCAACTAAAATGTTTTGTCATGTATCCGCGTGTATTTGAAGAATTTTAGGCAAGTCACCATCGGTGACTTATACGTCCTATTTGTAATGTAAGGTCGTGAATAAAGAAAGCACATTGTAAAAGAACAGTGAAAAGTTATTGACTAGGGAGAAAGCAAAAACAACATGAAATAAATGTTGTAGGGAAAAAGCGGGAAAATAGCTTGAAGCGGGAAAAACAGCTGCAATGAATATTGAAAAACGTGCAGTTTATCACGAATAAAAAATCCAAGGGCAAACGGCGTGACCTTCTGTGACCTAGGAAAACGTGCACACTAGCACGACTTCAAATCTAGGAAAAACAATAGCAACATAGCGGATTAATGACCTGAATAGAAACGAAGATTGCGTTTTAATTGATTTAAACAAGATGGCAGAGTAATTACTTTAAAACAAAAGGAAGAGAAGTTAAGTGCAAGATTGAAGGAAACGAAACGTGACTTAAAGTAAGAGATTATGTAGAAAAAACGTGAGAAAATAGAAGACGTGCAGGGTAGCACGTCCACGAAATGACTAGGCAAGGTAAAAAACGTCATAGAACTTTCCTAGCTCAGCGAAATGAAGATCGTTTGACGTCAATGGTATACGCTCGGGTGAGTTTGTATGCAAATTCTGCTCAAAGGTCGAAGCTCTTGTGGACATAAATTGCGCCCAGGAGTGATAGCTGTTCATTCAGCGAAAAGCAGTTGCGGGTGATAGCTGATCAAATCGACAAGAATGAATTATCAAGCGTTTGACAGCGAGATTGACGGTAAGTAATTGCTTGTAACAAGAGTTATTTGAAAACTGTGATGCCTCATTCCTTTGAGTTAATGTAATTTAATTTATTCCATTTCACTGCAAAAAGAAAACTTAGCTAAATTACATAAGAGAACAATTAACTACATATTAGGAAAAAAATTATTGAAGTGGGGTAGGACTAGAAGGGAACATAAGAACCATTCGAGCTAGTCCACCCAAAAACTACAACAGACACTTAAATATAGAAACAGAAAAAAGGGAACATTAAAATTATATCTTAAATGTGAAAAAACTATAATTGATAATATGTCATATCCTAGATTAATCTAATCAGAAAATAATTGTTACATCGATTACTACATCCAAGTGGCATGCGGGTAGTCAGGGTCGAAGCTCTTCTTTGTATAGAACTCATTACATTGTTTTTTAAATAAGGATAGGCTTAAATTAGAGGTCCTGAGTTTATCAGGCAGGTTGTTCCATAAATATGGTAATCTATTGAAAAAAGTGCCTTTGAATAATTCGGTACTGACGTTGTTGATCTTTAACTTATTACTAGAATATGACCTTAATCTTTTATCTGAGCAAAATTCAAAATATCTTTCAACTGAATAGGTATAGTAACCACACTTCAGTTTATAAAATGTTCTTATGTCTTTAAATTCTCTTTGGTACACCAATGGGAGAAGATTGAGCTGTTGAAGACGTTCATTGTAAGTTAAATTAGATAGGAGAAGACGCGTAGCACGTCGTTGGACACCCTCAATAAGCTTTTAAGAGATAACAACATCGCCCCATAGTCAGTGTTAAAGACTATGGGGAAAATTCAACGGTAGCGAACCGTCTTGAAGGGTGGCGAGCTAAAATATCGACGCTTAAGGGATAACCACGTCGCCCCATAGTCAGTTGTAAAGACTAATGGGAAAATTCAACGGTAGCGAACTGTCTTGAAGGGTGGCGAGCTAAAATACACGAGACTTAAGGGATAACCACGTCGCCCCATAGTCAGTGTTAAAGACTAGTGGGAAACATAAGTTGGGGCGAACTGTCTTGAAGGGGTAGCGACATCAACTTTGTGTTAAATTTTATTTTCTAGATCTTTTGGAAGAAGACAATGATGTCCTGTTAGCCGCAGCCCGTAGATTCGACCAAAGGGGAGGGAATCCCATCTTCCGTGCCATATTTACAGCGGCGGGAAGAAATCGTTCGTTTCGAGGGCTGGTTCACCAAACACGATGGTCAGTTGCTAAGGAAAATGCTCCCGTTTGTGCGGGCGCAAAATCGTCAGCGGTAATTACCATTGTCGAACTCTGCCTAAGAAGCAGTAAAAAACATGGCGGCTGATCTTCGAGAAATTGTTATCGATTTGAGAGGAAATACTGAAAATACGGAAAGGGAGAAAAAGTTTTGGAATGTAAACGAGGTGGAAATGAAATCTACTTTCGAGCGGGAGTGGATAAAGGCGATCAGGAGAGCGAGACGCCGACCGAATTACGGCATGGGAAACATGAATAGTGGACTGGAGGAAATATGTGGGAACAAGCTTGAGCTGACCGGCCCGTTAATTGACAGTTACCTTTTGGAGATCGGTAATCAAGTATCTGCGAAGTTAACTCGATCAAAGGCAACATCTCTGGCTAGCCCTGTTATCCTTTTTGTACCTTGGCCTGTATTTCGCCTCATTACAGTGCTGTTTAGAGGATACGGCGCTGAAGTGACCTTCGATAATCGAAAATCGAAGGTGATCTCTACGTTCAACCTTCTTGAAACGGCGGAAAAGATATTTTCTCCGGCTCGTTTTGAAGGACAAGATGTCCTAAGGAAGCGACATTTCAGTCGCCAACCTGACAATAACGGTACAATGAGATCTGTTTACAAAGGCAGATCGGCTGTGGCTATTTCCCAAACAACTCCTTTTTGTTTTGATTATAATCTTAAAAATCAAAAGGTCACTGTCACATTCTACATTCAGCGGTACACAGCACAGGACTTTGTGATTGACTCTAGCCTACAAAGTCTTATGAGTCAGTGAGTTTTATAAAATGCAAGGTGGGTAGTAAATAAGATTTTTTGGGATAGAATGAATCTTATTTCTCCTATTAAATCCTGGACACAATTCAGTATAATGTGACTGTGACCTTGCAAATTAAATGAATGAAAAACTAAGATTAGTAAGCTTAAGACAAAAATTTGAAGAACAATTTTCCTTTTTATTAGCACATGCAGGATTATTTCCTTTACAGTTGCATAATTAAGAAATGCTACTAAATCTGTAAAAAAAAAGAAGTATAAGTAGTAGTTTATCATCAGAATCATACAATCCAATAATATAACCAGCAGTAAGAGGCTCACTATATGGTACCTTTAGTTAATTACTTTATTTCAAAAAATGCAAAGGTCATTTCCACTGCTGTGTAAATCATGCTATGTGATTTCACTTTATTTTTATATATTGTGAGGAAAAGGAGGAGGTTGGGGTGCTACCATAAATCTCACCCATTGATATACAATACATAAGACGGTAATATTCAAAACATATTTTGGTTTGGTAAAACTAATTACAGAATTTTTTTTGAAAAGGCAGTTTAAGGATTCACTTACATGAAATGTAGATATGAAAAATATTTTTTCACATAAATAATTTTCTGTGCCATGTGTTCAGCAGTATAAGGATATAGTTTTTGTTAAATCAGATTTGTCAAGTGATGAAAGTTAAGAATATATAATTTACAGAATTAACACTGGTTTGAGCAGTAGATTTTCAACATATGCTCATTACTTACATTGAAATAAAATTAATTTTTTTTTATGAAATGATGTGTGGTCTGCAAAGTTTTTTAACTATAATTCCTTATTCAGGGCAGTTTCAAGCCTTTTAATCAATATATCTTTGCTTCCGGTCACAAGTAACCCCCTTTGCGCCAACTC
The DNA here is from genome assembly GCA_942486025.1 of Porites evermanni. Classification (NCBI taxonomy): domain Eukaryota; kingdom Metazoa; phylum Cnidaria; class Anthozoa; order Scleractinia; family Poritidae; genus Porites; species Porites evermanni. Next base: position 351,886 of record CALNXI010000073.1, on the reverse strand, counting down.
TTTTTTTAAGTCCTTGACAGACAGTTGCTTAGGATCAATAATTGCCCCTCTGGATGCTGGTCTTCTTTCTTCATGATCACTTCTTGCATGACTAAATTGGCAGTGAGACTGCAAAGTTTGTTCATCTGGAAATCTCTTTTGGCAATCACTGCACAGAAAAGGTTTTAAAATTGCAAGTAAACTATCATTAAGTTTTTGGTCCTTGATACAAAGTAATATTTCCACACACTCATCACAAAATGTACAAGTTCCACCCTCATTTCGCTCCCTCCCACACTCACAGTAGTTGGGTTTATTGAAAAATGGTGGGAGACGTGATTGAAAATGAGATATGTATGATGAGGGCATTGGCTGATGCTCTGGGAGATAGAATGCCCTTACATAGTTTGTCCTCATCACCTGCCACCATTTACCTAATTCACGTGTGGACTTGGATCGATTAGTGAGTACAAGGTCAGCTTTTATTCCAGAATGCTTTGATTCTTTGGCCTGTAAGGAAATGATGCCATAACCTACTTTATATTGGGTGAAAAGCAAAGAGGCATGATAGGGAATTGCATATGCAACAGTCCATACAGTCACATTAACAGATTGTTCAAAGAACATTACCAGTAGATTGAAATACATTTTACATAATTCACTTAAATTGTTTACCTCTGAAGCATTGGTGTCTACTTTGTTAAATAATGTACAAGCATCCCTTAAATACTGTGCAACTTTTCCAAGTGCTAGTCGTTTAATTTTCTGTGCAGGTGTCTCGTTTGGAACTACAAGGGCATCTACAAGTCTGTAGGAATATCGAGCAAGAGCTATAGCCTGCTCCCCAATAAGGCGAATACTCAGGTCGTTGGATCTCTTGTCTTTGTCTTTATAGTGTTCCCTTATAAGACTGGCAACAAAAGCTAAACCACAGCCCAGTAGATGTTGCCCCACCCCAACATGAGCATTTACAATTTCATTAACATATTTTGAAAACTCACCAGCACTCTTTGTTGGGAGGTCATGCTGCCAGACTCTCTCACCGGCACCCTCAGGGTGGGAAACACTTGCTTCACTTGATGTTTTCTTCTCCTCGTTTGCAGTTGTTACTGGTGCACTAAAAACCTGAAGAAATGTCTCTGTGACATTCCTCATGAGGGATTCTTTATACAGTAAGTTAAGAAAGTGCTGCCATGCATTTATTTCATTGTGCACTGGTTCAGGCCTTTGTCGGTCAGCAAAATCTCTTATTCGGGGTGAACCTACCTGTCGCAGACCATTTTCCCTCATGAACTCTAGCTCCCTAGTATGCTTTTGCTGACCTCCTAAACTGCTGCTAAGTGACTTCCTAAAACTATCTAACTTGCCTAAATCTCTCTCACGCTTCTCCTTTGAAGGTGGTGTCCAGGTATCTGAAGCTGAATTTCCTATTGTACCCCCCATGACACACATATTCCCCTTATGAACATTTGCATATGGTGATGGGTATGTGGCAGCTTGGTTCAGCTCATTATTGGCCCAGCTCTGCCAGGACTGATCTGCACTAGGTTGGAATTCCACAGTGCACTGGTTACCACAGACAGTGAGAATATTGCCCTCAAGGAGCAACATCTCATCTGAATGCTGCAACCACAGGTCTTCCATGACAGGATCTTTCTCCCCTATACTTAAACAGTGGAGCAAGTACTGATACTCTCTGCTACGAACCCTGTCTCCAAGATTCCAGCAGGTGAGAGATCCAATTGACATACTTAGCTCACTAGTTTCTGGTGCTCCATCATCTGAAAACTGAAAAATAAAATGAAAGGGATTATCATTAAACCACATCAACTTTCTCTTTAAGTGTGGTAACCGCAAGTGTAAATCAAGAATCATAAATACTAATCCAGTGACAGTGCGTGACACACCAGGACATTCAGGTATTTGACACACATAACCAATGTCTAGATTCTTCACAAAATTGTCATTTGACAGACAGTTGCTTAGGATCAATAATTGCCCCTCTGGATGCTGGTCTTCTTTCTTCATGATCACTTCTTGCATGACTAAATTGGCAGTGAGACTGCAAAGTTTGTTCATCTGGAAATCTCTTTTGGCAATCACTGCACAGAAAAGGTTTTAAAATTGCAAGTAAACTATCATTAAGTTTTTGGTCCTTGATACAAAGTAATATTTCCACACACTCATCACAAAATGTACAAGTTCCACCCTCATTTCGCTCCCTCCCACACTCACAGTAGTTGGGTTTATTGAAAAATGGTGGGAGACGTGATTGAAAATGAGATATGTATGATGAGGGCATTGGCTGATGCTCTGGGAGATAGAATGCCCTTACATAGTTTGCCCTCATCACCTGCCACCATTTACCTAATTCACGTGTGGACTTGGATCGATTAGTGAGTACAAGGTCAGCTTTTATTCCAGAATGCTTTGATTCTTTGGCCTGTAAGGAAATGATGCCATAACCTACTTTATATTGGGTGAAAAGCAAAGAGGCATGATAGGGAATTGCATATGCAACAGTCCATACAGTCACATTAACAGATTGTTCAAAGAACATTACCAGTAGATTGAAATACATTTTACATAATTCACTTAAATTGTTTACCTCTGAAGCATTGGTGTCTACTTTGTTAAATAATGTACAAGCATCCCTTAAATACTGTGCAACTTTTCCAAGTGCTAGTCGTTTAATTTTCTGTGCAGGTGTCTCGTTTGGAACTACAAGGGCATCTACAAGTCTGTAGGAATATCGAGCAAGAGCTATAGCCTGCTCCCCAATAAGGCGAATACTCAGGTCGTTGGATCTCTTGTCTTTGTCTTTATAGTGTTCCCTTATAAGACTGGCAACAAAAGCTAAACCACAGCCCAGTAGATGTTGCCCCACCCCAACATGAGCATTTACAATTTCATTAACATATTTTGAAAACTCACCAGCACTCTTTGTTGGGAGGTCATGCTGCCAGACTCTCTCACCGGCACCCTCAGGGTGGGAAACACTTGCTTCACTTGATGTTTTCTTCTCCTCGTTTGCAGTTGTTACTGGTGCACTAAAAACCTGAAGAAATGTCTCTGTGACATTCCTCATGAGGGATTCTTTATACAGTAAGTTAAGAAAGTGCTGCCATGCATTTATTTCATTGTGCACTGGTTCAGGCCTTTGTCGGTCAGCAAAATCTCTTATTCGGGGTGAACCTACCTGTCGCAGACCATTTTCCCTCATGAACTCTAGCTCCCTAGTATGCTTTTGCTGACCTCCTAAACTGCTGCTAAGTGACTTCCTAAAACTATCTAACTTGCCTAAATCTCTCTCACGCTTCTCCTTTGAAGGTGGTGTCCAGGTATCTGAAGCTGAATTTCCTATTGTACCCCCCATGACACACATATTCCCCTTATGAACATTTGCATATGGTGATGGGTATGTGGCAGCTTGGTTCAGCTCATTATTGGCCCAGCTCTGCCAGGACTGATCTGCACTAGGTTGGAATTCCACAGTGCACTGGTTACCACAGACAGTGAGAATATTGCCCTCAAGGAGCAACATCTCATCTGAATGCTGCAACCACAGGTCTTCCATGACAGGATCTTTCTCCCCTATACTTAAACAGTGCAGCAAGTACTGATACTCTCTGCTACGAACCCTGTCTCCAAGATTCCAGCAGGTGAGAGATCCAATTGACATACTTAGCTCACTAGTTTCTGGTGCTCCATCATCTGAAAACTGAAAAATAAAATGAAAGGGATTATCATTAAACCACATCAACTTTCTCTTTAAGTGTGGTAACCGCAAGTGTAAATCAAGAATCATAAATACTAATCCAGTGACAGTGCGTGACACACCAGGACATTCAGGTATTTGACACACATAACCAATGTCTAGATTCTTCACAAAATTGTCAACTTTAGCATCACTAACTATTTTAGGTAATGAAATAACTATATCTTTATGTTTAATACACCTGGGTAACCATGTCTCTTGTTTCGGATCAAAAACAGAACTTTGTGTTTTGCAAACTAAATCAAATTTTCGTCTAGAAAGATGATTATGATATTTCATAGCAACAGCTTGCTTCAAAGCATCTTCAGATTTATTAAAATTATCTGTAGCTCTACCAAAAACACCTTGTAAATATTTGCCCCTTTTGTACCCACTTATAAGTTTAT
>CALNXI010000073.1:335998-346282 GCA_942486025.1 Porites evermanni | reverse complement strand
AATGAGTGGCTGCACAATCAAGAGTATGCACGCAGCTATTTAGAGCAGTTAGCCCGCAAATTAAATTCAGCCCAAGTTGTGGACCCCGAGAGGGATGGGTTCTTTGTGGAACTGACGTTCGTGAAAACGTTTGGACGTGGAGGAAAAAATGGAGGAAAAAAGGGAAATCCAGGAAAAATGGCATGGGAGAAAATGGCGAAAAAAAAAAATGTGTGATACAAATCAAAAACAAAGACGACCTCTGTCTGGCAAGAGGTATTGTCACCATGAAAGAAAGAGCGGATGAGAGGTCCATTACCATAATCTGAGACAAGGAAAACCATTCAAGAACGGTGGGCGCGTCGCCTGCATCAAGAAGCAGGTGTTCCCGAAGGCCCCTGCGGGTTCGAGGAATTGCAAAAATTCCAAGATTTCCTCGGACCACAGGACTACCAGCTCATCGTGGTTAAACCCTCAAAATGTTTAGTGGTCTTTAAAGACCCCACCTATAATGAAGCACCCCATGTGATTGGTATCGTCAAGTATAATGGGCACTATGATGGATTAACAAGTATTCCTGCCCTCATGAACAGATCCTATTATTGCCGCCATTGTGACCGAGGCTATAATACACAGGACGCCCAACATCACAACTGCGAAGGCCAAAATTGCGCTGCCTGTTGCCGTCAAAATAAAACCTGTCCGAACTTTGCCACCTGGATTAAGCCTACCGTTTATTGCACCGACTGCAATCGTATGTTTTATGGGCAAGATTGTTTTCAAGCGCACAAAACCAAAGGAAAGAAGAGAGGAGACGAAAGTATTTGTGACAGATGGAAGAAATGCCCACTCTGCTGCACTGAATATCAAGTCAATCCCAAAAAAACACACAAATGCTACCATGTAACTTGCAGAAACTGTGGGGAATTTACACATGTCGCTCACCGTTGTTGCATTCAGCCCATTAACGAAGAAGCCCCTCCACAGCCACAAGAGGACGCCTTTGAGGACCCCATGTATTTTCAATTTGATGATGATGATGATGACGATGACAAGAGAGGCCCTCCACCCCCACCTGTATTGAACTTTGCAGATATAGAATGTGCAATCGCCGAGGACCGCGAGTTTCAACCCAACCTCATCTGCTGGTCCAGTGAAGAGGATGAGGAGATTCATCATGCAAGAACCATTTTTAGAAGCTTGTGAGGCACTAACAGAGGTCGAAAATAATGACCGACCCAGAAAAGTCATCACCTTTTTTCATAACCTCCGAGGTTTTGATGGTAACTTTGTTCTAGAAGCACTATATGATCAAGGTCGTGCTGCGGAGAATCCCTTAACCCAGGGGGCCAAAATTTTATATTTTGAAAGCGGTGACCTCATTTTTAAAGAAAGCTTCAATTTCTTTGCCATGCCCTTGGAAAGATTTCCAGCTGCATTTAATCTAACAGAGCTTCACAAGGGGTTCTTCCCGCATGCCTTCAATCGCCAAGAAAATTTTAATTATTCAGGAAGTTACCCCCCAATGGCAGAGTACGACCCAGATGGGATGAATGATAAGAAAAGAGAAGAGTTTATGACGTGGTACCAGCAGAAAGTAGAGAGTAACGCCACCTTCAATTTTCAAGAGGAGTTATTAGCCTACTGTGAAAGTGACGTGAAACTTCTCAAAGAAGGTTGCCTTAAATTCGTGAGAGAATTTAAAGATATCGCTGGCTTTTACCCCCTTATTCAATCCGTGACCATCGCCTCAGCGTGCAACTACTTCTGGGGCAAGGAAAAACTGGAAGAAAACCTCATTGCCCTCGAGCCTCTAGGAGGATGGCATGGGAACCATATCAACCAAAGTACCATCGCTCTGGAATGGATGTATTATAAAGACCATTTGCTGGGTGGAATGGGGCGTGTCCGCCACGTGCATAACGGACGCGAGGTTCAGGTCCTCACACCCTCAGAAAGCTATTATGTAGACGGATTTGATGAAGAAACCAACACTGTATTTGAGTTTTACGGATGCTGGTACCACGGCTGTCCCCATTGTTTCAAACCTTACAGAGATGTTCGGCGCAACTGTCATTCAGATCGAACCATCAATGAAGTCTACGATGCTACCCTGAAAAAAGCTGCCCTGCTGCGCCAAGCAGGGTATACGGTCGTGGAAAAGTGGGAATGTGTCTTCAAGAAAGAAAGAAAACCGACCCAGAGTTACAAGCTTTTCTCCAAGAGTTGGAAATGGTCCCTCCCCTCAATCCACGTGACGCCTTCTATGGAGGAAGAACAGGTGCAGTCGCATTACATTGTAAAGTCGAAGACCCTGATCTCATTAAATATGCAGATGTGACGTCACTTTACCCGTGGGTCAACAAGTATATGGAGTACCCCGTCAGGTTCCCCCTCATCTATACGAATCCTAGGGATCAAGATATTCACCACTATTTTGGCGTCGCCAAAGTGGACATCTTGGCCCCCGAGTTTCTGTTCCACCCTGTCCTCCCCTACAGAGCTGGGGGCAAGTTGACTTTCCCTCTCTGTGCTGCTTGTGTGAAAGAGGAACAAGAAAAAACCGTGGTTAGAGCGAGCCAACATCTGTTGTCACACGGATCAAGAGAGAACCCTGAGAGGAACCTGGGCGACAATCGAATTACAGAAAGCTGTCGAGTTAGGGTATCGCATCCTCAAGATTCATGAAGTGTTCCATTTCCGCTCTTCGCTGATTATGTAAACACTTGGCTTAAGATCAAGCAAGAATCCGCGGGATGGCCTGACGAGTGTACCACCCGAGAAGAGAAAGATGCGTACATTGATGCCTACAAAGACAAGGAGGGGATTCAGTTGGAGCATGTGGCGAAAAATCCAGGGCGGAAACAAGTCGCCAAGATGATGCTGAACAGGTAATAAATGGTTAAAAACACTGCAATTAATTAAATTAAAGTGCAGACAAAGGCTGCATTTAAGAAACACCCTTTGGAAGAAAACAGTAGACAACCGTTGGACACAAAATTAGAAGGAAATGTATGGATAAGTTGCAGACAAAGTCTTCATGTTAACCACGTAAAATGCAGACAAAGTCTGCAAGTTAAGAACCCCCATTGATTTGTTTTTTGTTGTTGTTTTTCTCTTTGTCTCCCCATTTTTCTAGCTTCTGGGGCAAATTCGGAGAAAGAAGCAACAAGCCACAGACTCATGTCATCAGAAGTGCCCATGCCCTCTCACGGCACTTTCAAATGGCTGAGATCGGAAATTTGCTTTGCGACCGCGCAATGTTAACCAAGATGGGATTGACCATATTAACTTCCAGTTAATAACTAACCGGTCCTTTAAGAATGACAGTGTTTTTTTTTTCCCAAGCCAAAAAAACACAATGCGCCGCAGACGGCGATGAAAGATTTGTATGCGCAATAACTGTATTTAGAATCTTTAGGTCACGAAGCCATAAGAGACGTGACACAGGAGTGTTGAGTCATTATTTTGAGAGTTGTAAAGCGAGACCTTGTTGAACCACGCAATGTTATGGCGCGGCTTCCGTATTACGCAAATGTAGAAAATTAAAAGCGCCCTTCCTCTTCTTCTGAAGTTTTTGTCGCCGCTTCACTGCTTTTTTTAGAATCATTAAACTATATGTTATAGCCCCCTGCAAGTAAAATTTTAGTCCCATTTCTCTAAATCCCGATTTAAGACAACTTAATATCACAACATTTTTTGTTCCGCTGCGACAATGGCGTCAATTCACATGAAGAATCTAGCTGACCTTTGCCGTGTATGTGGCGAAAGGCTTCAAAAATCCAAGAAAGCGGTTACTTCAAAGTTTCTCTGTATGAAATGGAAAGATTTCTTGGCTGAAAAATTTGAAATTTTTGTGGAAAAGGATCTTGAAGAAATACACCCGCAATATTTTTGTCATTCATGTTACGCGCATCCTGACTGAAGAACACTAGTTAAGGCCACATGGCTCACTCATTACGAAGATAACTGTGGAGTATGTTCCCGTGTAGAAGAGATTAAAAAAGGAGCACGGCCCAAGAAGCCAAAAAGGGGAAGGAAGGCCGATTCAAGACCTTCCAATACGCAGGAGACAAAGGACGCCAACGAAACCTCTTTACAAGCTCTTGAAGAGCTTACTAAAGACTTACCTTCTCTTCGCTTCAAGGAGTTTTCCGATAAATTTTCCTTTCCCGAAAATATGAAACGAGATTTAATTTGCCCGGTTTGCCTTCAAGTCTTGGATAAGCCAGTGGAAACCACTTGTCAGCATTACTTTTGTGTAGAATGCCTAAAAGGCTTAATTAACAGTGGCCAAGGGGGTACATGTGCTGTCTGTAAGGAGAAAGTTGGCCCTGTAAAAATCCCTACACGAATGGTACTAAAATTAATAGCTGAGCAGGAGGTAATATGTAAGAAATGTGGCCAGACTGTGCACTACGAACACAGTTCATCTCATGTTTGTTCCAATGACACCGCACCTGTTCCTGAACAGCCTCCAGCAATGGCAGCTCCCCTTGATCCCACCCAGACTTTGCAGCAAGTTCTAAAAGACGCTCAAGCTGGTAATTTCTCACCAGAAGTGGAAAAATTTGCACGGCATATGTCAGAAGTAGAATTTAAAATGCCCCGGATGGAAAAACTGTACTCTTCAAGACTGGTGGAAAGGTAACTTTATGTTTTGAATTTGCCCTGTAATTAATCATTCTTCCCTTCCCTTATGGTATGTGCTCATTTTACCTATTAAATGTTGTCTTAGCCTTTAGGTGTAGTACATGTTCCTGTTGCCCAAAAACCCTCTGATCAAGTGACTGCTAGGCAGCGTCTTAAGAGAGTGTCTCTGTAAGAGCGGTCCGGTCGATTTTGCTTGAGACACAGATTTAGCTCATTTCTTGTGTGTTGTAAGACATTCATGTACCTACACTAAAACCACAATCCGTTTGATCGGATCTCTTTATTTTTCAGAGTTTTACGGAAATTAAATTTCACTCGAGCGAAGGCCTGTCGTGACACTTTTCGAGACGTTAATTTGAGGCAACTTTGGCGGACAATTTACAACAAACTACGGGACTCAGCAAAAAACAAATACCACAGCCATGTATATTAACTCTATCTTATCCATCGAGGCAACTTTCGTGAACATCACGTTTCAATCAAGCAAACAGAAAGACTTGAACGACACCTTATCGGTTCGCATGAGTTACACACGCGAAAACCGATCAAATTCAAGGTACATTTTTGAAAGAGTGAGGCGTTCTTAACTGATCCAACTAATATAGCTAGGAAATAGGTGCCATAGAAAAGGTAACTACAGAAAAAAACTTTGCGGCCCGACCTTTACTAAAACTTTATAACTCCGTGAACTTACCTAATTTTCGGCAATCTCCAAGTTTTGCCGCCATTTTGAGGGACTTGTCAACATGAAGCGTAGCAGATATAAATCGAGCAGGTAGATCTAAAACCGTCAGAAATACATACGAAAGCATTCAAATGAACTTCACTTTCAATTCAAGGGGCAAAATGTGAAATTTTTCGTTAAACCTACCATTCTTACATCCCCATGCGACCATTTCTTCCAACAATTCAAACACTACAACTAGTGTTCGAATTTCCCTCGTCGATTCCACAGTAAGAAATAACCTGTGCCACCCAAGCTTCGCTTCGAATGTGAAGTACGAATCAAACAACATAACTGCTTCATCTTCGAGGCCATATCACGCTGGTATTTTGATTTTCTGATCGACAAGAACGGTGATCATGAAGTGATCGCCATGTTTACCTCGTAAACGTGACCGCTGACCAGCCGCTGAGTGAAAACAGTACGGCGCGGGGTGGTGTGGGTGGCGGACTTATCGTCATAAGATATTCGAATACATGATAAAAAAGCGTTAGGACGCTCAGTCTAAACAGTGAAGGCAAGCTTCGTGGTACGGACAACTTTTATTTTATTCTCATAACTTTTTCCTTTAAATTAGAACTGGTATTAATTAATAGAGTTATTTAAATATTTTTAACCGAGGTACCCATATGACCTTTTTGCTTGTCCTCAGTGGTATAAAATAAGGTGTCTTTTCTTTCAGAACCTTTTATTTATGCGTTATTGCACGGAATGAACACTATACTTAGAAGGTTTGTTTTAAATCATTTTTGCTGTTGCCAAGAATGTATGCAAAACCATTGCTTTATACAAAGCTGACTCTAAAATATGATTTTCCGTAACAGTAACCAATGTCATTTACGTAAGGTGTTAATAAAACTGGTAATGTACAATTTTTAGCATTTTCCACTTGTAAGTCTGACATACAATTGTCAAGTGAACTATGTTAGTTTTAGCTCATTCCTTGATTCGATGTGACCTTTTATCACTAAACCCTATTCTTTTCATTTGCAATTTTCCTGACGGTTTTAGATCTACCTGCTCGATTTATATCTGCTACGCTTCATGTTGACAAGTCCCTCAAAATGGCGGCAAAACTTGGAGATTGCCCAAAATTAGGTAAGTTCACGGAGTTATAAAGTTTTAGTGAAGGTCAGGCTGCAAAGTTTTTTTTCTGTACTTACCTTTTCTATGGCACCTACTTCCTAGCTATATTAGTTGGATCAGTTAAGAACGCCTCACTTTTTCAAAAATGTACCTTGAATTTGATCGGGTTTTCGCGTGTGTGACTTAAGCGAACCGATAAGGTGTCGTTCAAGTCTTCCTGTTTGCTTGATTGAAACGTGATATTCACGAAAGTTGCCTCGATGGATAAGATAGAGTTAATATACATGGCTGTGGTATTTGTTTTTTGCTGAGTCCCGTAGTTTGTTGTAAATTGTCCGCCAAAGTTGCCTCAAATTAACGTCTTGAAAAGTGTCACGACAGGCCTTCGCTCGAGTGAAATTTAATTTCCGTAAAACTCTGAAAAATAAAGAGATCCGATCAAACGGATTGTGGTTTTAGTATAGGTACATGAATGTCTTACAACACACAAGAAATGAGCTAAATCTGTGTATCAAGCAAAATCGACCGGACCGCTCTTACAGAGACACTCTCTTAATAGGACAAAAGCAATTGAGACAGTGGGTAAAACCATAAGCAGTGACCCGATGGATGTGCACATGGTACACACCCTTAAACGTAAGAGTCAGGAGGAGAGAAGGCAAATTTTAAATGACGCCCTGGGGAAGGAACTTGTTCTTCACCTTCCAGAGGGTCAAGCAAATGCCATGAAGGCAGATCTGGGGATCACCTGGTACCGTCTCAATAAACTAAGAAGGTATGGTATAGTTTAATCATGTTTTAATTTTACTCATCATGTTCTATGTGACTCTCATTTAGGCAAAAACAAAATAATTCCATTTAATGTTCACAGTACCTAGTTTGGATATCTGAATGTTTTTACATTAAGGTGGTTTAAGCAATGGGGAATCAAGATGGAGAGTGAGAAGAAGCAAAGAGTACGCAAGAGGGAGCAGATAGGAGACAAAATTGAAGAGGAGCTTCTTCCAATGGAACACACAGAGAGACGAGGGAACAAGACTGTCACGGTAATAAAGGAAACTCCCTGTGCCTATGTCAGCGACCTTAAGGAGCAAATTATTTCTTATGTGGATGACTGTGACTCGTAAGTAAGACTATGCTTCTTATTCTTAATTGACTAGAAGACATGTCTTTAGGGGATTGTTTCTAATAGCTCTTTACAATAATTTTTTCACAGGACGGGACAACTTACTTGGCACAATGGCAAAATACCACAAGACAAACGTTTTGTTAAAATTGGGGGAGATCATGGGCAAGGGTCAATGAAATTAGAATTTCAATTGGCCAGCCTCGTTAAACCCAACTCTAGGAAAAAAACTGTGGTATTTGCCATTTATGAGGGTAAGGATACCCGAAACAATCTTCTCACAGTCCTTCAACAGCACGCTGATTCTCTGAAGGAACTTACTACTCTAAGAGTCAAGGAAGTTAATAATCCTATGCCCAAATTATTACCGGTAATACAAATCTAATTATTCTAGTATTAATTTGGATGACTGTATAAATTATATTTTAGGAACAAAATCCCAGTCCTCTTCCTTTTTGGGGATTACGAATTCCTTTGTAAAGTTATGGGGATCAGTGGTGCAAGTGGTAAGCAAATCAGTTTAACAAATTTTAATGCACTTTGAATGCTAAAATAAATTCAGGAACTTACAAATTCAACATTCTTTGTAGGACGTCATTCATGCCTCTGGTGTACCATCATAACTAGTGATATGAAACTCCCAAAGAATCAAAGAAGCCCTACAACATCCCGTACACTGGAACACCTTCAGAATTGCCACAAAAAATTCATTGATGATGGGGGTGACATAAAAAAGGCAAAGAACTACTGCAGTGTAATCCAGAAGGCGATTTTTGAAATCCCATCCCAATTGACCAGGTATAACATCTTATCCAGAAACCTTTTTCAAGATAATGTAGATTATTCCTTTTGTATTATTTCACTAATATTGTTTTGCATGATAATCTTCAGATATGCATTCCTGGTCTCCACATTAGCCTTGGACTGTTTTTGAAGTTTTTTTTATATGCTTGTTGGGGAGTGTGATGAGTTAGATACAAAGATTGCCTGGAAATTGGCTGAAAGCAGTAGTCAGCTACATGGTATGGGAGATCTAAATGAGCACATCACACTTCTTAGACAAGCTGCAGAACACTCAAAGGCAGCCCAAGATTATGACGCACAAGCTCAATCAACCGAGGAATACGTGGTACACCTTCTGACTGTGGCCAGCAATGTTATAATGTTTGACGAACTCTGTAAAACTCTGTAAACTCTGTAAAAGAGCTCAAAGAGAAAGCCGAAAATGAGGTTTGTTGTTTAATTGAAGAGCATGAAACTAACTTAAGTTGGACAATTAAAAAATACTTGATTTCAAGTTGACGAATGGAAATGAGATTTTCTTAGCATTGGCTTCAGTTTATTCTTTCTGACTCTTGTCATTCACTTTTATAGAGAGCGCAGTCACTGGCCATTCAGTCCAGTAATTCACTACCGAAAGGATCTGGGATAGTGAATACTGCGATTGAGAAATTTCTACAGAAAATTAATGTCAAAAGACAAGCCTACCACAGTTAAAGTTTTGTTGGCAATCATGTTGACATCTGCCTTAAGGTAACAAGTCAGAACGAAAACCCTATCGATATTGGTGATTACTATTCAGACTTGTACCCATGATTGATAAAGTTTAAATTATTATATCATCCTTTTTCAGGCAAACAACAACAAATCTTTGTGTGAAACGATTTCTGAAACGACTAGGACAACATCTTCATCTCTTTTTCATGAGGCCACTGCTATCCAGAAGAAGTTTGAATCACTGTTAACCCTGTTTGTCCGGTGCCATTCAAAATACAATTCCAGTGAGGCAGTGGAGGACACAGAAATTGATGTCTTAGGTACAACAAAAACCTTGAGATCTCCAATATTTTACATCACCTGTATGAGTTTCTAGGATTCTAATATTTTGTCTACCTTACAATTGTTGTCAACAGAGACAGGTATAAAAGAGTTTGTGTGTTTCTTCAGGACAACTTTCCCAGACGCTTCCTTTCCTCCCAAGCTACATATGCTCGAGGAACATGTTATTCCTTTCATGCGCAAATGGCACTTCCCTCTAGGCTTCTTCGGTGAGCAAGGAGGCGAAAGTGTCCACCATGAATTTGTCCAACTTGCATCAACATTTTCTCATGTGAAGCCAGCGACATCACGACTAAAGAAAATGATGGAAGAGCATCATTTAGTTGTTCATCCTATAAACAGAGATGATTCCAGAGAGAAAGAAACGAAACTTAAAACGAGACCAACCCCAGCAAGAATAAGTTTATAATAATGTGCTTACTTTAGTTGAAAAGCTGAGTGCTTCTTGCAACCAAAAAATTACACAATTTATTAACCAAATTGAAGTCGTAAACAGCTGTTTGGTTGAGCTTTCTAAGCATATGTTTTGGCATGAAAACAAGATTTACTTTTGCTCATGTTGGTCTGTGTTTACTACATTTTTTAAATATTATTTTAATAAACTTGACTGAATGTAGTCTACAGTCGTTGCAAATCACATGATAAAAACATATGAAATAAAAAGCTAATACCAGAAGTCTATTACAATTACTCCGCTGTTTAAATGATATGGCTTTCTTTGCGAGAAAAGGAATAACACCGTAAAAAGATACCAACGCCATCAGTAGCGGGAGACAACATGGCGGCGAGAATCCCTGAAAATGCCTTCCAAAAGAATCCTTATAGCGCGAGTAAATGAAATGGGACTAAGACACTTACTTGAAATTTGTGGCGTTTC
>CALNXI010000073.1:284386-334173 GCA_942486025.1 Porites evermanni | reverse complement strand
CAAACCAACAAGAGAATTCGATTGATTGAAAGGGAGAAAAAGTACGGGTTAGTGTTCGATAAACGAGTTGTCGATAGGGCCACTCGTAAGTCCTATCCGTATGGATACGCTCGCATTCAAGGCGAGGTCGACATGTTATCAGAGCTATAAATAGAGGTTTTCTTTTTGAAGCATTGTACATAGGCTAAGTGTGTTTGGCTTTTGTTTTTTGGGCGCCATTGTCGAAGTGTTGTAACATTAAATCGATAGGGAGGTTTAATGTAGAAATAAACTAAGTTCGAGATACAATCTCTGTGTGATGTTATTGTTGTTGTTGGGTCAGGGTATAAATAGAGGGTGGACACCCAAGATGGGAAGACATTGAAATCACCGTCAAAGAATTGGATGGCAGTCTGGTCAAGTTTCAATCGGAAAGTCAATATGTGCTCATGTTACAGTTAGACAAGATTAACACGAGACAGACATTGTGTGCACACTCTTTGTTTATTGAAATAAAAAACACACGCAGATTACAATTTGAGTTTTTTCTTGGCTTGCATGATTTTCTTGACGACTTTCTCGGTCATGGTCTTTTTCCCGGGTAAACGATCAATGGCTTTGATCATGACGTCATCCGCTTTCCATTTATCTTGCAAATTTTTGGCTTTGCTATAGGCAATGTCATGATCCATGGCAATTCGGTCTAACCTGTTTTTCGGCTTGTCACCGCGTTTCAAACGTTTGGCTAATTTGGTTCCAGGGCCAGCAAATCGGTACGAGGGAATGTGAAACTCCATGCCTGTTTTCTCAACGGCTTTTTGAAAATCAAATTTCGCCCCTCGCTGTCTCTTACTACGGGGTCTTGAACGTTTCCGTTTACCAGTCTTTGCCATCGAGTTTGCGTCTAGTCGGAGTACCAAAGGGTTTCCACCCAGGGGCTGGGGCTAACTGTTTCAAAGCTTTTTCGGCGGCCTTTTTCAGCACAGTTTGTTTTAAACCTTCTTTTTTTCGTTCCTCACTCTGGGATTTGCGTGTACGTCTTCTTATGGCTCTGAGACTGTCTCTGGCTAATTCACCCGGAGTTTCCCAAGGCAATGCGCCTAACTGGTCTGAAAAGGGTAATTCTGTAGCTAATTCTTCCAAAGACTTTTCAGGGGTCTTGAAGGTAGACGAAGCAGACTTTTTCCTTTTAGGTGTCTTCGGTAACAAACGCTTTCCTTTCGATCCAGTTTTAAAGGAAAACTTGGGTTTTTTCCTGCTTTCCGGAGTCTTGGGCAACTGTTTAATAGCCGGTGTCACGGCTGTTTGTGGTACGTTACGGGTCGTGGCTTTCCTTTTTATACCCTTCCGAATCTTAGCAATATTACTCCTAAATTGTTGTATGGGACCCCCTGCTAAATTATTGGCATCGTCATCATCTGTGTCGTCATCATCACGCCCTATAGCGCGTATACCCCCAGGCTGACGAATTTTCGTGGTCCATTGTCGTAACTGTCGGTTCACGGATTTCAAACGGGGTTCTTTCCAGGCATCGGGGGCAGGACTTTCCAGCAACAGTTCTTGTTGGGCCGGTAAACCCGCTGCTTTAGTCAGACGACTATCATCTAAGAGGTCTGATTTGTATTTATCCCTTAGCCGTAAAAATTGAACAGAGTTTTCCGCGGGCGTGCTACTAATACCGTCCATGGTCAGCAATGAATGAACATCAAAGTCCCAGGGGCATACTTATACGTTTTTAGATCCCCACCTCTTGGGATATTTTTCTTTCATGCTTTGGTGAAGGTTTTTCAACAGGGTGACCAACGTCATCAACCCTTCTAGCACACTAAGCAGTCGTTGGAACAGGACTTGTTTCATCTCAATAGCGGTAGCCGTTCTTAGCACAATGGTAGAAACGTTTTAACTCACTCCAAACACCTGCGCCTAACTGATGAATCATGAGGTGACGTCTTCTTTTTATACTCTGACGGGGACTTGCAATCAGGCGAAGCTGTTTGCTGTAAGGTTTTAATTTGGACACAGTTTTTCTGCCAGGACGAATAGCCCCATGGAAGGTATTCATGACTAATTCACTCACAGCATTAATTTGATCTGCATTGGCATAGCGAAGTTGTTGTTGACGTTTGTTTTGGTTGGCTTCCTTTAAGACATCTTTTAAAAGGGCTCCTTGTCGTGTCATGCGCCCCGTCATCGTGCTTTAGTCCTCCTTTGGGGTCTGCGTTTCCTTTTATACTTCTGTTTGGATAAGGCATGTAAAGCTTTCATGGTCCCATAATTGGCCGCAGCGCCGAGTCCTCCCATGGCTGCCGCTTTCCCTCAAGCCACTAAGGCAGGAATAGCTGCTGCTAAGAAGGGAGCTATCCCTCCACGTTGTCTTCCCAGCCCAGGTTTCCGCTTTTTTGCCAACACTCTCCGTCGTTATCGTCCTTTGGCCATGGTTAATGAATCGCTCGTGAATGAATCGCCTTTTATATCTTCGTCAAACGTATGGACCTGAGGTTTCCCCTCACGTTGGGTTAAATGACTCCATACGCGAAAACGATCGTCGGAGGCTGGATGTAAATCCAACATAAAATATCCAAAGGGGCCAGCCGTCAACCTCAAAAATAATTGAAGCACTCGTCGCCATTTGTCTGGATACACTTGCAGCAACAAGTTACGGATGCCCGTCTTGTCACGAGGACTTTTGAAGCAAATAGCATAATGCGCGTTGCGGTTGATGGTTTTGGCAAATTTGCCGGGAGGAAAGAGATCTTGGGTTAGATACAAGGCGGTAATACCACGATGATGAGAATCTTTGGTAAATAAATCCAACACGCGTTTATCATTGCCCGATTCCTCCATCAGATCATCGAGAATGAGAATCCCATGATGTTCAGGTTTAAACCATTTGACTAACGCTCCTTCAGGAGGAAGACCTTTGTAAAAGTGAACGTTGGAGTGTTTTTTCATGCGATCAAAACGTGGTTGCCATCGATCGTAGCAGTAAACCATCTTTTGGGGAGGGGGATAAAACAGTTTTTTCTCTTTCAAGAGGTTTTCGACCAATTCACTCTTGCCAGACCCAGACGGGCCGGCAATAATTACACTAGCAGGTTGACGAATCATGTTTCCCACGGTTTACGAAAGTGAGTGTAATGACCAGTCGCTCCCACTGCACCCATACGTTTATAGCCTTTGTCCTTGCCCAATTTATACCCAATTTTGGCGGCTGTGGATAAGACGGTGCCAAGTCCTTTGCCTCTCTGATAATGACGGACGTTGTCTTTTATACCCTTGAAAGCTTGCTTGGCTAAAAAAGCACCCATTTTAGCAAAACTGGGAGAGGGTCCCGATAAACCCATGGCTACGCCTTCGGCAATTTTATCCACTAAACGGGGTTTTCTTTTAAATCGGGCGCCCCCTTTTTGACGTTGGCGTCGTGTTCGCCTCACAGTGCGTCGTTTTCGCCCCATAGTGTATGATACAAACGCGGAGAAGCTAATTGAACAATCAGTTGCATGTGTTCTCTTAAATAGGTGTCGCCCATCCATTCAATATAGTGTTTCATGGCCTCCCAAGCTTGTTGTTGAGCCAACTGAACCGCCTGCTTCCAATGAGACTCATCCCATTGGTCTTGGTCAAAATTCTGCCAGGGATGTTGACTCATATACAGTACCTTGGCTTTGGCAAAGGCCTCATAGACTCGACGGGAATCCTGACGTGTAATCATGCTGAAAGTACACACGATACAGTCTGGGAGAGACTAAGGCTAGGGTAGTAAACACCACCTTTTTAAGGACTGGTTTGTCCAACAGAAAGGTGTTTAATGCAGACCATTGATGAGATCTGGCAAGGGTCATAATCTCCACCCAGTCTTGTAAAGTACCCAAGGGCCAATGACAATGACAGTACCATTGATACAACAAATAGATATGGGCTTGCGTAAAAGCCAATCCCTCTATGGCGTTTTGCTCATCCCCACGGGTTAACATGTTCAAGAATGAAAGACACAGAGTTGGGTACACATATTTATTGTAAATCATAAAAATAGCAAAAGGCGCAACGGCTTACATTGGATTGTTGACAACTTAATTCTTTTCTCGACAGCTGTGTCTTAATTAGACGTTGAATCTTTTCACCCGCACGACGATCATTTAATACTAAATTTTGCGAGTTCCATTGCGCTAAAAAATCTTGAAAGGATTCATTCCTGGCTTTGGCTTTTAAAAACAAGAGCGCATAATGTCCACAGGTTTGACTGTCCATGGCTTGCAGGGTATGATCACTGGTAATGACTTCTTTCCATTGCTTGAACCAAGCTTGTAACTGTGGGTTCTTGTAAGTGGATAAGGGCAAACCATAACTATCAAAGACTTCACACACTCGGTTTCGCGTCCAAATAGCTAACCAATGTTCCCCAGGTTGACCTTCGGGGTCTGTGTTGACAATGTAAGCATCACTCAAGACTCTCGTTTTGGGAACGGTCGGTAACTTGTCCGCTGGAAACACCCCTCGAAACACTTTGTTCAAGTCAGGATCTTGTCTGGCTAAGTGGTTCAGGACCGTATCACTCAGAGCTACGAACTCCATCTTAGCTGTTGACAGAATAAAGAATTCCGCCCCACTGGTCTATTTCATAGATATTTTCATACTCGCTCCAGATCACCACGGTAATGTTGTGACCCACCGCTGCCCGGAAGTCAATTTCATAGCGGACATTGCCTGTGAGTCTGGGATTTCTGTACTCAGGGTCATCTGCATCGCCTGGAACATTGTTGAACATGAACAGGGTGCAATTTTTGCCTTGTCCCCAATCCCCTGGCCGCATCATAGGTATTTTATGATGTTTGTAGGCCCCAGAGGCAGTAAGGAATCGGTCATACCCTACCAAATCTTCTGCTTTGGTATTGCCTGTGAGTTCCAGGGATCTGTACGGGTACTCTTCGCCGTCAATCGTCTGTCGGACTCGGGTCACCCCAAACTTTTGATAGGCAAAGGGGTAGTGTTGCAGACTTCCATGGTAATTGGTGGAATTCATTAATCCTATAATGACCTTCCCAGGAATTTTGTTCACGAAAACATTGTCTTGTTCCCAACGGGTGCTATTGCCATCAAACGAATAGGTTCTGATTTCACTGCGAACCACAGGATATTGTACTTTCTTGGTTTTACTAAGGCTACGTTCTTTCTGCAGTCTGGTATACACGGAGGCATTGAGAGTGACTTTTTTCATCCAGAGAGTGACAAAGATGTCATTGTCTTCTAGGGTGGGAATCTTTTTGCCTACGGAGGTGGTCGTGTCTGGCGTTCCAAAGAGAAACAGGTTACTGTCGTTCAAATAGAGTTCTAGATCAATTTGAACTCCTGGCACAAGACATTTGCCTGTTCTGAAGACAGCCACATGAGGTTTGATCATAAAGGTATGATACGTTTTGCCTAGCAAACGGCGGGTCAAGGCCTTGAGCCCTGTTTTTCCATCCCAGTCACTGGGATTGGGCTTATCATTAGTACCAGCATTGGTAGGGGTTAATGAAGCACGCACATTCAGTTCATTGACCCATCCTTGAGCAGCCAGGGTGGTTTTTCCTTCTTCACGACTGTAATTCAACATTCTTTCTACGTAGGCTTTGTGGTGATAGGCATTGCTTTGCTCCGTCATCAATACGCCGTTGAAGCTCACATTCATTTGAGTAGTAACTTGTCAGCGGATAACTTCAAAAAATACTTGACATCGATGGGTCGACTTCTGAGCCCGCGATACGGTCAAGTGATACCGGTCAGCGGGTACCCTGTTTTGACAGCTGTCAATTGATCAAAACATTGATGTCTAATATGTGTGCATTATCAGTTTTCCTGTGCTCCGAAACTACAGTAGCTAAAAGTATGTGATTGAACATTGCGATCTAGTAAAACAATTAACTGGTCGGCGGGCAGCTTCCAAATAAATCACGTCACCTCGATGAGTTGACACATGAGCCCGCGATATGGTCATAGGATACTAGTCAGTGGCTATCCTGTTTTGACAGCTGTCAATTGACCATATTGGGAAGGTCCTATATTAAAGATGTGGACTTGCGAAGACAGGCCTGAGACACCCCTCCCTTCCTTTTGACCCCCCTCTAATATTATTGTATTCCTGGTTTGCAAACCAGGAACAAATGAAATGGCAGCCATACTGGTCCTAGAAATAGAAAGCACTACAGTGAATAGTATTCTCTTTTGTTCGATTCGCTCCTCTTTGTATAACCAAGAATTGGAAATGTACACTAAAAAAGTGAATTTTTAATAAAGTGTATTTATTTACCTTCTACTGACCTCCTTTGTGACCATTCTCTTCCTTTCACTTCGCTTTTGTACAGCAGCTTCCTTAGGTTGTTTGCCAAACATTGACACCATTGGCTGTGGGGTCATTTCCTTGAGCTCATTCACAGCACTAGCCAAGTCCTCCTTACTGGATTTGCCAAATATGCCAAATATTTCTGCCTGCTGTAGTTAATTAAACTTTATTTAAAAAGTGCACTAATAAATAGAAATAGGCAAAGCAATCTTTGTTTGACTAAAGCTGTGTTCACACTAGCACCAAAACATGTTTCTAAAAATATCTCAGCTATTTTGGCAAATTTAGAATCTATGGACTGTCAACAGGTTATTCTTCACCAACCTTAAATTTTCTGGTCGAATGTAGGTGCTGTTGCTACCGTTGCTCCACGTTAGAAAGATTTAAAGTTTTGACGAATCATGTTTACACTGCAAGTGTGAACACAGCATAAGATACATGTTTTAAATAAAACAAACTCAGCAAACCAAAATTCTGTTCTATCTTGACACTCCTGACGGTTGCTTCACCATTCTTGTATTTTGGGTAGCCAACTTTGACTTTCTCTGTTCCATCTGGATTCGTCTTTGCTCCTCTGCGTAAATTGTAATTGAAGTGAAGTGCAGCTAGAATGTGCCTGGAACATTTTTTAAAAAATTAAACAATGTTTGTACTTGAAATGTTAGCAGCCAGTAGGGTACCATTATTTGCATAGTGGAATGAACCGAAATAACAACATTAATTTTTATTGGCAACTGCCCGAGTATACTTAATAAAAATATTGGGAAGAAAAGGAAATAGAGCGTTTTCTGAAGGAAGTACACCTATCGCAGCCCTCCCCCTGATATGCCTGTATTATTTATAACTACCTGCAAAACATCCCAACATAAGAATATGCAATCATCTTTGAGGCAAACTGATTTAGTACAGAATGGAACCCTTTCAAGCAATCTGTTTGGTCGATTGGTTCATGCCTGTTGAATCCCCTTCTTCAGGCTGTTTGTTGTCAGCACTTTGCATAATCTTTCATAGGCTTTGTCATCTGTTGAAGACAAAAACAGTAAAGATCAGAAATAATAACAGTATGTATTTGAGTAAATTTGCTACACTCTCACAGAAGCAAAGAATGTGTTACAAAATAGGGATATTGATTTAACAACATGGAAGAAATCAAACTTGACTGCGAGCAGTTTCTTTCTTTTTTTCCTCTTCAAATCCATTGAGGAAAAGGTATGAGCGTTAAGCTGGGAGAAGAAAGAAGCGAGGGCAGAGCCCAAGAAGAGAAAATTAACTTTTTCTCGCCTCTTTCATCTCACACCTTGAGTCACACACTAAATCATTTTTGTATCTTGTGCATTTCACTTTACAGGCTAAAAAAAGAAAGACTGCTTTTAGTCTAAATCAAACCCACATTAGAAAACAATTGACTATCACAAGTGTTAGAGTGGGAGATTTTCTCACCTGTCTGAAGCCATGTCCTATCATTAATCTCTCCATGGGCACATTTATTAAAGAGAGGATCGTCTAAGTCCGAGTATTTGTTAACAATGTGACTTAGGAATGATTTAAACTTGGCCCAGATGATTTTCCCATTTCCACTTGGTGTGGTTGTAGCTCTCCAGTGAAGATCCACTCCTTGAGCTGTTCATTGTCTTTCTCTTTTGCAAGTTTTGAAATTAGTTTCTTCATCTGACTGTTTAAAAATTGACAAAAAAACACAAAAAGTATTAATTTATTGAAGAGAGATTTAACCAAAGACTATTTTGCCTCCTACAACTGTTATTATTACTTACATAGCTGTTTTCTAGCTAAAACCTTAAACCCAGTACTATAATAATGTGAACTGGATATGACAAGTGCATTGTTGTAAGGGTATAATCTTCAATGATTCATGCACAGCTGAAAAACCATGAACTCCATTGCAGGGCTGTTGCCAGCTTGATTCCTCTGAAAAAGGAAAATATCAAAATTTGTTTAGTGACCTTAACCACTTTGCAATAATTGCATGTGTTCACAATACTTCGAAATTTACTGTGGATCTAAGAGTGTAAACCTAGCAAAAATTTTTTGCTTTGCTCAAAAAGATAATTATAGCCATCCATGTTGTGCATACCTGTAGAAGTGCAAAATGGATTATGGATGGAATGGCTGTACAACATAATATGGTGTATGCACCAAACCTGGCACAGTGCCCCATACTGCCGTGACGAACATTCGCCTGCAAGTACAAGGCCAGTACCAAGATCCTTCCGCTTTGCCAGTAGCTTGGTTTGATAATCTTTCCAGAAGAGGTGCACAGTAGGGAACAAATGACTCTGAAAAGTATGAAAAAATGAAAGAGCAGATATTTCCAGAACAAAGAGGGCGTTGAGATTGCTAATATAAAAAAAATTATCTAATATTTTTCATTACAGATCTGTCTAATGAACAGTTGCTCCTTTAAAAATTCAGACGAAACTAATATTATTGCTGGTTTGCAGCTGACGTCATGGCGGTCATGATGGATGACAAGAACAAAAGTGTATCCCTCCTCTGGGAACGGTGTCTGTAAGATTTGAAAAAATGACGGCTAGTCACCGGTTTGAATTACAGAGTGAAACCAAAGACGACCATCAACAATCAAGGAAATTGAGGACATGTCTCTCTCGTAGCCGTTGTAGGAAGCCTAAAAGGGTTTTATTTTAAGTCATTTAACCTGAAAAAGCTTCTTCTACTAAAAAAATTTAAATAATCGTGGCAACATAACACAGTTACAGAAAGAAATAGCTTACCTTCCTCCATCGTTCTCGCTCCTTCGGGAAACTATAGTAAAAATTTTACTAGAAAATTAAGGTACAAGTAAAAAAAAATAACACTCAGTATGCACAGTCTGCACAGTCTGCACAGTCTGCACGGTCTGCACAGTCTGCAGTCTGCATAGTCTGCGTTCTATAGACCGGCTCCTATAACTAGTAATAGTTGACACTACAGCTGCTCCCGCCCTGTATATAGTATTCTTGCTCCTTGTGTAGCTCTTTGAAATCTACCGATTCATAATCAAGATGTTCACACATATTTCATACAATAGGTGAGATAAATACAGGAAATAAACACAAGGTTCCATGCACAGTTTCGGTTCGATTTACACAGCTTTGATCAAAACATAATCAGACTCAGTTTCAAGAATAGTCTATTCTCATGTATCGGTCAAATCGAAGCTTCAACATGCCCCCCCGGGCATACTCCGGGCATACCCCGGGCATTTGACACCTTTGCCGTCCCAGGGAGGAGGGAATTTGATTATCAGAGTCTTCCAGGGGGGGGGGGGGGGAATTTGGGGGGTGGGGGGGGGGGGGGGGGGGGAATTTGATCTCCATGTGTTAGGGGTGGGGAATTTGAACTGCACCCTCGATTTCATCTAAAATCTTTGGCGTGGCGAGCAATCATGGGGGACGCGGTGTTAGAGGATTTTCGTGGAAAAGACTGCGCCTTTGTGGCCAATTGGTTACAAGGAAAGGGCTTAAACAAGCTTTGTGCCGTATTTGAAGTATTTAAACTGTAAAATTTTTAATATTGGATTCTGGCTTTGAATGTATGAATGTATTTTATTGTTGTGTTTACAATGAAATACAATACCAATACCGGAGATTCAATACAACAACATATAATAAAATAAAATAAAATAAAAAGCTCAGGTCAACTACTTTGACCTACTGCAAGTATGTTAATTAATAAGGTGAGCGATGATGCACGTCAGTGAAATGGTCATGATGTAGTAATCTCAGTAGGTGGGATCTTTTTTTATAGAAGGCTTTTTATGTTGCATGACGAAGAAAAGCTGAGCATTCAGTGACCTTGTAGCAGCGATTTCTGCCGCTTTGCACGAGACTTTTGTTCGTAGTAAATAGGCTAACAGTGTTTCTCAGTTTTTGTTATATTTATAAAGATTTTGTTCGAGAATTGAAGGCGTTTCCGCCGTCCTTCTGTCATTTTTGTGCCTGTGAAATGTCCCCGGGGTGGGGGTATTTGATCACCTGAATGGACCCTAGTGTGGGGCATTTGAACGGCATTTTGGCCCGGGTAGGGGGGAATTTGAACAATAATTTTCAAAAAAGTCAAATGCCCGGGGGGGATGTTGTAGCTTCGATTTGACCGACACATAAACCATAAGAAAAGATTTAATTAGAAGTTTAATTTTTCGCTGTTTCTATTTCACTTTTTACATTTAGTTCCTTTCATTTGCCGGAAAGTAAGCCTTAGAAATTAAAAGGACGTTTGATCAATTCACGCTCACGCATTCTAGTCTTATTTTAAACTTTATAGCGGAAGGACATCTATGAGCAGGGAGTAAGTCAGCACAGAATTTGATGGTCGGCGAATTTCTGTAATCGTCCATCGTTCTGCTTGTGATAAACCAGCCGCTGAATCATTCGCTCGTCTTGCTTGTTTTGGGCCGAGTCTTATTCCGGTCAAAGAGAGAGAAAGAGCGTCTGGCAAGGTTCAGCAAGGAGTAGTGGATAGGGCACTGGTTACTCCGTTTTTTTGTGGATTTAATTAACTTTTTGAGCGCTATAAATTAACGCAGATGACGTCAAGCATCTCATTAAGATGGGAAGATGTCATAGTTTTTTTTTAGCTGGCAAGGAGCAAGTGACGTCATCAAAAAATGTTGACATCATAATCTGTAAATAGAATAGTGATATCATGTCCCTACTTGGGTTATGATGATGTCATATTTATCCAGGTAAGATGATATCATGGTTTATTTTTACCTGCCAGTTTTTTCTATTGTTCCGAAACACATAAAATGGTTCTTCCTTACCAAGCAAATCATTCTTGACATTCAGTAGTATAAACAAGATGGTTTCAAAAATTCATGTTGATTTGAGACCTGGGCGTTTATTGACTATTGATGAAGTGGAACAATTTCAGCGGCAAAGGATAGCAAGTCTTATCGGCCATACCTTCCAACTTACTTACGCCAATATGGTTGACGAACTAATTCAAGAAGAAACGTTGAATCGCTGTCACGGCTGTGCTATTCAGCACCCAAGTCAAAGACAACATTCGTGTATTATGATGGATAAAGAGGATTAATTCTTGGTTGTACTACTGGGAAGATGTGGTGGAAAAAATTGACCTGAATGCTGTCCTGAACAATGTTGAAAGTGTGTGTAATGCTCTTGGTTTCAAGCTTGGTCAGTCGTGGAAAATGTACGTCAGCGAGTTATCAAAGATGCCTTGGACCAGCATATTTCTACCTTCACTTAAGGTAGATGGTTTTGATGGTGATATTAAGAGTCGTGTCTTGCGCGCTATACATGACGGACCTAATGGCCTCAAGAGCAAGGATTTTAGCGACCAAAAAGCAGAAATAGAATTCCCTGAAAAAGTAGTGAGAAAAGACGAAGAGCCAATGGAAATTGACTCTGCGGTTAATGACATTCAAAACGAGCTTTGTTTGTAAAACTAATAAAATGAGTTGATGTTTTGATTTTGCGTCAGTATCTGTTTGTCTTTATCTTAGCTAAGATGGGTCTTTCTCTCTCTTTGCTTCGGGTCAAGTTTTCTTGTTACCACTTAACAGCAAAAATTTAACAATATCTACAAGTGAAATGGAAAAGCTTAAAAAAAACTTTTTTAAACTACCGGGCTCAAATCTCGAAAAATTAAAGCAACTCCATTCTGAGCTCTTTTCAAAAGTGAACTGGGGACGATTAGTAGTATTTTTGAACTTCGCGGATCAGCTGGGATTAACTGAGGAGGAATGGGAACTACTATTTCATTTTCTTGTTCCCACTCTCACCCAGATTCGACAGTAGCTATATAAAGGAGCACCAGGGAGAGAGAAGTCATTACATCTTTTTCCGTTCAGGTAAGCACTAGTGATGGGTTGCTGTCCGCCATCATCCACTTTTGGTTTTGAACACAGTTTCAATCGCATACGTTGTGTATTAGCTTGCTGCGGTGGTGAAGTGTTGTACAAAACTCGGAATTTTGTGATGGAGAAAAACCTAGCCAGCATCTACCTCGACCCAAATCAACCCGCAAGTTTCGGTGGTTTAGATGCTGTTTACAGAGCAGTCAAAGAGGAAGGAAAGAACAAGATATCGCGTAAACAAGTCCGAGATTGGTTGAGTCAGCAGGATGTTTATACTCTTCAAAAACCCGTGCGAAGACGCTACAAGAGAAGCCGAGTCATCGTTCCTGGAATAGATGCCCAGTTTCAAGCGGATTTGGTCGATCTTCAAAATCTCAGTCGCTACAACAAGGGCTATAAATACTGACTTGTATAGATATCTCCAGCAAGTATGCCTGGGTGCTGCCTTTGAAGTCAAAACAAGGTCAAGAACTGGTCAAAGCCTTTCAAAAGATCCTTTCTTACTGGTCGCAAACCCAGCAAACTACAAACGGATCAAGGAACAGAGTTTCTAAATCGCGTGTTTCAGACTTATCTGCGTGACAACAACATTGACTTTTTTACTGTAAACTCTGGGCTCAAGGCCTCAGTAGTTGAGCGTTTTAACCGAACATTTAAAAATAAGATGTTCAAATATTTCACAGCTAAAAGCAGTCTCACCTATATCAATGTACTACCCCAATTAGTATCCTCTTACAATAACACTTACCACCGAAGTATTAAAATGAAACCGAGTGAGGTGACTAAAGCGAATGAAACTAAAGTGTGGGATACTTTGTATGGTAATGACGTTAAAAAGCGTGCGCGTTTTAAATTTCAAGTGGGAGATCGTGTTAGGATCAGCAAAGTGAAGCGAATGTTTGAAAAATCTTACCTGCCTAATTTCACGGAGGAAATGTTTACTGTATACAAACGAATGGCGTGTCAAGTAACCGTTTACAAACTAAAGGATGATGCAGGTGAAATCTTAGATGGAACGTTTTATGAACCCGGATTACAGAAAATAATTAAGAACGATGATGTGTACCGCGTTGAAAAGATTTTGCGCAATCGAAAGCGTAAAGAAATAGCTGAATAGTTTGTAAAATGGAAAGGGTACCCAGACAAATTTAATAGCTGGATAGCAGAAAGTAATATCTCAACGTTGTGACATTTTGTGTGAAGCCAATAAAAAGGTTATTTTAACTGAAAACAAATGTTGTTGTGTATAGTTATAAATTAAGGACGCCAGGAATAAATGTTCATTTGAACACACGATACGATGGAGGTAACACAGTTTTACCTGCATCTTCCAAGCAATAACAGCCTCGATAAGTTTCCCAACAACACATTAACGGAGTACCATGTTGGTTTACCTCAAACTGTTAGCTTGACGGGGGACTGGGAAGTAGCGGTAATAGAAATTCATTATCCTCACAGCTGGAATAATGTCCAAGGAAATTTTGGTAATCGATTCTTCCTTCGGAACCAAGAATTGTCCGGATTATGGGAGGCCCTAATTATACCACCGGGTCACTATNACAACACATTAACGGAGTACCATGTTGGTTTACCTCAAACTGTTAGCTTGACGGGGGACTGGGAAGTAGCGGTAATAGAAATTCATTATCCTCACAGCTGGAATAATGTCCAAGGAAATTTTGGTAATCGATTCTTCCTTCGGAACCAAGAATTGTCCGGATTATGGGAGGCCCTAATTATACCACCGGGTCACTATTCTTCCATTGAAGATATCTTATCAAAGATGAAATGGCTGATCGAGAATGTAAATCGTTTCAATGACGATGTAAAATTTTCCTACGATACGTTCACTAGAAAGGTGACTGTTCACCTACAAAATAACGTTGAACTTTTCTTTGATAACATTGGATACTTGCTGTGATTTTCTCCAGAAGAAATTATTTCTAATACCTCTACCGCTGAAAGACAAGTGGATTTGGAGTATGGCTTTCACGACCTTTTCATTTACTGTGATCTTATTCAGTCACAATATGTTGAAGATGCATTGGTACCTTTGCTTCGAATTGTTTCTGTAGAAGGAAAGGTCGGGGAGCGAGTCAGTAAATCATTCTTGCGCCCCCAATATTTACCTGTCAGCAGAAAGCAATTTGAAATCGTCGAAGTCGATATAAAGACAGACACAGGGGACTCTGTACCATTTGAGTTTGGGAGAGTGCTGTTAACACTTCATTTTTGTCAAAGTGCACCTCAGTACTTTTGAGATGAAAAAACTCCACACTCCAAATCACAAGTTGTACGAACAGTACTATGTTAATCGAGCCAAACAAAAAGGTGGGAGTTTACCAGCGTTTCACGGTGCTCGATTTCAGCGGGGTTATGGACTAGGGTCCATATTCAGAGGCCTGTTTCGCTGGGCGATGCGTCATCTTCAACAAGGTGCTAAGGTGATTGGAAAAAAGGCTTTACATACAGGTGTCAATGTTGTCCAAGATGTTCTTGATGGAGATAACATTAAAACAGCAGTCCACAAGCGCACGAAACAAGCCCTCGGTCTACCTTCCCAGAATTCATTGCAGGGACAATCAGGAGCTAGCAAAAAAGCTATAAAAAGAAAAGCGCAAGGAACCAAAATCAGTTCGCCTCCAGGCAAGAAAGCAAAAACATCTCCGCAGCAAAAAGAAGCCCAAAGAGAAATTTTCTTTCTGGAAGTAACTATGGCCTTTGTGAGTCTCAGGAATGTACAAAATCAGAGTTGGATCTCTTTACGATTCCTGCAACACAAACCTCTATCTCCAAAGGGCAATGGATCGAGTACCACCCCATCAGTAACATCACGGACAGTGGTCCGATCGAATTTTATGTTTCGGGAACCGGTGGGAACCGGAGATGAGTATTTGGACTTGGCACGTACTCAGTTATTTGTTAAAGCCAAGATCACAAAAGCAAATGGAACCGCCATAGATGCCGATACACAAGTAGGTCCCGTGAACCTGTTTTTACATTCCCAATTTTCGCAAGTGGACGTTTCCTTGAACAAGCGATTGATCTCTCCATCCACAAATAGCTACTCTTATCGCGCCATGATCGAAACCTTGCTAAACTACGGAGAAGCAGCAAAAACAAGTCAACTTTCTATGGCCATGTTTTACAAAGATACCCCTGGAAAAATGGATGTTGCCAACCCTGTGGCTGCAGACGATTCCGCAAACAAGGGGTTAAAGGTTCGCTATGATTTCACTAAAGAAAGTCGTATTGTGGATATGATGGGGTCCATTCATAGCGACATTCTCTTTCAAGACCGGTTGATTCTAAATGGAGTGAATTTAAGAATCAAACTGAATCAAGCCAAGAACTCGTTATGTCTAATGTCATCAGAAGCCGCTCCAACTTTCAAGGTGGTAATCACAGAAGCCATCTTGTTCGTTCGCAGGGTGAAATTGCCTCCTCTATTATACTTGGCCATGTTGCTGCACTAGAACACCCCAGCGCCAAGTACCAGGTTCGCCGAATAGATTGTAAAGTGCTGTCTATTCCAAGAAGATTTAGCAGTTTTAACCCCGACAACATCTTTTTGGGTCACATCCCCAAACGAATCGTCCTGGTCTTAATGGATACTCAGGCATATAATGGAACTTACAGTACCAACCCGTTCAACTTCAAACACAACAATCTAACTCAAGTGGGTGTCTATAAGGACGGAGAGCAAATTCCTCGGAAACCCCTGTTCTTGAATTTTGACAAAGCTGTAGGTCAAAATGTAATAGCTGGCTATCAAAGCCTGTTCTCAGGCACTGGAAAGCTCTCCCAAGATGCAGGTAATCAAATCAGCAGAAGCGATTATGGCTCTGGTTACACAGCATTCTGCTTTGACTTGTCCCCAGACTACTGCTCAGGTGACCATTTTGAGCTAATAAAGCAAGGTAACCTGCGCGCTGCGCTTGATTTCAAGGAACCACTGGCCAATACGGTTAACCTTATCGTGTACGCTGAATTCCAAAACGTGATTGAAATTGACGGGAACCGCAACGTGTTGTTCGACTACACAAACTAAAAACGGACACTACTCAACTGACCTTAATTTTGAGAAGGATAAATTTACTAGAGGTGTGTTTCAAGGCGTGTATCCCCCAGACCTGCTGCCTGCAAGTGTTTCACATTACCCAGCCCTGTTTATCGCCAATGTGGATACGAGTGACAAGCCAGATTCGCATTGGGTGGCGTTTTATTTCACTAAGGAGCAAGAGGGAGAATTTTTCGATTCTTACGGATCACCACCCAGCAAATATTGAGTAACGTTTACTACCTTTTTAAACAACAATTCTAACCAGTGGACTCTTAATACTGTGACATTACAAAGCATCTATTCAAAAGTCTGCGGACATTACTGTTTGTATTTTGCTTTATATCGTAGTCGGCAAATAAGTATGAGTACTATTCTCCATCGTTTTTCTAAAAACACAAGTAAAAATGATAGTCTTGTTAAACGATTTATTGAAAAACATTTTCCTATAAGTTTTCCAAAATATCGTACTGATGTAAACAAGCAAAGAGCAAAAGCACAACACTAAGTTCAGTAAACAGACACAATGTAATTTCTTTTCAACACATTTTATTGAATGAGCAAAGTAAAGTTTTGTGTTTCACAATAAAAAAGTCTCTTGTCATGATTTATAATCGTAACCATCGAACAGCCTGAGGGCGAGGACTCTCGACTCTGCGCCTCTGCTTTTTGACAGAAGATAACGTCACAGGTGGGGTGGGTAGCCAACGCGAAGGACTTTCTGGGGTCTCCTCTCTCACTCTTGCTTTAAATTCTCTTATGACACTCTGACGTTGGGGATTACGAACCAAGTTTTCGGGGACATTCATTCGCGCCGGGCCTCTCGCAAACACGGACCACCTCACTGTTTCCAATCTAGGTCGACCACATGAGAGCCTGGGATTGGTTTCTTTTAATACAATGCAACACATCCTGGTGTTTTTTAATTTTATCCAACAACTGTCTAACCCAGCTTTGTAAATTTTGGGTACACTTTTCATGACCTCTTGCTCTACTGCTGTTGGAAGAGAATTATCTGGAGAAGCTTCCTCTGTATATTCTGCGTTCTCAACTGGTTTGGGGGTTTCTTTTGTTTTAGGGGTCGTTAACTTCACATGGAGAGGATGGCCTTTCCGCTGATCGTAATAAGTCAAGTACCGTTGCAACACTTGATTGTAAAGCCTCGCCTTTTCCTCGTCATCAAGTTGTTCACTTTTTAAAATATCCCCCATTTGGCTATCCAGATTTTTCAGAGTTTGTGTTACAGGTCGTCTTAATATCTGCTGGCGTTTCTGCAATCGTTCCAGAGTGTTCTCAGGAACGAGAACCATGCGTTTTGTATGATTCATCTTAAGTAAGAAGCGAGCTCAACACCCGAAGAACGGGAGGTAACAAAACACTTAAAAAGTTTCCTCCGTGTTGTACCAAGATTTGCTTTTTCTTGTCTAGCGGGGTACTCTTTTCAGCTACAGCAGTCAAGGTTTTCTTGTGCTTAAGAAGTTTTTTCTTTGCCGGTTTACTGACAGGGACTGTTTCTTTAAGTACGTTGGATACACACCCACAAATAGTTCTTACTAAAGCGTTCGTCGGCTGCTTTCAAAATTGCTTTAGGTTGAGCTGGGGAACACTTGACGAGGAGCTTAAGAAAATCGTGGTTCTTTCTTAGTCGCTGGGCCATACTCAACTGATATCAATCACTAAGATGGAGCTTTTTTATACCTTTCTGACATAGGCGAGCTGAGTCTTCCCAGGGAAGATGCTTGTGTGCAACCGGAAGTCGGTAGGCGTTTCCAGTTTGAGGTCGCATAACAGGTAGCCATAAGGGCGTTTTGTCGCATCCTGAAACGCTTCTTGCATGTATTTGACATGACCGGGAAACATGTTTTTCGCCAAATGCCTGACTTGACTGCCATCCCGCGGAGACTTGAACATCACCAAATAATGGCAATTCAAACTCATGTCTCTGACTTCTTTTCCCCCGTGAAAAAAATATTTTGAAGAACGAAAATAACGCTTAAATTTCGGTGATGAGAGCCCTTAGTAAACAAATTGGTAATTCTTTGATCATTTCTAAGCTCCTGCATTAAATCGTCAATGACCACTAAATTCCGAATGGTTGGGTTTATTATGGATTCTAAATCACCAGGAACTCCTTCGACGAGCATGATGTTGGGAACAGTCCTTAGCATCTCATTGTAAGCCGGCTGGTATATCCCACAACACCAAATGATATTTTCAGGAGCTCCGTCTATTAATTCTTCTCCAGATTCCAACAGGTATTTGACAAACCGACTTTCTCCACAACAAGTGGGGCCAGCTACAATAGCACGAAAGAGATGTTTCCACCTTGGGTCCATGTTGACAACTGACAGGTTCAACTGCGTTTGCTCTTATTTATAGACAAATGGACTTTGGTGGAGTATCTTTATCATATACTCGAACCGTGTTGGCATTTTGTAATTTAGCAAACTGGAGCCAATATTTTCTCTCTAAGTCAGACAGCTCGTGTACCTCAGCCAAATGGTTTGCTGATCGAACTAAAGATTATGACCCACAGCCGGGAACAGGACAATGCTTGCATTTTAGTTTTTTCATGTTAACGGTACGAAAGCAGACTTTAAAATGAACAAATCTATTTGCGACACGAAATTTATCGTTTATTTTCGAGGGCACAACAGGCACCAAGGGGATAAAGGGCAGAAATTGAGTGCTTTTTTTCCCTCAGGAACACGCGAGAAGGTCGCGTGGGGAAGTTGTGCTTGGGAACACACTCGCGCCTCAAGTCAGAGAATTACAAGAAACGCGTTTTTTATAAAGTGTTTTATTTATGAATCACACACGTTATAATTTTTAATGCTAATTTTTTTAATACAGCAATGAATTTACAATACAATTTTATATATCTAGAGGCATAGTGGCAACTCCATCCTCCAACACTTTTCTTTTGAGGTAAAAGTAGGAAAACCCATCTCGAACTTGTTCATAAGTATACATGCTATTGTTGACTACCCGAAAACCTTTATTTAATGCTGCACTACTCTGTTTGGTCAACAGAACATTAAGATATTTTTCTCTGTTAATGTCGTTTGTTTTCTTGTTAACCCCTTTACAACTGAACTTATCACAGGACCCAAAGCAATAGTAGGTCTTGCTACTTAGACCAATTATTCCTGCCCCTGACCACTCTTCCTTAAATAAACCTGGTGTTCTTTTGTCATAAGCTTTGTGTTCTGGAGTGTTCGTTCGTGGAAACCAATTGGCCTTGTCTGCTTCAAATTCCTCTCTTGACTCTGATTTTATTCAACTTTCTACCGATTGCGGACGCTAGCGCTATATCCGTCTCAGCCACAGGTAAAGTGTTATGACTTTTAGCGATGCTAGTTCTATGAATAGGTACTTTAGTTTTATTTTGACTTCGTAAGATTCAAATCGCTATTGATAAACGAAAAACCCTATCTGCATGGGAAGGTTCAACTTGATTTTTTTCTTGCAAGATTGCAATTCAAACGTATTTTCATCAATCTGTTTAATCTGTCTAAAGAAGGGTTTGTTTATTAGGCGGGACGCTTTAGTTTCTTCAACAAACTGGACTTCTTGATGGCGTTCTCGATCTGTGATCGTCTTTCCATAACGCGAGTTCCCCACCTACGAAAAGGCAACATTGGCATGAGTTTTTTGTACCTTAAAACGTATTTCTTCCTCCTTTCCCTCAATAGGAGAACGACTTACCAATTTCATAGTGTCTGCGATGATGGCTTTGTTTGGGTCTACATCTCCAGCCCGTCTAGCATCCGATACAGCTTCCCCAAAGGGTTGGAAACAGGGAAAGGGTGTATACTCCACTACTTGATAAATATGAGTCACTTCCAGACCATGCTCCATTACCACTTAATGAGTGGGGAGGCCAATAAGATCTTCTCACTAAAATAACTACCAACGAGACTTCTTCGAGGTTGTGACATGATATTCTCTTCCTCAGCAAAGGTTTGCATGTGCTGACTAATATCTTCTCTTGAAATTTCTATGTTTTGAAAAAGGGGCACATTTCTGCAAACTTAGGTTTTAGTGCATCAGGTACTCGAACGTCACATTCGACCACTCCAAAGAGGGATTCGCTTCTAATAGCGCTTAAGATCTGGTCTTGTGTCAGAGTCTTGTGATGATCAAGAAGGCGGTTAAACCTGGAGTTAAGAAACTGCTGAACTTGTGAGTTGGTTTTCTTAATTCTACGCCACTGGCACTCGTAGATTTCCACAAGATTGTACTCCTGAGCCTTGATGTACTTGGAGGTTTCTTTGGTTTCTTCTAGTAACTCCACCATTGGTCTTTTTCTCTTTTCGTTCATTTCTTTTCCTTTAGCAAGATGACAGATATGCCCATGCCACCAGCAGCCATGGAAGTGAAAGACTGTTTGCGAAGGACCGTGAAAACCATCCACTGGTATTTTTCTTTCACCAACGCGTTTTTCTGTATTGTTCATTTGGTGGCGTATAAAAATTCCTCCTTCATGTGCCTTCCACTCTAACCACTCGGTTGCCGTCCTGGAAGAATTTTCTCTCTTGAAGCCAGTTTTCTCTCTGGGTCTTGTAAATGATCCGGTGGGCATGTCTTGCATGATGGCCCATAGCTATAAAGTATTGGCATCGTATCAAGCAATCTTTTGACAGGTTTTTGCTTGTTTTCCTTTATCCTCCATTTCTTTTTCTCTGATTTTGGTTTTTCCCGCCTCGTGGTATCGATGAAATATGATACTAGGGCCACCCACCATATTTTTCTTAAAGAGATAGTAGAGATCTTTGTTTTTTTCGTCAAACAGAATGAAGACGATGACAGATTCCAGGGTGGTAAAGAGGTACGTCAAGGTAACACCGGGAGTAGAAATACCTTGTCTTAACATGTCGATCTTTTTATCTTTCCAGTAGGGGCACATTTTTTCCAGGGCCTCGCAAAAGGGTTGGACATCTAGGTTGTTGTACCAAATGAGAAATTCTCGAAAGGTCTGCATATTATTGCTCGTCCAGACTTGTTGGCAGTACTGGCAGTCTTCGTCAGAATTGTTCTTGTTTTTTAACGTAGAAAAGAAGGCTTCGTGAGGTGGAAGGGAAGGGTGTTCTAATTTCTCAAGAGAATCCAGCCATTCATAAGGAAAGAACCCCTTGGTTTGAGGACACTCGTAGGCCTTCAGAAATTTGACTGAAACCGGGAGCAAGAAAGTTGGTGACGTCGAGGAAGCGAAGATGTGGGGTCTTTAGGCACATGAAATTGTGTTTACGCTTGATAGTAAACTGAACGCCTTCATTCTGGACCAGGACAGAAAACAGAAATTCTTTGTCGGCATTCAAGTCATATTTACCAGAATTGAAGCCCAGGACAGGAAGTTCTTGTAGATATTCTTGGAAACGACCTCGTAGTTTCTCTGAAGGGTGCACTTTTTTCTTCTTAGCTTCTGGGCTGTTGTCCTCTGGTTTGTCATAAGCACACTCGTGATCATTTTCACACTGATTCTCGTGCTCGCGATCTAAGGCCCTGTAAAACGAGGCACCTTGTTCTTCTACGTATATCGTCAATAAAGACACGATCTTCTTCGGTTTCAGACTCGATGTCTTCTTCCTCTTCAATATCTGTGTCCGTGAGATCTTCTCCTTCATCATCGCTATCTTCCTGTGTGAGGTTTTCTACTGTGTTAGTTTTTGAAGGGTCACCAGCTTCTGATTTTTGCTGTAGGTCTTGCAGCATTCGGTCGATGGCTTCAAAAAAAATAAATTCTTTTCTTAACAGGTCATAACCCTTTTCACTTACGAGGTGTTCTAACATCTCTTTGACGAGTTGTTTAGAGTCCCCATCTGACACAAAGCACTTGGGTTGGTCGTAGTCTGGAACGTTGGAACAGACACTCACGCTGAGGGGTATATGTTTAGCGTCCCAAGTCAGTTTCTCTGTATTGTTAAGGTCTGTCTCAGGTCTAAACATACACTCAAAGTCAAAGGTAACTCTACAGGGGAAGAACTTGAGATGCTCAGGAACAGTCAACCCTTCGTCTCCAAGCAACTGAAAGATGGTTGGTGGGGTCTTGTAAGCACCTCCTGGAAACTGGTAACTAACGTTCGCTTCACAGGTTCGCTCGTGACGATTTAACATACCAACATGTTTCCACAATGTTCCACATCGCGAGCAGCTGTAGGTATTGGCATACTTCTTTAAATCTTTAATATAGGAAAAGTGATTCTGGTACAGGTTGAGGTACAGCGTAGTTGTAGTGGCAAAGGGAGCGCTGAATCAACTGCACAGCGATCTCAGGAGCAAAATCCTCTACCACTTTTTCTATGTCTTCTTCCCTCTCCTCTCCATCGGGTTTAGTGGGTTCGAGGGAATAGACAAAAATTTTGACTTCATATAGGTGTTCTAGGTCGATCAGTTCTTTCAGCTTTACACGACAAAATTTCTTTTTCTCTGGAAAAAATTCTCTATATCGCTCGCAGTAATGTTGTGCATCCCGCTCTAGATTCTTTTGGTGACAACCGTTGTGGAGTGCCAAAGCCCGAAAAAAGCACAAATTGTCGCTGTAGATATTTCCATTATCGTGATTGCGATCCAAGACGACCAAACCATGGTTCTCGGCCAGATAGGAAGGCAAGTAAGTACCTCTCCCTATAGGATGTCCTCGTAGCTTGGTGACGAAAAAGGTTAGATTGGTCACCTGTTCTACGACCCATTTGGAGTTGGGGCGTCGCTGGCGTACCCATTCCAAGACGTCAAGGTTTAACAATGCTTCACGGACTTGCTGAAGGTCAGCTGCGGTGGTAATTTGAAAGGACGCTTCAAAGAATCGCTCAGTATTTCTGGAGGCATAATAATATTGAAGTGCTCCAGTCTCATTGTTGCGTAGAATGAAACCAAAAGACACATTCAGCTTAAACACCTTGGACTGGTCAGTAAAAATGTTATTCAAATGAGTGATAATTCTTGAGGCTGGAGAGAGGACAAACCAAAATACGATTTTTGCAACTAAAATGAGTGCGTATTTGATGCCAGTGGTTGCGGTATTCGGGAACGAGACTTTGTTGTGCTTCAGGGAGATCGGTGATAGATCTTGGCTCTTGCTGCCAACTAGAACTTGGAGTTGACTGGTTTTTTTTTTATAGGAGTTGACTTTGTTTTCTTGGTTTTTCGCTCTGAAGGAAAATAAAGGATGTGTAAATAGAATATCTCTAATGTGTTCAAAATACAATTACGCTTTATTTCATTTATCGTGAACTTACCACCAACTTACCATTCAACCCCCGATTACAAAACAATATGGTGACACTCAAGCGGAATATATGGAAAACCAGACATAATTGTTATTAGCAATTTTTGACGTTACCTCTGACATTTCTTAAAGTCGCAGTTTTTTTTACTCGAGAAACAAAGGCTGCTAAATTACAACGAAAATTGTTTACTCAATTCATTCATTCATTCATTATTATTTTTTTTAAAAAAACCCCTCTCATTTGACTCCCGGTCTAGGCCTTTGTAATATACTGGGAAAACGTGAGATCAGGCAGTTTTTGGGTGTCAAGATTCAGCTTTACATGCCAAAATCACACCTCAGAGTAGACATAGTCTTCCAAAACAACATTGGAATAAAGGGGAGTGATCTTTATGTAAGCCACACGATGATTCCTGGTTAAAATGGCCCTAATTTTAAGCCTTTAAGAAGTACGGTTTTAGGGACAAAAGAAGTGTTCACCAATGTATAACTTCTATTATATTCCGTAAGGTATTGTGTAAAAAGGTACTGCAAACAAAGGCTAATAAAGCACTTTTTCAACATATGCTACTATCTATTAAGCGTTGCGAAGGAAATTTACATAGCACTTATCATTTACACAAAATGTTATTTGTTATTGCAAAAGAGTCTTCCTACCTGAGTCGTCTTGGCGCGGACGTTAGGCAGACGTAGAAGGTTTACTGTGTGCTGATTTTCCATGTGCTCGAAATGGAGCCAGATTTTGAAAAACTTCACCACAGGTATTACATATGTATTCCCGCTGAGCCGCTCGGCGTTCATGAACTTGTTTCACATGTCGTTTTAAGACATCTCCTACGATTAAACTTTCGCCCACAGAGGGAACATTCGTGTCGCTTTCTAAGAATTGGATAGCGTGGCATTTTAGAAGGAGTAGAGTCTACTTGATCCTGTAAAATTATAAGTTGTATTAACGACGGATTTACAAACCTTTTTAAAGATGCAGTGCGACAAGTATTATTTGCGCACTCTTGTCCTAAATTTCGTAAAAAACACCTTTCAACCGCATGGTTTCATAATTCCTATATTTATACCATAAGTTGTTTCTTTTTTCTTTTTTTTTTTGTAAAAAGTTAAACAGTAAAGTCCATCAAGTTTAAAATCTGACTTCATTTAGACTATCCATCTGAATCGAATCTATCTTAACTTTTGTAGCTCTTTCTGCTAAATATAATTGTAAACATGCAAGAACCATTTAACTACTGCTAAATTTATGTATTTCACGTTTTATCTTTACAATTTCTTAATTTTTTTGTTTCTCTCTATTTGTATCTTTTCATTATTTTAGTTCACGAGAGAGATTTAAACTTCTGAGAACTCTCTGTGGGTAAATAAATTATGTTGAACCAAAGGTAAATAAATTATTGTAAACCTTACCTCTGCTAGTCGTTTCCCTGCCCGCTCCACTCTGTATTTCGCTTAAGTGAGGCCGTCCAGTACCCTAAAAAGTAACAATTGGTTAAGTTGGAAATAACACTCGACCAGAGAGAGAGAGAGAGAGAGAACGTTCATTCAAAATACAGAGAAGCAGAGAGCACATACCTGTTTCATACTCATTATCCCAATCGTCCCATGGTTCAAAAATTTCCGGGGGAACTTCAAAATCGAAAGTGGTAAAGTGATTGAAATTCATGACTTATTCGGACAATTCGTGAATGACCGTTTGAATAAGGAACGCCATTTTATGTGTTTCAAAACAATAGAAAAAACTGGCAGGTAAAAATAAACCCTGACATCATCTTACCTGAATAAATATGACATCATCATGACCAAGTAGGGACATGATATCACTTTTCTATTTATAGATTATGATCTCAACATTTTTGATGACGTCAACTCTAGGAAATTCTGACGTCACTTGTTCCTTGCCAGCTAAAAATAAACTATGACATCTTCCCATCTTAATGAGATGCATGACGTCATCTGCGTTAATTTATACCACTCAAAAAGTTAATTAAATCCACAAAAAAACGGAGTAAACGGTGCCTTGGTGGCAAGGTTCAGCTGAAGGTTTCCAATGAAAGATTTGTGAACTCGTGTCTGGAAAAACTCACTTAGTGTTAAGATATACACTGTTCTACGCACCTTACAACTTCATCTGTGCTTAACGAGTGTCTTTTGCTCCATACCTTTCATAACAACTGCTCCACAGAATGTCACTGATAACACGTAACGCAAAAGAGTATCGAACTGTGACCGCACAATTAATGTCACAAATCTACCTGTTGTAAGCTGTTCCTTAGGGATTTTTTGTATTTTACGTCATCCTAACCTTTTAGTACTTGCGGGCGCAAACAGTAGAAACGTCATCATTACCTACCGGTTCCTCGCGGCCCCTGTTCAAGCAAATCGAGATTTTTTCTATATTGACTGTATGACTGTATTTTTAAACTGTAAGTACTTTCCTCGATATACGCGCGAGTTACTAGAGTGCCTCCTCGGGATTTGGCCTTCTGGGCGAAATCCCAGCGGAGGCAGTTACAACCTTACAATATACGTGTTGCACACAAACCGATAACCACTCTACGGCGACTGCTTACTAATGTCAAGGACAAAAACAAACCGGAGGACAGACAGGGAGCAGTATACAAGATCAAATGCTGCGAATGCTAGGCTTCTTACATTGGTGAAACCGGCAGAAACCTAAGCACGCGACTGACCGAACACAAACGAGCGACGAGGAATGGTGACGTCAACAATCACATTGCTGAGCACCATTTACAGATGAAACATCAAATTGACTGGGACTCTGCGACATGTATAACGTATTCTACAGACTACCATCAACGTCTTACTTTAGAAAGCTGGTTTACTAACTAGAAAAAACGCAAAACTAACTACGAGAGAACGACTGGAGAACTGACAATTTGACTAACAATAGACGACTGTTTAACTGTGACAATAGATGGATCGAAACGCACCAATTACTGATTACGATTCTTCATAGCCAATAACATCACGGCTTAACTGACAGACGATCAATAACATCGCAACGTATTTGACCAATCAGATCAATAACCAGAGTATAATACCATCAACTGACGTGATACAACTCACTTTGACTCTGAAGATGACTACCGCACAGGTTGCCGAAACGTCAGTCACTGTCAACAACAACAGTCCTATTGAGGACTACGTTCACCCGGACGATCAAACTCAACCTACTTTTGAAATGACTCCTGGGATCAAACCTTTTACAGTCCAGAAGAAGTTATTCTTAGATCAAGAGTGGTGTCCTGACTTGTACTGTTCTCTGGTTCTGTGGAACTCACCTATAAAAAATATCTGATGTTAATAATTTATCTGGGCAAAATATGTATCACAACAAGTCGCGAACAAGTCTTGTCAGGAGCACTAGACGAACAGCAGCGAGGGAAAGCCGGATGTTGTTGTAGATCAGGATCAGCCATACAAAATAACACTGAAAACTGAGGGCAAGGCCAGCGAATGATTACAAATTTATTTTTATTTATTTATTTATTTTCGACTAGTCCAAACTAGTCTTCATCAGGGGCTAGACCAGTGACCGACGAGTTGAATTTAATCTTTTCACATTTATTTTTATATTACCTTTTTATACAAGTTTTCAGCTATTGTATTCCTCGACCACTCATATTTTTATTTAAATTATTATTAATATTTTCTTAACCTTTTCGGAAATTCCTGTGTACCGATCTTCTTTTCAGACTTCTCAAAGGGATTTGATATGTTAGATTATCATATACTTATAGACGAACTCCACTTCTTGGTGTGGAACCTGTGCTGATCTGATTGGATAAAGTCAGTGTTTTCTGACCAATAGAACCCAAGCTGTGTGTATAGGTAATACCTTGTCTGAGTGGAAACACACCCATGATGACATACCCCAAAAGACAAAGATGGGCGTGCCCCTGTTCTCGATTATGATAAATAGACTCAACACTAGATACGTACTACAGTTTTCATTAGCGTTTTGAATTTTGTGTTTTTGCGTTTTGTTATTAGACACAGACGCATTTTTTTATTGAGCATAAGATGAAGTAAAATCATAAAGCAATGGTTATAAATTTCATGAAATATCCCAAAAATCTCATGCATACATCCTATTTGCTTTGGAAACCCATCAGTTAGAGCGACGTGTATCGACATTTAAAAAACTTGGTGTAAAAATTATTAGGCTTGATCTTACATGAAACTACCACATTGATTATTTTTATAGTAAAGCCGCCAAATTATTGTATTCCTTAAGGGTGCTTAAAAGAGCTGGTGTAGCTGGCAGCAATATTAACAAAATTCATAAGTGCTCTGTGAGATCATCTATACATGCTTATATACTGTCCCGGCATGGCAAGATATTCCTAAGACCTTATCTGTCAAGTAAAAATTGATCTATACAAAAACGAGCGTCTAAGGTTTTACTCAGACTATATATTTATGATAAAGCTCTAGCTGTCCCTCTCTGGCCTTGAGAGTCTTTAGAAAAGACGACTTGCTATAAGTCACAGCTTCTTCTCTGCGTGGAGGTTACGCTCTTGTCATGAAGTTATGTAGTCCTTTATGTTCCTCACAAGAAATTAGGGTATACAGATGATTAGAGTAAACATGGGTACATGGGATATACCAGGGTATACAGGGTAAACAGTATTACTAGGGTAAACATGGGTAAACAGGATAAATAGGGGTATACAGGGTATCCTGTATTACTAGGGTAAACATGGCTACACAGGGTATATAGGGGTAATACAGGGTATACAGTATGATTAGGGAAAACATGGGTACACGGGATATATAGGGGTATACAGGGTATACAGTATTACTAGGGTAAACATGAGTACACAGGATATATAGGGGTATACTGGGTATACATTATGACTAGGGTAAACATGGGTACACAGGATATATACCTCTTATTAGCCGAGTTTTCGGTCCGTACTGAAAATTACGGACCGAGTTTTTTTCATTGATTTATGGCCCAAGCGCGAACAAAAAAACGAGGATCCGTAATTTACAGTACGGACCGAAAAAACGAGGCCAATAAGATGTTTATTATATGGCTTCTTCCCGTTTGGGGGACCGGAAACAAGTGCAGGATGCACGATTTGACAGTCATTTGACAGGTGTCAAAAAAGAAAGTTTTTATTGGCGCACGAAAACAATAGCACATAACGAAGGCTTTCCAAGAAAGTAAAAACAAATTCGCCATGTTAAAAAAGTTTATTCGGTCAAAATTAAGAGCACTGTAAGTTTTAGCTCTTGAATGTAACGCTGGAGTATTTTGGAAACCGGCACTGTGTCTGTCTAGAAGTAGTTTCCATCTTTCCTCCGTTTGTCCTTGTGAAAAAAACACTGCAAAAGGCAAAGAAGCTTTTCAAGGTAAGTTTGTTGTCATTGTCGAAGGATTCGTTCGTTAATTGTTTTTGGGAAAACCTCTCTTTCTGCCAGTTCATTCTCGTCTTCAGTTGTGATCTGCGTTAAAATTTTCAAACACTGACTATAATTCTCTTCCTCGGTAAGGTTACGATTCAGTTTCTACAACAGCTTCGTTCTCATTAAAACAAAGCTAGGTTAAAATTTGGAATGGCAAAGTCAACTTTCCAGTCCTCAGGGTTTACATACATATTTCAAAGTTTATTCGGTGGAAACTAAGAGCACTGTAAGTATTCACTTGTTAATGTGGCGCTGGAGTCTTTTGAAAACTTGACATTATTGTGTCTGGCTCGAACTCGCTTCTATCTTTCTTTCGCTGGTCTTTGAAAAAACACTGCAAATGGCAAAGACGCTTGTCAAGATGATAGGGTGCAGGTATGTTTGTTATCATATTTGTTGAAGGAATTACTCATTCTCTCTTAGGCAAAACATCTCGAATCTCTGCCAGTCGATTTTCGTCTTCTTAACTGTGTACTAAGATAAAATTTTCAAACACTGACTAGAATCCTCTTCGATAAGATTACGAGTTGGTTTCTTCATCGCCTTCGTTCACAAATAAACACAGTTTAAAATGTTGAAGACCAAAGTCAACATCCAAGTCCTCAAGGTTGACAGGCGTCTTATAACTTTATTTAAACATTTTTTCCGAGGTAAAGAGATTTAGACCTCCGAAATAAGCATTTTCTTGAAAAATTTTTGTCCGTATAGCAAGTTACGGACCGCAAATTGACCAATCGCATGGCGAAAACAGACTCAGCCATATAATAAATAGGTGTTTACGGGGTATTCAGTATTGCTAGGGTAAACATGGGTACACAGGATATGTAAGGGTATACAGGGTATACAT
This sequence comes from Porites evermanni, assembly GCA_942486025.1. Lineage (NCBI taxonomy): Eukaryota > Metazoa > Cnidaria > Anthozoa > Scleractinia > Poritidae > Porites > Porites evermanni. The sequence continues at coordinate 304,456 of CALNXI010000073.1, read as the reverse complement.
TATGACTAGGGTAAAGATGGGTACACAGGATATATAGGGGTATACAGGGTATACAGTATTGCTATGGTAAACATGGGTACACAGGATATACAAGGGTATACAAGGTATACTTTATGACTAGGGTAAACATGGGTAAACAGGATATATAACAATTATTCACCCAAGTGGAGGTGGCTAGTGATGGTTGTGAATTCTTTTTGAATTTAAAATCATTCTATAAAAAAAGATTATTAAATTTAGTTTTAATCTTATTTATGAACAACTCAACTAAATAAATTAAGCAAGACTTAAGCATAATTTGCATTTGTAAACAAACAACTTTTTCACAGGTTTTATCGATAAATTCGTGTCAAAAAGACAAAGCTTTACCTGTTAAAACTTCCAATCCGAACTTCGTCACCTTCTTCGTGTATTTCGGAAACAGCTTCCTTGATTAGTTGTGAATTTTCTTTGTTTGTTTACGGCAGCAAACCGGGAAGGCATTTTGCTTGCAACTTACGCGAGTTTGGCGTCGCTCGCTCCGAGGAACTGGAGGTGAATCAGTGAATAGTACAGGATATTCACTGATTGAGTAGCCAATCAGAGCGCGCGAAAAACACTATCCACTGTTTTAGTATACAGTATTACTAGGGTAAACATGGGTACACAGGATATATACAGGGGTATACAAGGTATACAGTATTACTAGGGTGAACATGGGTACACAGGATATATAGGGGTATACAACGTATACAGTATTACTAGGGTAAACATGGGTAGACAAGATATATAGGGGTATACAGGGTATACAGGATATATAAGGGTATGTGACTTAGTATACTTCTTAAGAGATTCCATATTAGGGAGTCTATATTGAGACTACCATGAATTTCTTGCCCATATTCTAACAACTCAATCTTGCACGATGTCCTTTTCTTACGTCACGCTCCATATTTGAACACATGTGGCCAAGTGGGGGACTAACGCGAACGATAGGTGAAAATGTCGACAAGACTGCCTTCACTTTTAGCGCTCGTAAAAAAAGAAAGGATTCAATATTTCCGAAATTTTTTTCGAAAAAGAAGAATTGAAAGATATGGAAATCTACCAAGAGAAAACAAATTGAAGGGTTAGGGCACTTTAAGGAGCAGGAAGAGGAGAAAAAGCGGAAGAACCAACAGAGGGTACTGGACTTTGAAATGGGATCTTTCACTCCCCTAGTTTTTGGAACCAACGGTGGGATGGGAGCCGACTGCAACTGCTTTCTCAAACGCCTAGCCGAGAAGCTTTCAGAAAAGAATGAGGAACCTTATCACATTACTATTACTTGGATTAGAACATTGCTTTCTTTTGAGATTTTAAGGTCGGTACACACATGCGTAAGAGGCTGTAGGACACCCTTCCACAAAATTCCACAAGGGGATTTCATTGATGACTGCCGCTTAAACGCCACCCAAGCATGTGTGATAATGGCGTGAGCTCTTACATTAGTTTAGTTGAAGTGAAGCGTTTTTTTAATCGAATTATTTTTTTCGAGTATATATATTTTCAATGGAATGAATTTTTTCAATCGAAATTAAGTGTCTTTTTTTAATCGAAAGGAATTGTAAATAGTGGTTTTACTGAATAGTTTTTTTTAAAGTGAAATTAATTGTAAATAGGATAATATAGTTAGCTTTGTTAGCAATAAAAGAATTATTACTATAATGGATTGTTTAAGTCTCGGCTTTCAGGAATATAGATTTATTTAGTTATGCTTCTTTTTTTTCATTTTTCGTTTAATCTAAAAGACTTGGGCTACTTAAATCGAGCCACGATGCCAGCGAAAGAATTCTCGGCGCCTCTCGCGACCACTCGTGGGCCTCACGTTTTGAGGTGGTGTCTTCAAACTAGCCAGTCAATTTGCGGACTGATACATCACGCACAACAGTTATAGAATTAAATGATTTACTTCAATAATTCAAATGTTAATCTCTAATAGTGGAAGAAATCCTGTCTCCTCCTCCTCCGAAAGAATATATTATCGTTTCGGACCAAACTCTGCCTTTATAATTGTTTCATAATGTCTCATTTTCATTACTGTTCCTCCCTATGGCATCACTGTTTAAAGTCTGACAGTAAAAAACTGAATAGGTTGCATAAACGAGCACTTCGTTACTTGTACAGTGACGAGTCTTCACAAACTAGCACTCTTTGTGATCGTATTGGTTACAGCCTTGTGGATTGACGTATCCAGAACTTGTTAATTATTGTATTTAACACAATTAACAATTATCCACCTGAATATCTGAGAGACCTATTTAGGTTAAGAGACAACATCAAAAACCTGAGAGGGGTTAACAAGCTGCGCGCAAGTACCGAAACCTAATACGACTCATTATGGCAACAACTCAGTAAAGTACTTGGCGGCTATTACTTGGAACAAGATTTCTGATACCTTAAGATCCCTAAGCTCATTGACAGCCTTTAAAAAGGCAGTCCGACAGCTAAGGTTTTTAGCTAATTCTCTATAATATCTATGTTCTATTAAGTAATTGGGCTTTTTATTGTAAATAGCTGTCACGTAATTTTTAGGCTTATACTGTAAATTAATTTTTGGATTTCCCTTTCTTTCTCTATTATTTTATTTATTTGTTTTCTCGTCTTTGCTTTTTTTTTCTCTCGGCTTATTAGCATATATTTGTTGCTAGAGGTCTAACCAACCTCATCAAACCCGAGGTTAAATAAAGCTTCATTCAGCTTCATTCCTATGGCCAGCCTTCTGACCTTGTGCGAGCCTTCTGACTTATTTTTCCCCCTCTTTGCTAAAAATTAAAGGGAAGGAGTGTTTCTTCCATACAAACGTTGACATTTTCAGTAAAATAAATAGTATCTATATATGGGCAAGTGTCGCGGCCGCTGCTTTCCGAATTTCCGGCCCCGCTAAGTGAGACCAAATTGAATGAAAATTAAAAAATAAATAAATAAATAAAAGTATATCCCTTAAAAGCTGAGACCTAAACAATCCCTTAAAGTTAGGCTTACTATATTCATTTTGTCTTTTTTCAACCTCTCTCTTCTCACCCCTCTTCAGAAAGGCTTGATTCTAGGCGAGAGGCCTAGCCCACTTGTCCCCCTTTTATTAAAAGTCAGTTTTGTTTGATGTGTGTTTGTTATCGGAGTCAGTTGGCCCGGAAGAGATCTAAAGCAGCGGAGAATAGCTGCAGAAAACAGTAAACACAAAAAAATATAGATACCGTAAAAATTAACTTACCTTTCGGCCAAATAATAAATCAGCGTAGCATCTCTTGTCTATTGTCTTCGGTATATAGGCACTGACCTTAAATACCGGAAAAGAATTTCGCAAACTGAAACAACAGAAATTACAGATCTTTTCTTCCCACCCAAAAGTTGGAAGGAAGTGACATTCGATCGAACCGCTATTCTTTCGTGACATCGTTTAGATATACCGCGTCTTACCGTCACGGCTATCTTGATTTTCAAATGTGGAAAAATAGAGGGACAGTAATAACATCACTGCAGCTCGCGTTCAGGGAGCGCGTTGCACCAGGAACGCAGGCGTTTGATTGGTCATTAGACAATAGATATTAATTTGCGTTGACAACGAGTTTAGTTTAACTTGCCGACATTGACAAGTCGTTGAAAAGTCGACGTTTCCATAAAACGTACGCTTTCATACCAAAAGGCATATTTTGCGCAAACACACGAAGGATTTTTGGTATTTTGATTAGGAGAATGTTTTCTTGTGCATGCATATGTTTGCCGATTTTATTTCGAGGAATGGCCCAGGGACATTATTAAATCACTGTAAATCACTGTTTTGAAAGGAGATATTTGTAAACACGCGTAATCGATGCTAAATGTGTCTGGCATGTTTTTCATCACCAGCGGAGTTTCTTAATTAATGAATGGTAAAAGGCGTGAAATTCCTGTCAAGCCTCCTGAACGCTAGCTGCAGTGATGTTATTACAGTCCCTCTATTTTTATCGCTTCCTCCCAAACCGCCCCCGCCCCCTAATTAAGTAGTGTTAACACTCATGCAAGATGGCTGCCCGTAACGCAAGGCGCTCGCTCTCGATGACTGTGAACAGTCTAACATCATAACTGCCCACTCTGTTTATCCTCCCTCCGACGATCCAGAGATGTCACAACTGATTTTTTTAATCTCAATACTTTACTTATTTCTGTCTATCTTACTATTTATCTTCTACATTTATTTATTTATTTTTATTTATTATCTTCCGCCATCTCCCATTCGTCGTCCGCTGTCCACTAGGGACCTTACAAAACCACGACGACGACGGCAACGGGAACTTCAAAAAACAATAGGTTTAATGAGCAAAGCAACAACTCTGCACGTGCATCACGCTTTTTTGTACATTTCTTTGCCTTCACTGCACTACAACGACGTGAAATGACCAAGTTTCAAGTTTACTTGGGAAAGGCAACGGCAAGGCGATAATATAAATTCTGTCCGAACTTGAGCGCGTTCCCCTCTCTTCAGCTCCAGCCAAAATCCCCTTCTTTTAAGTAACGGGGCGAACTGGGATAATCGCGAAAAAGTTTTTAAAAATGATGCGAAATCTGTTTTTCAGCGATGTTTTCATGGACGTCGCCGTTGTCCGGTATCGTAAGGTCCCTACGGTCCGCCGTCTGTATCCGCCGTCCGTTTTCTCGTTTTACAGACTCCCACTGCGCATTCACCTGAGATGTTAGAGTAAGACTTATATAAAGAGATCTAAAGAATCTCGACTGGATTTTCGGATTTTTTGATAGTATGAAAGTGAATCCCACTAATTTAAACAAAGATATATTTATACTCAAATTTGAGGTATTCTGTAACACGGATCTGCTCGTAACCACGTAAAGTAACCACCAGTAATATTACACTTCATGACCCATACACGATAGCGTTTACTTGTACAAGCATTCCTCCAAAATGGCGGAATCACATCGGGGCCCTGCCAGTAGTCGAAGTGGATTGTCATCTTTTCAGGCGTTTCCTGCAGTACATGAAGATGAATTTAGGACAAGATATGAGAAGAGGTACTTGTACGACTTTACCCTATTTTAAAAAAAAGAAACGAAACCGAAGATCAAAGGAAGCATCACAAGAAAATAGCACTTCTGCTAATGCTGCTCATAGCTGTCAGAATCCTCTGCTGTTTGAAGGAAACGATTTGTTCCAACCTACACCAATTTCAGATGCTGTTTTGGTAATCCGTCATTTTAATTTTTCTATTTTTTTTGTTCAAATTTCCCGAAAGGGCTGACTGCATAACTCTGCATAGACCTTGTCACGGTTTTCGACGCCATCTTGACGAGTAGGCAAACGCGTGAGAAATTACAGTGATTGTATGAGAATCTAATGTCGAATAATTTCGGTAGAACGGCTGTTCTGAAAAAAATATGACTTGTAAACTAAAGATTCACTCCTAAGGATTCTCCTAAAAAAATTTGAGGGCGTTACATGCACTTGAAGACCTAAAACCACTTTTTTAAATTTTCTTTACATTTGTCTGTACGAAAGTCCCGGGAAAATTACAGACAAATATATGGAAAATCTAAAGCAAGCCTCTGGAGAAATTTAAGCACAGGTGCGCCCCCCAAATTTTTTAGGACAATCCTTTGCATCGTAGCTTTAGTTTACAATTGATATTTTTTCAGAACAGCCGTTTTACGGAAATTATCCGACGTTAGATTCTCATACAAACACTGTAATTTCTCACGCGTTTGCCTACTCGTCAAGATGGCGTCGAAAACCGTGACAAGGACTATTTTTAGGCGTCATCAAATCTTAACAAGTATTAGTAATAGAATGAGGCTTAACAGTAGACTTAAGAGTTAAGCTTACGCACGTATTCGTTTCCATGCAAAATACACAAAGCGTAAAATTTTCCCTGTTCAATGTCTGATTAAGTAAAGGTACATGTATATGTTACAGGTCAAAATTAAATTCAAGTCAAAATTTTTTAACCTAGGTTGTTTTTCAACAAGTAGGCGGGGAATCAAACAGAATCAAACAGCTAGGAGTTTTTTTTGGTTCCATTTTTCTTTTATTTTCCTTTGAAAGTAGCCGGGGGCCATGTTCATAATAGCCGGGGGAAATCCCCGCCCCCCCTTTTAATTACAGCCCTGCCAAAGAATCCTTCAAACATCCTGTCACTTGAAATTAGGAGTCTCCCCTGGGACATTACACCTTATTTTACCTTAAATTTTATACCATTGAGTGTTCCCTCTTTGAAAATCTCTCTTTTTTTTTGCTAATTTTATAGATGAAATGTTCTTTCTGGAAATCAAAATGTTAATATCACAACTGAAACCAGTCATGAAATTTACCACTGTAGCAAGTTCTATAAACTAGAACTTAATTTTACCAATAACATGATGGGTTATGAAATCCTGCTTAATTTTGGCATGAAATCGGCAGCTGAAATTTATAATTTCACTTGTGAAATTAGAAAATTCTTATTGCAACCTTCTGTACATCTCTGTGCCAAGTGAGCAATGAAGTTTTAAAATGAATTAAAAGGCACTGTAAAAAACCTCAATATGTAAAAGAGCACATGATGAAGGATTCTAACAGGTATTTTCTCGATGTACACTGTAAATAACAAGGATAAACATGTTAAAAAACCACGAATGCGAACCTTATTCATCATCTTTTATATTGATAGGAAATCAGTTGGTATGGTATGAAATTAGGGAAAAGTTGCTTGCATATTTAGGCACCAGTTGTTCTATCCAGGAAGTCACAAAGTTGGAAACCTATTATGATACATCTTATACATGTAATGTATTTTAAGGCTAACTTGCAATTACTGTTTCGTTTTTCATTTGTTAGGATGTATCAGATGATGAGAATGTTGCTGATCTTGAAAACGTGCTCTCAGTTAGCATTGTTGACCTATTATCAACATACTTGACTTTGTTGGTCAACATTCATTCTGTCACAATTCTTGACAGTTATTTCCTTGAATTTACAGCTCCAGGATTTGATGAAAATACCAATGAATTACAAGTATGTGAATTGGTTTGTGAATTGTTATTATTATTATTCTACAGTAACCATGTTATGGTCACATACTCCTATAGTTATTTTATAAACTACCTGCAAGCAATGTAATGGCACATCAGAATTTTATTACATCTTACAGCCGTAAATAAGATTTATTACTTGCTATTAAACAATACATGGATGTTGCATGTTTGCGTAGATACAGGCATAACACAGCTGCTGAGGTCTTATGTACTGTTAAAGTCATACTGTACTTTAGTTACTACTTCACACATCATCAGTTTTGTAAATACATGTACATGTCAACAGTCTCGATTGAACAAAGTGTCATTGAAAAATACAACCAGGTTTTTGACTCTTCCAACAGGAATTTAAGTACAACATTATTTCAAGAGAAGCAAGGGGAGATAGATCAAACAAAATCTGGGTCTATACCTGTACATGTAGATGTCCTGTTGCAAGAACGCGAACCTATCTCAAGGTATTATCATCATCAATGAATACTGAAAGTAAGTGGATGATAGTTCATGGCCGGTTCTTTTTTTTGGGGGGGGGGGAAGGCCTTTTTATTTATAAGTTCCTCGTTTGCAGTACGTAAGGGGTTGAGTTTCCTGTATACTGTTATCATTTCATGATTGGTTGATAAACATAGGCTCTTGTCACATTCAAAATACTTGTCACGTACTCAGAGATGTACATGTATTAGCACCTTAGTTAGAACTGTTTTTTTTTTGTAGGTTGCAAACTTCGAATTTTTGACTGTAAATGGTTGCAAAACTGCTGTCTTTGTTTCAGCCATGACTGGAAGTGAAGGTGGTGTTGTAGGCCTTCGGGGATCAAGTCTCTCTTGTTTCTCTTGTGAATTTCAAGTTCAAAGCTGCCAGCATGTTGTTAAGTTAGCAGCATCTGAGGAGGAGTTAGTCTATGAGATGCCTGACTTTTTGGTAGATTTCTTTGCTGAGAAACGTTACCGTGCTTCAGCATACGAAACGAGTGGACAATCCAACATACGAAAAGAGTGGAAAATCAGGAGCCTTTCTTAGCATTTCTCAGAAACGAGTATTTTCGTCTTTGGAGGAGATTCCAAAATCTAAGTGCTCAGGCACGGGACGAATATAATTTTTTCCCGAGACGCCATCAGAGCATAAAACGTGCCCTAAATGCTCTCAGCAGTGCCTTGGGCAGTTCAGTAGGCAAGTGCCATGCTTGTTGAAGAAAATGGTTTTCAACTGTGAAGGCAAGTGTTTCGCAGATGAGGAACATCTAACAGACCAAGTTTGTAGGAATAATTATGGTTCGAAACAATACACTGACTACTGTTGCAGCTTTTAGTTCACTGAAAGGCAAACCATTAGTTTGAGTTGATGAAAGATACATATTTGTTGGAAACTAAAGACATTTAATTAAATTTACAAAATTTTTCTTTCATCACAAGTTGATAGGAAAAGACTACAAAAGTTATAAACATCTGTCACTATTATTATTGTTAGTATAATTGCTGAATATTAACAGATGTTTAAAAAAAATTAAAAAATCTTACATACCTGTTGCAATCCAAAACTGGCCTTTTCTAAAAGCCAGGCAAAGACATGGTAGCCTGGTTCTTGTATACCACTCTTTCATCTGAAAATGACAGATTTCAAATAATATTTCCTATTATTTTAATGAACAAATAATTTAGATGATAAATACCATATAAAAAATGATAAATCAAAGAAAGTGATGAGATTTGCACCATTCAGACGCCGAGATAAAGGTTCTCCGCTCACCTTTTTTTTTGCATAAAACTCATGTATCGCCTGTCCATCTGATTCCTCTTGTTTCCGTTTGACTCGTAAACAAGCTGTGAAGAAAGGATGTAAATACAGACAAAGAAACAGCATCTCAAAAACTTTCACCAACCTATTCCACTTTACTTGGTATATGAAAGCCGTGCACGTGTTGCAAAGGAGTTTCATCATTCATGATCATTTAATACATGCTTGAAAGTCAAATAAAATACGATTAATTCCTGCTTTTTGCTTGTCCGTCTAACGACCGCTGGGGGATGGTGGTCTTCATCATCATTAACTTCCTATAATAGATAAAAGGTTGAAGTTGAAAACAAACAAAACATAACAAAAATAATAAAATAAAAAGAAATGATAAATCTCGAAAATAAACCAGGTGAATAAACACAACACAAATATTACACAAGTTAACTGTCGAGTCAATTCATTCTCATCATTTTTTTCCTTTGCTTTCCTTTTTTGTATGGTTATCATTTATTTATTTTGATTGGAAATTTATGCCGTTATTAAAAAGAAAGTATTTCACCTCAACATCATGGTCAGAGCCGGGGTCAGAGCCTTCGGATGACATTTCGTTGTCCTGTAAAAAAAGAATGTAATGTACATAATTAAATTTAATATATATATTTAGCCAAGCCTAAAAGCGGAGCTCCCGATCTCATTACAACAATAATGTAATGATAATAATAATGATAATAATGATGATGATGATGACAACCCTACATTGCCCAATGTCGCGTACATTATTCACAAACATTCCCATGTTCTCTACTTTTCAGAACGATGTAGAAATGATTTTGAAAACCTTCCAATAGTAGCTTACCACCATCCTAACAATTTAAGCGATACTTTTGTTAGAGCCCAATTACCAGAGACTAATAACTCTAACAATGACCGGGGCACTCCCGGTTCTTTTCGGTGCAGCAGTAAATGCACCACATGCCCTTATTACTGGTTTTCAGTGTCACGCCATTCAAAATAGATCAAAATAAAAATCAGAACCGTTCAACAGTTTAAGTCCAGAATCTGGGAAATGAAAGGAGGTAAATATACAAAGACCCTCGCCAAGATTCGGATTAGAGAAAGCCTACCCTAACATAAAAGCAAAGAACCCTTTTGAAGCGAAAATTTATATAAACATTAGTTTTCAGCTGCTCTAATACATCATGAAAGTCAAATCTCAGTAGGATCGATAGTTTTGTAGTTTGAATTTCAGTGACGTGATGTGAAAACCAAGAATAAAACACGGTTTACATCGAAACCGCAGTTTCAGAACGCTTTCTCAGCAATGGTCATGATCACTCTGTTTTCTATATGTTACTTATCACAATTTAAACACTTAGATATGAACGCGATTGTCTTAGGAAAGCACGCGAGGCTCCCCTCATTCATAAAGTTAAAACCATCGGGCCTCTGGGAATTAAAAAACGCAACGAGCTATATTCATTATGTTATACTACTACATGAAAAATTACTGCAATTTGATTGGCTTAGAGCAGTGGTATTTCAGCTTAATTTGAAATACCTACATGTGAAAATTACAAACCTAATGCGGGTAGTAGTATAAACAAATAATGGCATGATTTGTACGTGATATTTAGCAAAAATACCACTCGTGATATTTCAAAATTGTCTCAAATTTCACTCGCCTAACGGCTCGTGAAATTACGTTTAACAATTTCGAAATATCACTCGTGGTATTTATGCCAAATATCACTACAAATCATGCTATTACCTATACTAATACTTACCATGTACATCTGTAACTTCCGTTTATTATTTTACAGTAGTATATATTCTGCATATTCTTCATGTTTTTCCCAAATAAACCTGATGAAGACTAGTATTGGCCAGTGGAAATATTGTATACCTTAGAATTTTCACATTGTTTGATCAGTCTTTGCAGAAGTCTTTTTGACTTTGATTCTATGAGAGAAATTTTCAGCGTCAATTCCGAGCGCGCGAATGGCGAAAGAAAATGCTGTTGTAAAAAAATTCGATGAGCTGGGCCGAGTCAAGGAAGGCGGGACCGGAGGCGGGTCAGGGGCGTGGTAAATTAGTGTCCTACGATTGGCTCACAAAATGGAGCCCAGGTCTACCGGTGTTCGATCGCCCAGGATTAAAGGTAAGCTGCCATCTTGTAAATTCGAAGTCATATATTTGCGAATATTTAATTACGGGTTTTCAAAGGCCGCAGGGCCAATGCTAAAGACAAAAGAAAAAAACTAGTTGAGAATGTGTTCACGACTTATCTTGAAGATCGTAGGGAACAAAGAGAGACAACTTACATCTACCGAACCTTGATTCGTTATACGAAGATACAACAGTACAGTGTCCCACGGCGCTGCCTCCGATCCAGGTAACAAGAAATAAGCAATTACATATTCTTACAATATTTGTGACAGTGTATCTTAAGACACAGGATTTCTAGCTTCTGCTGTTAAAAATTTGTGAGTGGTATTGTCATTTAATGCACGCAAGGCTATCGCACAATACCAAAATGATCAATAAGGTAGCGACGGCCATTTCAACAATTTACAACGAAATGACTGCGTGTGGAGTTAAGCTTAGTTTACAGGTCGTTAGAGTTCATACGTTAAGCTTAACATTATTTATACCGGCCAGTTGGGGTACGAATGATACAGAACGACCTGGAACTTAAATCTCGCAGTTTTATAATATTAGAAGTTACCGTAGTTCAGGGGCTAGTTTCATTTATATAACATCAATTCAGTTTGGGGTTCTTCAACTCCAACAAAAGCAGTTAAAAACTTTTCCCAAGATTTAAGATAGAAGTTTTGTTAAAAAGTTAATCAGCAAGCTTTTCAAATTATTTGGCATCATATTTATTCATGCTCAATTGGCCTTTTTTTTATCATTGCAGAAATTATGAAGCATTGATCAGTTTGCAGGAGATACACGCCCAGGAAAACATATGCCTCATTCAACTGAAATCCAACCCTCTCACCCAGGAGAGGTGGAAGTGGGTTTAAGCAAGAAATTTAAAGCCTTGTCTGATGATACACTAACCTTAAGGAGCAGGTGGTTAAATTAACTATAACTTCAATTCTCACAACAAACAGTTTTTCCAGTTTTAAAGCGTACTTCAAGTATGAATTCATCTGGGCACTAGGAAAGTTGCTGTTTGCCTACATGTAAGCCCGCCAGGGAACGAGATGTTTCTCACCTGTTTCTTGGATGATTATGACCAATCACTCTTTTTTCTTAATCGCTCAAGCAAAACAAATGACAGGATGGCACATTCATCATTGTTTAGCTGCACCTTTTCAGTGTGCAAAGAAAGTGGTGTCCGATAGCCCATGGCTAGTGGATTTTGCTAGCGGGCTAGTGAATTCTGTTTTTAACTTGCCCGATGGGCAACTGATGTTTCTTGAGGAATTCGAATAACAGAAGAACTGTGAAATCAATTCTGCTTGTCAAAAATCTTTTGGGGCTAGTTCAAATGACGTCTGGGCTAGTAAATGCTAGTTTCAGCTCGCCCGAATGGCAAGCTGTAAAAATGATTTTCTTTGCACCCTGCTTTTTACAAATAAATTAAAGGAAATTTATTATATTCAACTGGTACATAAAGCAACATTGACACATTATGTCCATTTCTAAGCACTAAGAACAAAAGCAAAAGAAGCTTTGGCAAGTCTAGCGTCTTTTTTTTTCCCATTCATCAAATAAATTATCATGTATTAACAGCATTACCCAGTACCCTTTGTCTATTTTGTATGCAAGTCTGATTTTGTTGTGAGGATTACCATCAGTTAATGAGTTATCCCCATTGCTTCTCTGGTATATATTAAGACAATGTTGTTGGTATGTTGTCAGTATGTTTTTAGTAATGAATAGTTTGAACAGTCTTTTCAACATTGCTTCTTTCTAATGTCTGCATCGGTTGCTATTCAGTTTATGTTTACTTTTCAGATGGTCAGCAGCCAGAAACTCAGCTCTAATATTATGTTATTGATTTCATCCTAAAGTTATAGAACAGCTCCCATTATTTGAGCTGTTGATTGCTGTAAAATATTTCAATTTTGCAAGTGCATGTTTCTGCTGATTAAAAGGCATCAACATGCTTTTCAATGATGTTGTGATGTAATGGGAACAGGACAGAGACAGTCTTTGAGATACTGATAACCATTTTGCTTTTGAAGGATGATAACACTCTTGCATGACTTGGTGATGTTCTCTCTATAAAGTGCTCTCCAGAGTAAGCCAGAGATGATTACTCGCTTAAACCTGTGCCATCATCATAAAACTCAACAGTTGACTTGTCAGTTCCATAGGGTTGAAGATCATTAATTTTTGTAAATCCACGAACAATACCACTCCAAGAATCGAACCTTATGGAATGCCATCGATAATGACTTGGAAAGTGACAATTATCAATTAAACTGATCTCCAGCAAGGAAAGATTAATTTATCCACGGTGAATTCACACAACAAAGTTATATCTGGTATGTTATTCAAGACATACTGGAATTGCAGAATATGAAGATCATCACAGTTATAGATGCAAGCTTTTCACTGTATCTAACCATTCATATGGTCATTCTCCAATTTCTACTGCATCTGGTCAATTAGCCTGACAATTTCAGTTTTGGTTGTGGGTGTCTTGGGGAAAGAATGATGCAGTTTATAATGGAGGTTTTCATTTTCAGTATGTATATGCTCCTTGAATAATTTTGAATCTGTCGTAAACACGGAAAATCTTTTGGCTAGCTTCCAAGCTGATGATTAAAAGAACTGTTATAGTAGCATACATACTCGATTAATCTTGGTAACGATGATGACGTACCTGGAGCACCAGCCTGTTTTGCAGTAATACCATTGGCACCAGTCACTTTGAACAAAGGCATAGACTTCATTTTATATTGAAGCTGTTTATGTTGGGATAAGAAGTTAAGGTTTAGTATTTATCTGACAGTTGTTCATGGAATCAGCAGTCGAGGACGATGAATGTGAAATATTGTTTATGGAATCTCTGCAGCAGTTCAGCACAGTCTATTCAGAAGCTCATGTGTGGTTATCGAAGAAATATATGTACTAATTAAGTCTAACTATGCAATTATCTCTATAGTTTTTTTATCATCACATGTTTGACTTCAATAACTTGTTGATTATCTCTAAATTTACCATACCTAGCTAATACACTAGTACAAAAGAAAAAGGAAAAAAATACTGAGCCAACAGGATGCACATAGAATCAAGGACTGGGTCCGGATGCTATTAACCCTTTCACTTGCAAAGTGAACAATGTAGTATTGTAAGATAGTTAATAATTATTTACCTTTTGATTTTGAAGACAGATCCTACATTGTATGGTGTGACTATTCAAGTGAAAGCTCTTTGTAAGTAGTACTATTATAAAATATGTCTTTCACCATTTTACAAAATGAAGCTTAGAATTTTATTTAAATAGTCCATTTTACAGTTAAAGGTGAAAACAAGGTTGGAGTTGACCTTGTAATGTATTCATACGACCCTTCCTGCTTCATTATGTAAATTACGTTGTTTTTATGCTAACTAGTATTTTCAAGCATAATTTCCATAAGAAAAGGAAGCAGGTTTGTATTAAAAAAGGTCAACCTCAGCTTTGCATTCACTCAAGGCTAGGATACTAAGCCCATAACTGTAACATGGCATATGTGAACTTTGCCTACCTTTGGCAGTAAAATTGTGAAAACAAATGCCATTAGCATGTAATTGAGGAAATGCCAAGAGCAATGGAGTTTGATAAATACATGTACAGTAAAAACCAGCATGTATAAGTAGTGGTTTACTTAAAAAACCTATGAGTAGAAATGATCCATTTTAATGACCAATAATACAAGAACCTACATGTTTTAAACCAAGAAAGATCAAGCAGGCTCTTTTATGATTGGTTTATAGTTTAACTATGATAAACTATAGAGACTTATGGATTTTAGAACTGAAGCAAAAACAGTATTTTTCTGCTGCTTAAAGACCATAATATTATATCTTTCATAGAGAAAAATGGACCTAATTTAACCAGAACTTACTAAGTATGCATAAATATTAATTGCCAATAACTATTCAAAGTACAAGAACCTATTTTGCCATACAGTCAACTTCCTTAATAAAGTGGACACTATAAGGAGCTTGAGTTAGTGTCTTCATTAGTGATAGTCCATAATAGCGGAAGTTTATTTCAGTCAAACGTCTGTAATTTATTTTTGCTTGGTATTTAGCCGCCGTCCATATTATCAGGGTGTTCCTTATAGCAAGATGTCCACAAGGCGAGAGTTCACTGAATTCCAAAGGTAGGTTCATCAAACATGCAGGTTTCTACTGTAAGTTAAATAAAGTAAGGAGACTTAACAAAACAATATTGCTAAAATGAAATAATTCCAAGAACTTACTTTTTTGCTGAAAAACTGGCTTTTGCAGTAATATCCCTTTCAATACAAGCCCTAATGCCAATCTCAAATTAAGAGCCTTTTTATTGTTAGGCGTGGCCACATAGTAGACCCTTGTCCACACAGGTTTATTACAGCAACGGGCAGTTCATTTGTTATGCATGGCCACAAAGGCCCTCAGCCACACAGGCTAATTACAGCATAACGGTACTGTTATTTGTTATGCATGGCCACAAAGGCCCTCAGCCACACAGGCTGATTACAGCATAACGGCACTGTTATTTGTTATGCATGGCCACAAAGGCCCTCAGCCACACAGGCTGATTACAGCATAACTGCACTGTTTTTGGCCGTGCTTGGATATGTACAATTCATCACATCATAGGCATTAGCGCTATCTTATTGATATGACTGCAAACAAGACACCACCATGCTAAGGCTTTCACCTCTGAACCAATATTATTTTCAACACTTAGACCACATGTTTCAACGATGATCTTGAGACTGAGCCCACTCTACGAGTCTGAGAAAGGTTTCCTCCCTATACGCTGGTGCTAACACCCTTCTCTGCCGACACTGAGTTGCTAAGACATGTAGTCTCTCAATCTCCACTGTCTAGCTCTTGTAGTTGGAGTGTCCACAGGTCTGAATCTGTCATTGTTTATCAATACATCTTCATGAAAAGCAAAATCAGGATCTCTTCCTTCCCCGCCTGCCGATTTTGCTCTTGACAACGCCACAAATAGAGCTCCTGGGTTTCTCGCTTCAAAGCCATGGTCCCCGGTGTGAACCACTACATACCTGAATGCTTCTCCAGCACCCACAGTCATCCCTTGGCATTTGTGGATTGTTGTTCCCCATGCCAGTCGCAATGGAACATGCAGACGCCTGCATGGGCATGTGCAATCAGTGGAACGGCTTACTGGTACAATTGGCACAACTGTAGGATCTTCATTAATGTACGGTGGCCCCCTATATCCTGGAAACCTCACCAGAACCACATCAGGTACTGGAGCAGGATCATCAGTAGGTCTGCGGCCATCTTTGTACACAATGTCTACGACTGTACCTACCGCCCCATTGAACAAAACCCAATCAGCCTTTAAGTTAACCACCAGCATGACTTTTCTGTCACGGGAAAGATACAGTAAAGGTAACAATCCTCCCGCCTTATTACTGTCGGCCTTCACTGCATGTCGGCCATTGTGAACTGCCTTGATCTTTGTCACTGGGTGGTTTGGCTGTCTGTTACACTCAAGCAGCTTTGTTTTATTACGCTGCCATTCAAGACGGTGCGTGGGAAATACATACAGACCTTGCTCATCCATCCTAGCAAGGAGTTCTGGCCCGTGCGACATACGGAGATTGTGCCATTGAAACTGTTGTAGCCAATGGACTTGCTGGGGTGTTGTGGTATAATTTCTTAGTGACATCAGCACATCTCTCGGCTGTTGTTCAGATTCATTCTGCCGTATAATCTGAGTAAGCTCAACAGCACTATCAAACATTGTCCAAACCAAATGACTGTGGTTAGATGGTGCACTACGACAATCTGAGATGTACACAGGGGTGTCACACACAGGAGGAAGCTGAACATCATCTCCCATAAACACTGCCACAGGAATCCCTCCCCATAACTGATCTGCATTGGCTCCTTTGTTGATTGCATAACGTGCATGCTGTTCCATCCAGCTCATTGTTGTGCGTCCAAACATTGATCGTTCATCCCCAACCAGAACTTTCAGATTTTCGCACTTTTTCTGAATTTTCTCTAGTAAGGGACCTGTAGGTACAGTCAACTCATTGCAGGGCCTTCCACCTGTTGGTACTCCTAGAAAGCTGTGAGCTGTACTGCCTTGAACGAGATAGGCAGCATTCCCCGTTGGAGTTATCACCTGTATTGCATCATTGGCTTCGAAAACTTACCGCACTAACCTCTGAAGACACTTTATGACATAAGACTTTCCTGTACCAGCAGTTCCAGAGACAACAAGCCGCAGTGGAAGGTAATATCCAGTGTTTTCAACAAAGTTGTACAGGGTGTGCAACACAAGCCCCACTATGGCTTTCTGATTCTCATTTAGAGACAACAGACACACCTGAGGTAAATCAAGGTCTGTACTTTCTGTCTCCTGTTCATCATCCGCTTTAATGCTTTCTTGAAGCCATTTTGTTGGGTCTTTTCCTTCAGGAAGAATTATACGGGTACTGCTCCAGTCATAGTCCTCCCCACCATCATCATAATCAAAGTCCCTCTCTACACCCTCATACATTTGGTTCTGCCCTGCATATACATCCACCCAGTCTGGCTGTTCTTCTGCTTCAACAGCATCATCTTCCTCATCCTCTTCAAAAACTGGTTCTTATGGGTGGTCTGCAAAACGCCGTGCCTTAGCAACTTGGGCCTTCAGAAATGTTGGACAGTCATCACTTGCAAAAAAGTCCTTAAAGCGATCAATCCAAGATTCTGCATCCCCCTTCACTTCTTGGATGTCAAACCAGCTTGGCCAGTGTAACAGGAGCATGGTCCTACAGTAGTCTTCATTCAGTGGCCACGTTGCGTGAGTAGAACCACCACTTACAACAGGAACATTACCGTTCTTAGATGCAGAGTGGTACCAGGAACAGTGTTCATCTTGCGGTCTTGCAAGGTACTTATCCAGTGGGTTGCTGCGAGTTGCAGTTTCACCATCACGTTCAAGTCTCCTTGACCCTGACATTGACAAGTAGGTAAATGGACGGCTACATCGCCAAAATGCCAGCGCACTCAGTTCAAAGGATGCCTCCGGTCCACTGATATCTCGTCTTCCCGCGGTCTTTATCAGCATCTTAGCACACATTGACTTGCCTGTCACTTGGTCTGCATCAGCTGCATCAACAGCATTTACCATGTCCTTAAAGAGATCAGAAGTTGCACCAGTGGGTTCTCTATCTTTGCAAGCATATCCACACACATAGTCGATTATCGCTATGATATCATCAGTGCTAGGATTGTCTGGAGGGGAATTGGAAAGAATCAAGCTTACATCCCCATTTGCTCTCCGTGATTGTAACTGATAACGAGAATGCTGAACCACACGTGGATGGTCACGAGGCATCTCCAGGCGGGGAGCTCCGTTATGATCTTCCACAATTTCCGGATTACTGTGCACTTTTTTCCCTGGGTGGAACTCGCTTCCAAACTCCATCCGACATACACGTTCTCTCGGCTGCAGTCCTTGCTCCGGATGGCGAGGAGTTCTCAAGCAGTAATCAGAGCAACTGTGGAGTCCAACCCTGTTTACTAAAAGCAAATGATCCTCCAGTATTGCATCTTGTGTTGCAGCGATCTGCATTAGCAGCTTAACTAAGGGATCCCTATCATCTGATATGGGCTCAGCCGTTCCCTCAGGTGGTGGCCAGAGGTTTTTTCTTGGCTGCCCTTCTTCGTCATTGCCAGCTGGATGTAATGCTGTCATGGCAAAGGTTTCATCTGCCCACTGACTAAGTCTAGCTGCATACTCTTCCTCTTCGCAACCATCTTCACGAGCTTCATGCAATAGCTGATGTGGTTGCCTGTCTTCCCTCCAGCTGAGTTGGTGCCAATGAATTTGACCGCGGGTCTTGGCAAACTCATAGCGGTACCAATAATCAGAGACACCAAATACCGGCTTCAGTACCTTCTCATGGTATGCCTGGGTACGCAGGTCAAAGTAACTCACCACTACATGAGTATTTTCTTGTACTGCCTTGAAGCGGGCATTGCTATCTTCAGCAAGGTTGACTTCTTCACCTTTGGTCTGCAAGATGTACTCCTCCAGTAGCCTTCTATGAGGAGGAAAGTAAAACTCGGCACAGCTTCCAGTCATGAAAAACGAAGGCAACCCACGCTTCTTATTGACCATGAACTCCACAAGGGCACGAAGCTCTCTGCGTCTCTGGTGCCAGTACTGAGCTGTACCGCGCAGATTTGCGCCAAAATACAACTTGTCGGTAAAAGTGTCACCTCTCGCAAGTCGCTCTTGCAGGTCTGCAACAGTTATGTGTGGGTCACCAAGTTGCTGATCAATAAAGAACCAGCTCTGCTCCAGGGCACGCTTCCTCATGATCATATTGTGGACAAAAAACTTCCACACCTTATGCCTAGCAAACCTCCCATCTTGGTACCACAGCAGGTGCTCTGCCCAGTCATGAAGTGAAGGACATGTCACTGGCTGGTTTATGTGGAAATCACCCTTTCCATAGGGAAACAAGCAAGGAAATGCCATCGTAAAAAACAAGGGGGTGGTAAACTCTGATGCTGGTGTTGTGCCCGTGGTCGGCCAAGGGATCACTGGTCGTTGCACATTTCATTGTGCTTCTACAGCTCCACCTTCCGGAGGTTCAGAAACAATTTCATTTATGGCTGCTTCTACTTGTGCTTGCACATTCACTCCAGGCTCAGGAAGAATAATTCCAGAGACTATTGAGTCATCAGTGATGTCTGTTTCCCCAACATCCAATTGTTGTGGTGCAGGGCCTTGGTCATCAATGCGTTCTGTTTCAGAGAACTCAACAGTCCTCAAATTCGGCAACTCACGATCGTCTGGTAAATTCTCTATGCGAGCGCCATCAATAACAACATCACCATAAGCAGGATTGTTGTCCTTGAGCCAACAAAGGGCTCCTTCAACACGGTGTCTTCTAACCCTGAAGTCCT
This sequence comes from Porites evermanni, assembly GCA_942486025.1. Classification (NCBI taxonomy): domain Eukaryota; kingdom Metazoa; phylum Cnidaria; class Anthozoa; order Scleractinia; family Poritidae; genus Porites; species Porites evermanni. The sequence continues at coordinate 284,602 of CALNXI010000073.1, read as the reverse complement.
TATGGGTACCATCTTTTCCTTGTCTTCTCACGCGTATGATATCCACCTCTGCTGGTAGGCGTAGAAGAAGAGTGGCTGGTTCTTGCACAGCCTGTGGGAAAGCAATGCAATGTCCCTTTGAGGCAATACCTCCATGCTTCAGTAGGTGTACATGCACAGTAGGTGCTAGCCTGGCTATCAGCATCTGTTCAGCATCTGACATGTTAGACAAAATCT
>CALNXI010000073.1:250312-268392 GCA_942486025.1 Porites evermanni | reverse complement strand
TTTATTACATCCACTTTGAAATCACTGGTTATCCGTGCAATCTGATTGGCTCTCAGCAGTGTGATTTATTCCTAAATCGCACCATTTTTTGCTCTAAATCGCATCTGTTCCAAATCGCGTCATTCATGTTCTAAATCGCATCATTTCTGTTTTAAATCGCACCATTTTTGTTCTATATCGCATCATTTCTGTTTCGAATACAAAATGAGATGTAGAAGCCTTTTTGTTTCGGCTTTTTAAGAAACCGGCTACTCGATCAATAAAATATTAGTACTGACTAAATTCTGCGATTTCAAAATGGATGTAATAAAGTGGTAATTGAACTGAGTGGAGTGCAATTTTGGTCTGAAATCATACTTGTGATTTCAAATCGAACTCGCGCTGCGCGCTCGTTCAATTTTGAAATCACGCGTATGATTTCAGACCAAATTGCACTCCACTCAGTTCAATTACCATTATAAATTAAAAGTGGATTTTCTTAGTGAAAAAGATTTTGAATCATTTTTAGATAGTGATAGTGATAGTGATATTAATATTTATCTTGATAGTGATAGTGATAGTGATAGTGATAGTGATTAATTATAATTAAAAGTCTTATAATCTAATAATAAGATTATAAGACGTCATGTCTAACCAATCAAATGATGGTTTTCAGGGTTCTCAACCCTTTATAACAGATAAGCAATATCAGAATTTATCTTTGGCAGAATTAAAACATATATTAGAAGAAGAAAAAGAAAGTCTTAAGAAAAATTATAAAGAATTAGATTAAAGAAAAAAAATAATTAGAGATATTCAAAAAATGAAAAAACTTAATGAAAAAGTAAAACAAGGTGTGGATAGATATACGAAAAGAAAGTAAAAAACCAAAAAATAAAACGATAAAATCATTTGATGAGTATTTTCAGGAATGTATAGAAAATAAAGAATTCCCCGAAGATACTCCTCCTTATTTTCGTAAAGCTCTTGAGAGAGCTATTAAGGAATATCATCAAGGACTTGTAAAAGAAAAATCAGCTTTTGAAAACTTTGCTAATAAGTACATAATTGAAGGAGATCCTGGTCTTACTCCAGTTGAATATTTTAATAAAGTTTATGCAACTTTAAAAGATTTTTTTACTTATCATCGAAATATTAAATTTAGTATGGTTTTGGTTTGTTTAATGGTAAAACAAATACTTAGTAAAGATAAAGGAGTTGTTGGGTTAAAAAATGATAAAGCATACTTTAACTCAGGTACACATATTAATCTTAAATCAACAGATGTAGAGAAATTAATTGATAAGTGCGTTAAAAAAATTATTGAAGATTTAGAGGCATACCAAAAAAATGGAAGTGGATGGTATTTTAACGAAGTGGTTCAACTTGAAATTCATACTGTTGAGAATGGAGTAATGAATGGGTCATCTTACATTCCTCTTCCAGATTGGATATCAAATAAAAAAGCAATAGTTAATATTCAAAACAAAGATGAGAAATGCTTTCTTTGGTGTATATTAAGGTATCTTCATCCAAGAGATAGAGATGAGGAAAGACTAGCAGATTTAAAGAAGTATGAGAATTCTCTTAACACCAAAGGAATTAGTTTTCCTATGAAATTAAAACATATTTCTAAATTTAAAAAACTTAACCCATCTATTCCAGGAATAAATGTTTTTTCAGTTAATGATAATAAGAAGTTTTACCCTTTGAAAATGGCGGAGAAAGACTGTTTAAATACTATTGACTTGTTTTTCTTTGAACAAGATGGTGTTTCGCATTATTCACTAATTAAAAACTTTACTCGTTTGGTTAAATCACAAATAACTTCAAGTAAGAATGGTTCATTTTATATTTGTAAGAAATGCTTTACTCATTTCACTAAGAATGAATTATTAGAAAACATATCTTATATTGTTCAAATAATGAAACAGTTTCTGTGAAAATGCCACTACAAAACACAATGTTAGGTTTTAAAAATTATCACAAACAACTTCCAATTCCTTTTGTAGTTTATGCAGATTTTGAATGTTTTACCAAGCCAATGAATACTTGTAGTCCTAACCCAGAAAAATCATATACTTACAATTATCAAAAGCATGAACCATCAGGATTTTGTTTTTACATCAAAGGAATAGATCCTAATACAAAGTTTGAACCAATTATTTACACAAAAACCAAAAGTACTGATGACATTTCTAAAATATTTGTTTCTAAACTTGCAAAAAGTAACAAATAAGATATATAATGATTTTTATCATCGACCAATACCTCTTCGTTTAACAAGACAAGAACAAATATCCTTTGATAAAGCGGAAACCTGTCATATTTGTAAGAAAGAATTACTTACTGATAAAGTTAGAGATCATTGCCATTTTACTGGTCAATACCGTGGAGCTGCTCATAACAGTTGCAATCTTCAGTGTAGGAAGCCAATGATTCTTCCAGTTATATTTCATAATCTACAAGGGTATGATGCACATTTGTTTATAAAACAACTTTCTACTATTCCAGGTGAGTTAAACTGTATTCAATCAACAGAAGAAAAATATATCTCGTTTTCCAAAAAGATTAAGGTTGATGAGTATAAATCTAGACACACTGGAGAAATGATTTCATTGTATTTTGAAATAAGATTTATTGATTCATTCAAGTTTCTTCAAACATCCCTTGCTAATCTTGTTGGAAATTTACAACCAGATGATTTTCACAACACAAAAGAAATATTTAGTGAAAATATAAACCTACTAACTCGTAAGGGGGTTTATCCTTATGATTATGTTTCCTCAGATGAAAAACTATCTGAAAAACAATTACCTCCAAAAGAAGAATTCTATTCAAAACTAAATGATGAAGGTATATCAGATGATGATTATCAACACGCTAGTAATGTCTGGAATACTTTTAAATGTAAAACAATTAGAGATTATCACGATCTCTACCTAAAGTCTGATGTTCTACTTTTTTCAGATGTATTTGAAAACTTTAGAAAAACTTGTCTAAAACATTACAATCTAGATCCAGCACATTACTATACATCTCCTGGTTTAGCCTGGGATGCATGTCTCAAAGAAACAGGTCAAGAATTACAACTGTTGCATGACTATGATATGTTGATGATGTTTGAAAAAGGTATTCGTGGAGGAATATCTCATATATCAAAAAGATATGCAGAAGCGAATAATAAATACATGACTGATTACAATCCTGATGAACCTTCTACTTATATTCAATACCTCGACGCAAATAATCTTTACGGTTGGGCAATGTCACAATCACTTCCAACACATGAATTTAAATGGATAAGAGATTTAACAAAAGAAACTGTAATGAACATTCTAGAGAAAGCAAATCATAGTATGTCAGATCTTGGAAGAAAAGGATATATATTTGAAGTAGATTTGGAATACCCTCCTGTTTTATGGAAATCACATAATGACTATCCTTTAGCACCTGAAAAAATGATTGTTAACGGTGTTGAAAAACTAATTTGTCATTTTAAACCAAGAAAAAACTATGTTGTACATTATCGAAATCTTAGACAATATCTTGAGATGGGAATGAGACTTACTGCTGTTCATAGAGGAATATCTTTTAATCAGAGTTCTTGGATGGAACCTTACATAAGAAAGAATACAGAACTTAGAAAAACAGCAGCCAACAGTTTTGAGAAAGACTTTTTTAAATTAATGAATAATTCGGTATTTGGAAAAACAATAGAAAACATAAGGAAAAGACAAAATATATTTTTAGTTGATGATCGTAAGAAAGCTTCAAAATTAACAAGTCGTCCAAACTTTGATAGAGCAACAATATTTGATAAAAATCTTATTGCAGTTCATATGAAAAAAACTGAAGTATACTTTAATAAACCAGTATACGTTGGACAAGCAATTCTAGATCCGTCAAAAACATTAATGTTCAATTTTCATTACAACTATATTCAAAAGAAATATAAACACAGGGCAGAGTTATTGTTTACAGATACCGATAGCTTGATGTATCAGATTTATACAGATGATTTTTACAAGGATATATCCTATGACATAGAAGACAAGTTTGACACATCTGATTATCCTCCTGATCACCCATCTGGAATATTGACAGGAGTTAACAAAAAAGTTATCGGTATGTTTAAAGATGAAGTAGCAGGAAAACAGATTACTTATTTTGTTGGATTGCGACCCAAGCTATATAGTTTTAAAATAGAGGAAAGTGAAGAAGTTCGTAAATGTAAAGGTATAAAGAAAAATGTTGTAACAAAAGGGAATAGAATTTGAAGACTATGTTCATTGTTTATTTTCCGGTGAAAAGCAAATGAGATCTATGAAAATTATAAGAAGTGAAAATCATGATATATATTCAAAAGAAGTAAATAAAATAGCTCTGAGTAATGAAGATGATAAAAGAACGGTATTAGAGGATAAAGTAAAAACATTTGCTTTAAGATAATAAGATATATAATAAATGACTTACACAAAAGAAGAAATAGAAAGATATTTAGAAATATTAAGAAAATATAACACCCAATCAGAAAGGGAAATATGTACAAAAGTTAGATGTAGGAATTGTCAAAGCGATAGTTTCTTAGTTGAATCAGGTTATAATATTTGCGATTCTTGTGGGTTAACTAATGGTCATGTTCTTGGTTATTTTGACTTGAAAGAGTACGATCGATTACATTTTCGAAAGAAGAGTATTTATCAGAGAAAGTATCACTACGAGAAAAAGGTTGATCAAGTTTCCAAAAGACTACATCTAACTGATGATCAAAAGTGTGAACTGTACAATAAACTAATGAATATAGATAACCACGTCATGGAAATACTAAACAAACAATTTTGTAGAAAGAGAATGATAAGCATTTTTTATCTAATCAAAAAACTTTTGGAAGAAATGGGTTGTGAAAAGTACAAACTAGTTTATCTTAAGATTTCCAAACAAACTATGGAGAATTATGAAAAGTGGTGGGATAGTTACAAATCACTCCTTTGTGAAAGATCCAGTAAATAATTCCAGTTAGATAACCAAGTACTTCGCATTCTTTAAAAGGAGTGTTGATTGCATCTACATATCCTCTACCAATTCTATACTGTTTCCAGAAAGCTCTAAAAGCGAGACTAAATATTAAGTGATTAGTAAGAATAGTTGAGTTTGAATTTAGATAGTGTCTCGCGTCTGTTAGTCTATAAATAATTTGGTTTATGTCTAGTTTCTGCGTGAAATACTTTGCATAGAGAAACTGGTAAACAAGACAAGCTTTAATAAAGTTATCTGGATAAAACTGTGTTTTATATGTGGGAAAGTAGTAATTAACATATGCTACAATTGACTTTATCATTTTATATTATGAATAGATATAAAATGGTTTAAAGTTATATAAAGTATAATAAATGAGTTTTGCTACTGTAAAAGCTAATCTAGAAAAGGAAGGAGCATCACTGCTTTATAAATTAAAAGATAGATTCAATTCATCTGAGTCATACGATGAAAAAATGCAACACGATCTTATCATGGCAGAGTCAGTTGCATTACATGAACAACTAGAAAGAGAAGGAAAACCAGTTGGAGCTACTTCGTTATGGTATAATAGATATATGAATTATATTAATCTGATGAGTAAATACTTAAGTCATCATGGTAAGTTTGTAGATAGAAAGTACATAAAAGACTTTAGAGATGAATTGAAAGATATCGAGACTAGAATTGTAGAAACTGCGCCTTCTGGGTCTCTGCGACCTGATTTGAAAAGTATTGTTAGAATATTTGAAGGAATACATATAAAAATGGAATTTGATGAAGACTTATACTTTGATGTGGAAAGATTTTTAAAGCGATATGAAATGTATCAAGATATGGTATCTGGGGGTGGAAATTAAAATAGGCTTAAAGAGATAAAAGTATAAACTAAATATCAAATATGTTGCAGAAAAAGTTTTTTAATAAAGAGTTAGGAATCGAAATAACTTCTTATATTGACAAACAGCAAAATATCTGGTTTTTAGGAAAAGATGTAGCTGAGATACTTGGCTATAGTAAAACAAAAGATGCATTATCACGACATGTTGATAATGAGGATAAACAAGAAATATTTACTTCTCATACCAGCGTCCACAAAACGTGGACGGTGGGCCCGAGTGGTAGTTTGTGTACTTATATTAACGAATTTGATTCTATTCTCTTGTTTTATCCTCAAAATTAAAAACCACTAAAAAGTTTAAACATTGGATAACATCTCAAGTACTTCCATCTATTCGTAAATATGGTTATTACAAACTTTTTGACAACCCAAATAACAAAATGTTCAAAATAGAAAATGAAACCGATCTTCATTATAAAGTTGTTAACTTAATTAGAAATTATTATCCAAATTCTATATCGGTAGCCGGACTTGGAGAGAATCAAGATACAGAGGAAAAGAGACTACATTCGTATAAAAAGGGTTATCAGAAAGGTCAACCAGATTTAATGATTCTTGATTACCACAAAGTTTATAAAGGTCTCTGTATAGAATTTAAATCACCAACTAATAATTATAATATATCAACATCTCAACTGAAGATGAAAGAGAAGTATCGTAATAATGATTATGCATTTATACTCAGCAATGACTACGATAAGATAAGCAAGCTAATCCATAAATATGTGACTGGTGTTCGTATTCCTTGTAAATATTGTACAAGAACATTCATTAAAAAAGAAACACTAAATAAACACTATAAAGTTATTCATAGAATTGAGAAAAACATCGAATTTCGATATTTACATTAATATCCACATATTGATAATAAACAAAATGAATGGATCAAAGGAAAGGATGTTGCTATAAGATCCTAGGTTATATTATTTAGTATTTTAATCTTTAAACCATTATTATTTAAACTTTGTATTATACCTACTAGCAAATCTATCTGCTAGAGGAGTTTGATCAATTATCATTTCATCTATTAACTTCATTCGATCGATAAAATCTTGCTTGTTAAACTCATCGCCCCTTAGAGCTAATCTCAATTCTACGAGAACTTTTTCATATGTTGTAAATGCAATTTGCGTCATTTCCATTTTCTTCTTGTAATTCTTCATTTTTGCAATACTTGCAACGAGCACCCCAGCGCCGTTTATAACACCAAGTATTACTGGATTTAGTGTTATTCCACCAGTGATAGTTCCTATCACCACTAATCCTCCTCCAGAAAGTGTAAGTGTTTCATCAAGCAGTTTATATCTTTTGTACGACCGCTTAAAACACCAGTATTTCTTGTGATCATGTTTATAAAAGTCTTTGAGAGTTGTGACGACTGATTCTGACAGATTTTTATCAATATGATTAAATTCAAAGATATCCTTCATTTATATTTATACTACATAATATCCATTTAACTTTTCCTGAATCATTACTTTGTGAAATTGCTCAGAGTCGGTGTCATAAAAGTTTGGAGAGTACATTAATCTAATTATCACTCCATCTTCAGTTGTAAACTTCCAACGTTGATTAACATTGTATTGTACTGCTGGTATAGTTAATGTTGAGCTGTAGTTACTTATTGAAGCTTTTGTAACATTTGTATCAAAATGTTCTGTTAACCATACAACAATTATTTTTGCATTAAAAATACTTGGCATGGTAAAATTTTGAGTTGTTTTATTAACAGTTAAAGTTACTTTATTGTTTGATTTATCATAATTTAATTTTACTAAAATATTATTGTTTGTTGATAAATATTTAGTTAGGCTAAAACTCCTATTTCTCCAATCACTAAAAACAATACATAAAGTAGATTTCGAAGAATGTGAAGGAGAAAAAGTAACATCATAACCCTTAACATTTAATCCTCTATATCCTATATCACTTAGGTCTTTATTAGGTGGTAGTGTAATATTAGGCTTTAAAGAATTAATAATAACTCCAGATGAACCTATATTTATTCCATAACTATTCACATCAGCAAAGTCATAGAACTCACTAAAGTATTTTCTGTACAAAGCATTTTTGGTAAAAGGAATTAACTCCTTTACCATTGCAACTGTTGCAGCACTATTATCACTGTTTCGGTCAGGTTTGATATTTTTAATTTCTTTTTGATTTGCATTAATATCAACGTTGTACATTACTTCTGTTGGTTTGACATCAAATGCGGTGTGATAGTCGTAAACTTTATCTGGGTCGATATTGCTAAATGTACCCACAATACCATAAGTAATTATATAAACTCCTAAAAACTGTCTCGGATACACAGCCAGATCAGTTCCATCCTGTGGAATATTAACCAAAATGTGAAGAAAATATCTTCCACCAACCCACAAACCAATCCGCGACTTCCGAAAATTAATTATTATTCTATGGTAATACATAAATTTTGGTTGATTTTTTGAATCAAGATACCTATGGGATAGTTTACTTACACTAACATTTCCAATTGTTATTCCTCTTGAATTTCCTCTGTCTACACTTATTTGAGACTTATACCACAGCTGATAATCAGTGTTGAGTATTTCCATACACAGGGTGTAATCAGTATTTGCAGTTAACCTGTAAAAGTTGATTCCCATTTTGTACTTGTATCCACCTTGTGAATTTTTGTTTATTCCTATGAAAATTACTTTGTGGTTATAGTCATGAAAATTACCTTTAGAAGGAGATAAGTCTCGTATTCTTCTTATAAAATAACTATTTCCTCCATCTATTTCATCAGTCCATTGAGCCGCACTTGACATGAGATAAGCAAATTCATTAGTAGAATGACTTGGTTTTGGTTTAGTAGCCTCTTTGACCAACGTTTCAGTAAACTGCTTTGTAGCAGCATCATCAGGACTTGTCGGATTGCCGAGTTTAGTAATCTTATTACCACCAAGGTTGACATCAGCTTTTACAACCCCACTTATTACAATATCAGGTGTGTTGATTTCTATTCTCTTAAGTGGTTTGGTTATCGCTTTAGGTAGATCAGTGAATACCCGACAAGTGATAGCTGAGTGACTGGAATTGTTATGGGTTCGTAGTTTTACTCCTGACATATTGTAGTTCCAAGACTTGTGTATATTCAGTGACCAAGTGCCAGTGCGATTTCCACTTACCCAAAAGTTAGAATTGGAATGGGAACTATCTCTGGGAATAAACCACAAAAAGTCAACGTTTACATTTCGTGATCCAAATTGGAATTCTATTTTATTAATATAGGTGTTAGAAGATGGTTTCCATCCTACAAGGGGTTGACCGGGGGCTGATGTAGGAAAAACAAAATCATCAAAGGATGATCCTGAGATATATTGTAGATACAAAGTCGTTGGTGCAGCTGGATCTGTTATGGTAAATACACCACTTGTTCCATCTCCAAAATGATGATCAAACCTTTCTATTTGTTTACGAACCCATCCACGATTAGCAGCTTGTTGATCTGTGGTGGGGTCACTGAGGTAAACTATTTTATTGTTGTTAAGATTTAAGTTTCCAGTCATAGCGACGGTACCATCTTTTTCCAAGTAATCACTTAAATCTGGACTTCCAGCATTATCATCAACATACTTTTTGGTTGCGGCGTCTGTGTCATTTGTTGGTATTCTTAAGTTAATTATTTTAATTATTATCCATGTTTAGATTATTAGTCATTTTATTTGTTCCAGCAACGTGGAGATACTTCAAATCTGTGAAACCCAATGGTGTTGGTTGTTTAACATTAGTTGGAGCTGGCAGATTATATATTCGATTGCTGTCCAAGTCCAGATTTCCAGTCATTTTTCTTGTTCCATCTAGTTTTAAAAAGACACTACCATCAACTTTAGAGTCGTCTACATATTTCTTAGTTGCAGCGTCACTTTGTGTTGATGGTGTTTTAACATTAACAATGCGATTGTTCATGCTCAGATCTCCAATCATTGTACGAGAACCATCTCTGTCAAGAAAACGACTGTCTGAGTATTTTTTTGTGGCTGGTTCATCTGCGTCAACTGGATGTTTGAGGTTTAGAATACGGTAACTATCCTTCATATCAATGTCTGAATCAACTGTTAGTCGTGTTGTTGTGGGTGATCCACTGGAATTATCATCGACATATTTTTTTGTAGCAGCATCAGTATTAGCACTAGGTACAGCAACATTTCTTAGTTTTTTATTTACCATATCATAATCCCCACATGAAGTGAGATTAAATCCAACTCCTGGAGCACCCTGAATTCCCCTAGCAAAGGGATGATCTAAAGATTGTTCATTAAATATACCCATTTTAATTATTGGTTAGATTACCAGTAAAGTTTTTTGCAATGCGCTTTTTTGGTTTATCAACATATAAAAATGAATACGGTTTTTTAGTTGCTGTTTTATAATCTTCTTTACTAGCTCCCAACTCAGATGATATTCTATTAGACTCCCTAGATGATGGAAATTCATATAAACAGTAATGAGAACAATTCAGCCGAATGTCCTTTGGTGTTTTATAAAACGATTGACTGAGGTACACCACAGAGCAATTCTTATGTCGTCCTTGAATGAAATAATCAATCAGTTGTCTCTGGTTTTTATCGCAAACATAGTCATCGAATATCACAAGTTTTTGATTGTCTTCGTAGTCCATTTCTGACACTGGGGTTATTTCATCATTACTTACATGAAGTATTTCATATCCTAGTTTACTACTCAACTCCCTCATTTTCTGAATTAGCTTTTGATACTTATCCTGTTCTAAATTACGCGCGTAAAGATAAATCTCATCATAATACAGTAGTGGTTTAATTAACATGTGGTACAACAGATTAGTCTTACCACTTCCACTGTTTCCACAGATTAACATCCGAAATGTGTCTGATGGCATGTAAGGAAATAACTGTTTATATTTTTTATCTGGGTTGTCACTACTATCATAGTTTGGTATTTCCATTTATCTAATATGTACATTAAATAAAAATGAATGTTGAAGAATACAAAAAACTTGCAAGAAATAAACTTGAAGCTGATGCTTTGACTAAACAGGTGAGAGATGTAATAAAAATAACACAATGGCAAAAACAAAATATGAGAGAGGGATTTAAAGAAACATTTAAACCACTTATTGAATCGCAGGATAGTGTTAAAAAAAGTATTAATAAACAGCAAGACTCATTAATAAAACAACGTCAAGCTAATCAACTTGCTCTTACACAAGGTCTTAATCAAAACAGACTTGCTATAACTGAAGGATTTGATAAAATGGATGAGGTAAAAAGATGGGATTTGTCGCAATTACCAGGTTTTGAAGCACTTGAAGAGCCTAAAGAAGATTCTACATCAGATGAGGGGTCAAAAAAAGCAAAATTTAAAGCTGAAGACCTCGATAGATATTTAATGAATAAACAAGCACAAGATATACTAAAAATTAATGAATACCACAAACTCCCTTCTGAGTATTTTGAAGAGGATGTTTCTACCATTGATAAAGTAATTGATGATGTTAACGATGATTTAGAAAATACTAGTAAAGCAATAAAAAATACTGCAATTTTTGCACGTGACCCAAACGGTTATGTTTTAGCTAAACCAATAAGTAAAAATCCACATGAAAACACAATGAATTTTATAAATAAATTTAACGTATTAAGCATATATGCGACAAATTTAAGTAATCTTAAGTATTATAAAACAAAATCTGGCTCTGGAATGATTTACTTTAACAACCCACATCAACTCCTAGACAGACTTGAATTACTCGGTGGTTCAATTCTTGCTGGGAATAATGGTGTAATACCTGAGTTTTCTCAAATAGCACATCGTCTCAACCAAATGAAAGTAATCTCAAAAAAACAACTAAATGATTTACAAAAAAATTATATACCAATTATATAAAAATGGAAGAACGAGCTAACCACATTTCCTCAGCAAACAGGGAAAAAAGAGGAACAAACAGACCTGGTGATTTTACTATTAAGTTTAATCCATCTCTGAAACTTGACCCTGATAAGAAACACGAAGTTGCTCTTGATCGGCTGTCCATGACTTACTCTTGGCATAACATTAGAAGTGAATATGGAAACAATACAATCAAATGCAAACATGATGGATCCACCTGGCAAACAATTACTTTTACAGATGGAATGTATTCGTACTCAGATATCAATGATTACATTCATCAATATATGACTAAAAAAAATCATCACACAACAGATTCAAGTGGAAAAAAAACTTATTCAATCAATCTAACTTTTATACTATCTACCTATCGAGTTTTAATTTCAATTGAAGGGGGGTATCAACTTGATCTGAGAGGAACAAAATTTGGAGACCTAATTGGAATTGAAAAGAAACTTATTACAAAAACAGAGTATGCAACAAAACTACCAAATATCACAAATTCGATTGATGTTTTAAATATCAACACAAGCGCAATAACTGATAGCATTGTAAATGGAATAAATACAAATACCATTGCTGTAATACCAACAGACAATCTCACAAGGTCTTTTCCATTTACGTTTGAGCCTAAAAGACCATTGTATTGCTCTGTATCTACATTTCATATTGATCAAATGAGAATTTATGTGAGAGACTCACTTGGAAGACCAGTAAATTTTAATGGTATTGATTGGTTTATGACTTTGATACTCCATTCAATGTAATATAACTATTAAATTAAAATGATGAGACAATCAGAGTTTAAAATGAAACTTGACCCTGAATTGGGGAGATATACAAGACAACATATTTATGGAGAAGGAATGATGGATGTGTTTAAATCAGTTGGTAAAAAAATATTTGGAAAGACAATGAAAAAAGCTGCTAAAAAAGGCGCTCAAAAAGCGGTAACAGCAGCTGCAACAAAAACTGGTGAACATGTTGGCAAAAAGGCTGGTGACAAGATAGTGCAAATGTTATCCAAAAGTAATAATAAACCAAAAGTTACTTTTAATAAAAATGTTGAAACAATTCCAAGTGAAAAAGAGTTAAATCAAAGATTAAATAACCTTCTTAGTGGAGGTTCAACACGTAAGAGAAAATTACATAATTATTAAAATAAAATGAAGTCATTTAGAAATCCAAAATATTTAGACAGATATGAGGATGTTGTTTTTGACCTGGAACAGACTCTAGATACAGCCCCAGCAAATGCTGCCCACCAAACTAAAACAGGTCTTAGATTTGTTGCTGATAATACAGGAGAAACTACTCCTTTTGATTGGTATAATGCACGATTATCAATGGATTTTAAAGTAAATAAGCTGGCAGATGGAACAAACATTGCGGTTGCCGATCATAACGGAATTGTAAATGGTAGTAACTCCTTTATAGAAAAATTAAGTATCCTGGCAAATGGCTGAGAAGTTTATAGTTGTAATTATGCTAATCATGTTGTAAATATTAAAAATTTGCTTGAGTATAATCCTTCATATGCTGAGAGTGTTGCTACAAACGAATTTTATTTTCTTGATACATCAAGAGCTGCAGAGGAAAGACCTGCTCAAGCAACTTATAATAAAGGTTTTCATAAAAGAAAATTACTATTAGGTGTGTCAGCAACAGTAAATTGTGAAATTCCTCTTAATAGATATTCTTTCTTTGAAGCATTGGAAGATAAGCTGCTTCCAGATACAAAAATTGAGCTAAATATCGAAACTGAAAAAGATGCAAATTTAATTTTTAAAGCTGCTGATGATTGTAGAGTTATTATAACAAGACTACAACTTTTTATTCCAAAACTTACGTTTAATTCAGAAGGACAAAAGTTGTACATGGAAAATTATCTTAAACCTTACAAATGGACATATTTGAATGAAGTAGTTGAAAGGTCAAATAATACACAGCAACAGACAGGACATTTTAGAATTACAAATGCTATTTCAAAACCAAGGCATGTATTTGTTTTTGGAATTGATACAGCAAGAATTGATTCACAAATAGCAAATCCATTTTTATACGACACTTTTGATCTGCCAAATAATGCCAATATATCAAGATGTTACCTGGAAGTTGCAAATGGAAACGAATATCCAGATATTCACTTTAAACCTTCTACAGATATGTCAAGAGTTTTTATAAATGTAATGTCATACGTCTATGCAAATAATGATTATCAAGGTGGAACATTACTTAATATAAGTAATTTTAAATCTTTATTTCCTTTTGTTTATTTTGACCTGACAAAAAAAAATGGATATCAAAGATGGTGTTACAAAATTAGCATTTCATTACGAATTATCTGCTAATCCAAACGCTGATTATAATATTTACGCATTAGTCTTACATGAAAGAATAGCAGAAATATCACAACAAGATGGAAAACTATTGCTTCGTGCTTAGTATAAATATTAAATAAAATGACAGAATTAAAAAGTATTAATAGTGTTTACTTTAAATGTATCATTGACCTTACCCCCTTTCAAATAAAAACTTTTAAAGTTTTATGTAAAAATAATAAGTATCTTAATCTTGGTCACACATTTAGACTTAATTATGCTAAACCAAAAAACAAAAAAAATTTGTACTTTTTCTAACAAAATCTCAAATTAAAGGTGTTAATAAAGCAAAAAAAAAATAAAGGAAAATATAATTTATATTTTTCCTATATTCAAATCGGAGAAACGTGTTCTTCTGTAATTAAAATAAATAAAAAAGTAATTACTAATAATATAGTTAAGGAAAAAGTAATTACTAATTACAGAAAATATACAATATACTTAACACCATCCCAAATAAAAAGTTTTGGAAAAAGCAATATTATACCTATAAACTATAAAAACCTAAAAAAACAAAAAAGGTTTTACAGTTTTTCTTACAAATACTCAAATTAATAAACTTGAAAAGGCAATGGCAAATGGGAAAAAAGTTGAATTAAAATTTAGTGACAGACAATTTAAATTAACTAATGATTTTATAAAGAAAGAAAATAGAAAAAAACTTGCAAATTTAAGATTAGAAAATCAGAAAAAAAGAGATAAAATAAAGGCTTTGAAACTTAAACTTTCTTTAAAAAAACAAGGGAAAATTAATCTTGTTCCTTTTTTAAAAAATACAATAAAAAAATATAATAAACCTAAACCTAAGAAGAAAAGTATATTCGATGTAACTAAATTTCCTGAAATTAATTTTATATAAATATTATAATAAAAAATGACTACTTATATAGAATATGGTGTAACACTTACAGATGGACAAAAGTCAAAATTGGCTTCTGCAATATTAAATAAATCACCACTAACTCTTCGATTAAAACATTCACATCTTCGAGGTTCTGATGAGTTAATGTTGACAAAAAGACAAATTGTTAAAATAAAAAATCTATTGCAAATGGCACAGGATCAGATATAAAGATAAGTAAAACACAGATTAGACGTTCTGTAAAACGTGGTGGAAACTTATTTTCTTCACTCGCATCTCTTGGAGCAAGAGTACTACCATATGCAATGAAAGGAATTTCAAAAGCTGTTCCTGCATTGGCAACTGGTGCTGCTACTGCACTTGGAGAACTTGGAATAAATAAAATATTTGGAAAAGGAATTACAATTCCCCCTCAGTTTTTCCCAATGTTACCACCTCTTGTAAGAGAATTTACCAAATCACAAATAAATCAAATTAATAAAGCTTATAAAACAGGTGGTCGATTGGTTATAAAACCAACTCGTAGGCAAATAGAAGGAGGATTTCTTGGAACTCTTGCATCAATTGGAATTCCAATGGCAATTAGTTTAGTATCTAAGATGTTTGGGTCTGGACTGCAGGTTAGACACTTCCTAACTTGGAAACTTAAATGTCTCTGTTTGAGAGGCAGCGGGGTACTAGTATTCTTAATGTAATACATAACCCACATTTTGATGATGACAACAGCGATTTCATAAAAGAGTATTTTGGAGGATAAAAATAATATTTACTCATATATTTATATATATTTATTATACATATATTTACTTATTTACTCATCTGGTAAATTCTTTAGTTGTTTAACACTCTCAACTTTTACACTTAAATATTTAACACTATCAACTATTTCATCAAATTTCGAATAAATATTAATAAGTCTAAAAAGTTTCTTCTTTTTATCACTATTTATTTTTAACCAAGAATAGTCCTCATCTCTGATTTTTCTCCACATCTCACATTCACCAGCCATTAGTATTCTAGAAAGATCATCATTTTTCTTTCTAAGAGCCTCAAACTCATTATTTATTTGTGTTCGTACATCTTTCTCAAAATCTTTTAATGTTTTCACATCCATCTTTTTTTCTATCTCAGAAAAGAATTTAGCCTCCATTTATTATATAGATAGATAATTACCTTTTACAACTTTATTAAGTTTACTTGATTTTTCACATATTTCCATAAGCAACTCAAATACTTTTATAAATCTAGCGTCATTTTCCAATCTAGAAAAATCAGCATATTCATAACTCATGTTTAAATTATTGTATATCTTTTGAAGTTCACTTTTTAAAAAATTAGATCTAGTAGACATATTTATCTAAACATTATACTAAATGACAGAATCATATTGTATTGAAGATAAAAAAGTAACTCCTTGCACAGAGCCAAGTGGTTACCAAAAAGATAAAAGAGGTAGAACTCAATTCTTTTGTAGATGTGCAGTTTGTGGAAATAAAAAAAGTTAGATATGTAAAAACAGGAACAGTTTCAATGACTGGAAGTGGAAAAAAGAGAAAAACTAAAAAGAAGTCAAAAAACTAATTAGCTCGTCAGTGATGGCGGGCAAAGGTGTTAGTGATGCTTTTGGCCCAATCAAAACAGGAATAAATATTAGTCAATAAATTTCAGAAACTTTGTTTCCTCAAACAAAGCAAACATTCAAAGATTATTGGTCTGGTAATACTGCCAAAGGTGTTGTTAATTCAGAAGATGGTATATTTACTTCCAATTTCTGGACGGGTAAAACAACTGTGTTTCGTTATGATGGTAAAAAATTTTATCTCAAAGAAGGAAATCCCATAATGATTGTTAAGCGAAATGGCAAACAAATTGGGTATGCTCACGTAAAAGATTTCTTTAGTGGTGGTTTAGGAACCAACAAAATATACAAATCTTTAGCGTATGTTAAAAATAAATATGGTTCAGGTCTTTTTGACACAGCAGTTGGTACTGCAGTCGATGGATTTGTACATTATGGTCTTCCATGGATGGGTAAAAAAGCAGTTGAAATGGGTAGATATTATGGCTCTGAAGCCTTAAGAAATCCAAAATTACAAAAAAAAGCCATCGACTATACGCTTGATAAATTGAATCCGATGATACAAAATGTTGGTTCTCAAGCTCTTAACCAATTGTCAACCAAAATAAGACCAAAGAAAAACTATAAAACAAACAGAAAAGATCTTGATGGTGGTGCTTTGGATATACACAAGGCTATTGGTAAATTACCAAGACCAGCAAGAGGATGGACCTTACCTGGGCATAAATACACTGGTCCATACAACGATCTCGAAAACGAAGTAAGATACAATCCAGAAACTGGTGAAATATTAGAAATTTATGATCAACCAACTGGACCAACCGATGCCGTGGCAATGCAACATGATGTTGATTATAGTGTTTGTGGTGATAACCGAAAGTGTAAAAATAAAGCTGATCGTAAAATGGTAAAAGCCTTAGATACAATTCCTTGGAAAGAAAGGCAATTAGGTCATACTTTGGCCAGAACAATGATTAATACAAAACAAAAACTTGGACTTGGTTTAAACGCTCGTCGGCGTTGAGTAGTGATTGGTCTTAACAATTAGCCGACGAACTTCACAAACCAATCACAAGAAACTTTCAAAAGAGATCAGTAGTCTCAAACGGAATTGATGATATCTGGGCAGTTGATTTGGTAGAAATGCAAAAGTTTAGTAAATGGAATAAAGGGGTAAAGTATCTTTTAATGGTAATAGATGTGTTTAGCAAGTATGGTTGGATTAGGGGATTGAAAGATAAGAAAACTGAAACTGTTAGTAAAGCATTTGATGATATATTTAAGAGTAAACGTAAACCAAAGATGTTATGGACTGATAAAGGTTCTGAGTTTATCAGTAAACATTTCAAAGAGTTTCTGAAAAGAGAGGGAATTAAACTGTATCACACTGAAAATGAAGAAAAATCTAGTATTGTTGAGAGATGGAATAAAACAATGAAAAACAGAATGTGGAAGATGTTTACT
>CALNXI010000073.1:237812-242812 GCA_942486025.1 Porites evermanni | reverse complement strand
ATTCTATTTTTGATTTTATAAATTCTAAATTTTCAATATCATCAATTTCAAATTCTATACTAATATTATTTCTTTTTATTTCTTTTATTCTCCTTATAATTCTAAGAGCTTCAAAACCATCATAAAATTCTTCTCTTTCTTTTATCAACTTTACAATTTTTTTACATGTCTTATTAAACCCTCCTATAAAAAGATATTCATTCCTATAATTTAATTCTTTATAAAATCTAGTAAAATGTTTATAAAAACTTTTAAAACCAGGATTATCTCTTTCTGCTTCTATATTATATAGTTCCTTATTTAAATGATTAGTATATGGATCACGATAATAATCTCTATAATTTTCTATTTCTGATTTTATAAATTCTATATTTTCAACATCATCAATTTCAAATCTCATTCTTCTAATATTATTAAAAAAAACCTAATCTTTTTAATTCTTTTATTTTACTTATGATTCTAAGAGCTTCATAACTATCATAAAATTCTTCGTATTCTTTTATTAACTTTACAAATTTTTTACATGTCTTATCAATCCCTCTTATAAAAAGATATTCATTTTTATAATCCCTTGCATAATCTGGGATTTTAGTTTTACTTAGGGTTGTATTATAAATTTTATTAAAACCACTATCAATAGCTTCACGATAATAATTAGGAGTATATTCTGGAAATTCATTATTTTTTAAATATACCTGAAAAAGATATTCATTCTTATATTCCCTTGCATAATCTGGGATTTTACATTTACTTTTAATTGCGCCAGAATTCCGGTGAGTGTGCTCCAGGATACCCATTTTACTAACTACTCTCCCGTTAATAAATTCATAATTTAAATCAAACAATAAACTTGTAATCCACAGATCAGGGCACATTCATTTGACTTTTGAGGCAAAGGCTGAGTGATTTTAGAGAAAAATAATTTGACCGTCCAAGAGTGAAACAAATTTTACATCGAGTTATTAAATAGTCTTATTTGTACACCGAAAAATAGCAATCATGTTCGATCACAGTAGATTAGGCCTGGAAAACAAATAGACCTATTCGTGTATTGTATTTGCATTAGCTGTTGCTCCGTTTGAGAGACCATGGATGATTGGATGACCCCGAAATACAATTTTTTAAAATCAAAAGAATTAAAGAAACACAGTACGCGCCACGATAGTCCTTGGTGGCAGCCAATTTACACCTTGTATTCCTCGGTCTAAAAGGGAGGCCAAAATAAAAAATCAGGCCGGATTTTTTGTGTTCGACAAGTTTAGTAACTTTACAAGTAAATCTTGGCGACGAATCTGGTGGCGTGTAAACCAGCCTTTTAAACATAATTTTTCTCATCACGTCTCAGGTAAGCGCAGTACTATGAGGCCCTTTTTTATTATACAGACCTCGGAATTTTGTTCTTTTTTGCCCTATTTAAAACTATAATTCTGCAGTTTTTCACAATTTTGCAAGACAAATTACACTCATTCAATATCCAGGACGATAAAAGCACGCGCTTCCTTTGCACAACAAATTATAGCATTGCCAGATTATAAAACGTTTTCATGAAGAAAATTCCATAATGCCGGGACTTTTCAGTAAGAAAAATCTGGCCCTATGTGATATGCAGGGTAATAATTATGTGCTTTTAGTGAAAACGATAAAAAAATTCCCAAAACCACCTTTTCGGCCAGCCGGACGGGTTCTTACTTTTGACAGGCACCATATTTGCGGTGCCGATTAATAGAGTTAACATTTACGCTTCAACATGATAGAGAATTTGTTATGTTTAGGTTTTATTTCCCTTTATTTAGAAAACTGTTTATGATTTGTTATGTGTAATCTTTAAAAGCGAGCTATTTACGCCCGGCGTTTTGAGTATTTCTGCATGCGATGTTTTATGTTCGACTGGAAAGAACCCGTGCAGTGCTAAAAATTGCGAGAGGGACCACTAACAATCAATAAAACAAATATAATTCGGTGAAACATGTAAAGAGACAATAAGTTTCATTCACGAAGACAAGTATTAAGAGTGAAGTGTCTCTGAAAATCATGAGTCAGGTAAGCATAAGCTTATTTATGTTTTAAGCCGGCTTCCCGCTGTTTGCACTTTTTCAAGATGAACTCGCGGCAAGAAAATCGCTCAGAGCTTTCTATTTACAGCCAAAATCATAACTAAATATTCTTCGGAACCTTCTCTTTGAATTTGCGGTCAAAAAATGTCTAAAGGCTTTTTAAACTTGATACTATTGTAGCTTAGATCATTGCTCGTGTAGAAACTTAAGCCCTATAAACTATACGCTCCACTTCAGGAAACCGAAAACAAAAAAAATACACATCAAAGACAATAATTGCTCAGGCTTACCAGTGGAGATGTTGCTTCCGAAGGTCATCAAGTGTTCCAGGATCGCTTGAGACTTTTCAACCCTCTTACCCTCAAGCAAGGGCAAGTGAGTAAGCTCATTTTTGAAAACGATGTCATCCGAAATCGGATTTCCAACGACTTTGACAAGCGGTGCATTTGTCAACAAAAAGCGCAATGAACAAACCAGCCATGAATTACAGAACAATTTTGATAGCAGCTGTATTTCATTTTGTATATCAAGTAGAAAAAGACAGTTTAAAACATCACAAGATGACACAAAACTCTGTCAGCTTCAGCTATCAGTAAGCAAGTTTCTAGATGCTGCATAAATTTTCTGCATGAACTCACCTGTCAAATTTTGACCAATCAGAACATAAAAATTGGACGTAGAGCGTGATCAACGCGTGACAGTGACAAAAGTCAAAAGCGATTGCCTTCCCTGCATGTAAAAGCCGGTTGAATTTTCGCGTCCGAGGTCAGTTCGAAATCAAAATTTTAAAAGTGCGGCTCATGAACACGACTTCTTTCATATGCATTTTAAAAAAATTGATTTTGAGCCTGCGATCATTTGAAAAGCAGCAACTTTTTAAAAGTGCGGCTCTTGAACACGACTTATTTTATACACATTTTTAAAAAATTGAACCTGAGCCTGCGATCAACTTGTCAGCGGATACCTTCAAAAAAGCACTCGAACTCAGTGGGTCGATACCTGAGCCCGCGATACCGTCAGTCGATACTGGTCAGCAGAAACACTATTTTGACAGCTGTCAATTAATCAAAACATAGGTGTTCAATATCAGGTTGCAGGCTCCCATACTCAGTCCGGAATATCCCTAAATTTAAGGACAGGGCCAGCTGGTCACGCGACACTTTTCAACCAATGAGAAGGCGCGCTTGTGTTTATCAACAAACAAATCAAAACATCGCCCCAGTGCTCAAATATTTTCAAAACAACGGACAGAGTCGACGGACAGAATTAAAGATGAGCTTACGGTACTCGTCTAGGTTTCACATTTAATATTTCAAAGAAAACATTTCATGTAAGAGAATAAGAGCATTATTCATTGCAAGGAATCACTGGGTGTTCGAACTGATTCCGGACCGATCGCATGTCGTGGCTTCACTGGCATGGCTTGCAAGATTTTTGATAGAAACAAACTGGTCCCGTGTAAAAATAGCTTTAGAGAGAGTGCGAAAATTTGTTGAGATAATACAAAACAGGACTGGTACTACCTATTAGCTTCTACAGGACAAGAATCAAAGAACCAGTCATCATAACAAGAATAAAAAGTAGTTCAAATTTATTAATTTTTCTTTTTTGTTTTTTGGTGTTGTTTCGTGTTGACTTCACGCATCTGGTGCTTTCCTTGCTTGCTGTAGTACCTGCAATGTTTTAATTTGATCCCAGATTCAGTGCATGTTCAATGCGTAGCGAAATACATCATTTACACTTGAAATTTGCCTTCTTTCTTTGATTGTTTTTTAACGGTGGATGAACATTTGGAGAATCCAGCAACATTAAATCTTTCCAGATTTGGTGAATTTCAGAAACAAAGCGGTTAGTATCTACCTTGCGCTTATGATCTTCAATTTCATCCCCACAAATTCGGCAAAGTGAGTCGAGATGTTGGACGTGAATATCCATAAAACTAATAAAGTTGTTTTGGCCTTTAAAAGAAAAAAGGCAAAGGCTCGTACTAATGCGAAAAAAAGTAATAACACGGCTCTGTGAGAAACCCGGGAATGGAAAACGTACGTGTTTTGGACCTCGGAATTCAAAACTGGTCTACCCGCAAAATTATAGGTTGTCTACCATCCCCACATTCAACATGATAAAAGTTAATCGATATGACAATCAAGGGAAAATATCTAGAACTTCGTAAAAAAAATCTGTGAATCGAAAAAATAATAGATACTTGTTCACCTACCTTGAAAACCGACCAAAAACTCGCCCATACATCGCGTTGTTTAAAAGAAGAAATAAGCCACAAAATGTGCTGAATATTTCACGAGACACTTCCAATATGGCTTCCGATACGCTGTCCACTTAAAAAAATTGTGTATGCCTCATGAAAAGTCTTAAGAGCGAATGCACAGAAAAATCGAGCAAAATCGGCAAATCGTGGCCACAGCTCAAAACCTAACTTACCCTCATTTTCAGTCTGTAATAAGGTTTTAATGAGTTTATAACACTGCTGAGGATTAAATTTCAAAATGCGGCCGAGTTTGGGAATTATTTGAGATTTTCGATTTCAACGGTCTGGCGGGCCTAAGATAAGCCGCCGAACTCGGGAAAATAGCCCTGTGACAGAATTGAGCTGACTTTCATAAACGAGCGAATATATTGGCAATCTTCCACTTAAATCTCAAAAAGCAGATATCTAACAATTTCTGAACGGCACATTTTTTAGATTTAGAGTATAAAATATCGACGAACCAGCAGAATTTTGAAACGTAATTTGCATCATGCTTATAAATACAACAATTTACCGCTAAAACCAAAAATCGAATTTTCTATATGGGGGAATTCTCCAAATCACCCCAAATCACGCTTACTACCCAATGAGATATAGTACTTCAACATTATCTGAAAGTTAGTCTGGTGTTCTTGCGAACGCTTGTAAAATAGATTGATTATTTTGAGGTTATTTTGCCC
>CALNXI010000073.1:212858-230744 GCA_942486025.1 Porites evermanni | reverse complement strand
GTGCACGTCACCTTAGTTTTATGCATCGATTTGAGCTCGTTAAAAGGGAGAAACTAACAAGATTCTTTTAATATGTACCTGTTTTAATGAAATACAGGCAATCTTCAAAAGGAGGAGGCCGTTCAATGGGTAATTTCTGTTCTTGAGATCTTGTAGATTGCAGCATGGCGTCTGCGAGTGGACCTGAGTCTAGGTCTGTTTCCCCGTGACTGCGAAATCAGAATAACATCATGAAATAATTCTCGCTCGAACCTTCGTAAATGAATCAGCTTTGCAGTGCCTTTAATACCCGAGATAAAAAGTGAGCCGAATAGGAAACCATTCTAGCGCAATTTGGATCCTTTGCAGCACGTAGCTAGTGTATTTGCTAAGCGGCGATGGTATCAATGACTTTTAATTAGTACTCACCTGCGATTGCGTGACCATGCAATTATCGATTGTCTCTTGCGAAAAATAAGTGCACGGGAAACCAAAGCTTTCGGGATACAGTAAATTCATTTTCCTGTATGACCAGGTGTCCTTTTGTCCTATTTTTAAAAGCGGTTAACTAAGATGATTAGCAAACATACTGTCCCACTTTTAAAAATGGTACAGTAACTAAATGTTCTGTTCTTCTGATTTTACCCCCAACCCCGGAGTGTTCAGAAGATATATTTGCACTACGCATGAAAGGAAAATGGCTTAAATTTTAAGGTTCAAGGCGGTTTTAAGGCATGGGTTACCAGTGGATTAGTCAGACTTGTCATAAGGTGCATTCAACAGAAAATTACAGGCATGATATCTCTGCTATTGTATATCCATTAAGTGATTTTCCAGCAAACATTTTTTTTGACCTTTTTACCCCAAAAGTTCTTATCTATGAGATCTAAACTTAGTTAAATTTCTGTAATTTGTTGTTAAATGCAATTCTGCAAACAACTAAGTATTTAATTTTGCGTAAAAGAGCTTAAAAGCTACATAAAATTGTACTGTTTAGCCGTAAATCATTAAAAAGAGAAAGCATGATGCTTTCTCTTTTCAAGTCTAGTAGGACTTAAGCAATGGCATTGCTTAAGTCCTAGTAGTTGTTCTCCATGTCTGCTAAGGAGGAAATAGTTTGCTCTTTTCAAGAAATTGTTCTTGCCCATTGCGGTTTCAAACCAAGGATAGCAGCAAGTCTGTCGTGGTCATATACTGCTACTTCAGTGCAAACGAAGCATAGGCGCACAAGTCAGCGCTTGCGTTTAGTCAGGTGCGGAAAATGAAGTGGAAACTTAACCCCAAGGGCGTCCATGTTCGCTCCGGCTCGAAAAGGTAGAATCAGTTGTGCAGTAAAAAGTAATGCGAAAAACTTTCGGGGGCTGGGGAAAGAAAGGCGTCTTATTTTTCTTTGGCTTGTTCTATTTTTGCGACGTGGTACAGGCTACGAAATACTAACAAGCTCAGTGTATGTCTTCACCACCGAGAGTCTGCCCTTAGCCGGACACGCCCCTCACGTATCATGTTTCGTTCGTAAAGTTATTTCAAAGCACAGAACCAAACCTAATCAGCGGCCGAAGGCAGAAAGGGGGATGAGCAAACGGATGTCACAGCATATTTTGCAAGAAACTGGTATCCTTGTGCCTATCGGCTCAGGAACGATTGATTACTACTAGAATTAATATCAGGGTCAGAATTGAGTGCTACAGTGGGAGGGAAGGAAGAAAAGGAAGCCGCCGCGCACACCTGTTAAGTCTTTTATAAACTTTCTCGTCCTGACGGTTTCAAAGAAGGGCGTTGTGGCTGCTATTTAATTGACAGTGTCTGTTGCAGGTGTCGAATTAATCTTACAACAACTGAAAACGTGGCCACGACTGCTGAAACTGAGATTGCTTGTAGGATGAACGGCTATAGTTTGGTATATTCACGAGCGCGTTTTTTCCAGTGAACTGACTGCCTAGTTTTTCTTAAAGAAGGGATGGGGTGGGTCAAGTGAATAGTTCGGGGAACGTTTGCTCTCTTTAGGGGTGGGGGGGGGGTATATTTGTTGATATCAGGAGTTCTGGCCTGGATAGAGTCGTTGTAAAGCTATTTTTGCTTCGGAGTATCGGTTTACCAGAAGCTGAGCAAGAAAAAGTCAATGGTGCATTTATGGAATAATAATAGAGATTCTTATGGTCTAACAGTGCGAAGATTAGACTTCTGGTAAGGTGGCAACGATCAAGGCCCGCATTATAATTCATGATAATTGAGCGACTGAAATGGTGGATGCCATGCAATCCTCTCGGGTGGGGGCGGCGTACCTGGCCTTAACGGTTGCCCCTGCGACAGAAGGCAAGCATGCCCAGATTGTCCACGGGTTGCTAAATTAGACCGTCCCTTTCTTAGTACCCGTTCCCCTTCTCATAATTAGACCCGGGCAAATTTCTGGAGATTGCAGCATCATTTTGGGCTTAAAGCTTCCACAGTCCAACAATAATAGCGCATGTTCGCGACGGTTTTTTAAGTCAGTCAAGTTCTTAAACCAGGCCTTAAACGGCCAGTTTTAAGTGTCGATAACAGTTAAATAGGCATACAAGCCTCACGCAAAAGACAATGTGAAGGAAGTGCACATCGGTGATGGGGAAAAAGGAGAAGCCCACATTCTTATACTCTTGGACAGATATGCATTGTTTAAAGTTTTAGACAAACCAGGTGTAAATTTATAGTAACAAACTGTTAAATATACATCAGCAAGATTTTTGCGAATCCTATTTTTCGCTGGAGACTATCGTTTACTGGCTGGTCACGCAATCAAAGGTAACGTACTTTCCCACGTTTGTTTACTCACCTTTCGCTCAGCAAGCACTGCGTTCCACAAAGGACCCAAATTGCACTAGAAATGTTTTGCTATTCGGCCCACTTTTTATCTCAGGTAAGGCACTGCAAAGCTCATTCACTTACGAAGATTCGAGGGAGAATTATTTCTTGATGTTATTCTGATTTCGCAGTCACGGGAAAACAGACCTAGACTCAGGTCCACTCGCAGACGCCATGCTGCAATCTACAAGATCTCAAGAACAGAAATTACCCATTGAACGGCCTCTCCTTTTGAAGATTGCCTGTATTTCATTAAAACAGGTACATATTAAAAGAATCTTGTTAGTTTCCCACTTTTAACGAGCTCAGTTCGATTCATAAAACTAAGGTGACGTGCACATGTCAATTGACCCTGGGGCCAATTAGCGGTTGTTTGGGGCAAAATAACCTCAAAATAATCAATCTATTTTACAAGCGTTCGCAAGAACACCAGACTAACTTTCAGATAATGTTGAAGTACTATATCTCATTGGGTAGTAAGCGTGATTTGGGGTGATTTGGAGAATTCCCCCATATAGAAAATTCGATTTTTGGTTTTAGCGGTAAATTGTTGTATTTATAAGCATGATGCAAATTACGTTTCAAAATTCTGCTGGTTCGTCGATATTTTATACTCTAAATCTAAAAAATGTGCCGTTCAGAAATTGTTAGATATCTGCTTTTTGAGATTTAAGTGGAAGATTGCCAATATATTCGCTCGTTTATGAAAGTCAGCTCAATTCTGTCACAGGGCTATTTTCCCGAGTTCGGCGGCTTATTTTAGGCCCGCCAGACCGTTGAAATCGAAAATCGCAAATAATTCCCAAACTCGGCCGCATTTTGAAATTTAATCCTCAGCAGTGTTATAAACTCATTAAAACCTTATTACAGACTGAAAATGAGGGTAAGTTAGGTTTCGAGCTGTGGCCACGATTTCCCGATTTTGCTCGATTTTTCTGTGCATTCGCTCTTAAGACCTATACTGAGCAGTAAATGCTTGAATTTAGCAAATGGAATAAAAAGATTTAAATGATATAGAGGCTCACTATTGTAATGATTCAAAGCATTAAAATTAGGTTTTATCTCTTGTTTCAACGGAATTTAGGTGAACAAAAATATAATTCAGTTGATAAATTAATGTAATCACAGCTTTGCACAGCTTTCGAGTGGTATATCACGGCACTCTGACACTAACGGGTGTCTGTAAAACGTGGACCGGATACCTGCGGATGGTGGATGCGGATGGGAAAATGCGGATTACCAAAAAAGTAAAAAGAATAAAACGAGAAATGCGGATGGCAAAATAAATATATAAATAAACAAAAAAAAAACAACAAAAAAAGGAAAGAAATCTTTCTTTCAAGTCGCTGTCGCATGGTTGGGCCCTTCATGTACAGTACGCTTTGTCAATAGTTGGTACAGGTTACTCAAGGGGTTTTTTCAATTCTTTGAACCCTTTAAATTCCTTTCATTAATGTCACAGAAACAAGGACGCTCCATTTGATTCCTCCTCCTTGAAAGCACGCATGCTATGGTGGGCTTCTCCTTCGAGTACATAGCCTGGATATAGTGTACTCAACTTAGAAGAGAAAATATTCTCAGGGCAATCAAATCGAGAATTATTTGTTTGGGCGCCTAGAGACAAAAAATTGCAGCATCAAAAAGCAAAAAGGAGGAACGCATATACGTAACTTTCCGATTTGGCAGATGCCAATCAACTCCGCCTATCGTGTGAATTTATTACTGGGTTGCCAGGGCTGCCCAGTTATAAATTCGGTTTTTGGTCGTCTGTGCAGAAAAACGGTCCCCCGGAGGAGGGAAGACACGAGGGTCTGCTACCGAGAAAGCCCCCCTGGGAAACCCAGAAGGCGTTGCGAACCAGAAGAAGGCTATTTGCGTTGTTCGAGGCGATTCGATCATAGGAGTCACTGTAATTTTTTTATTGTTCGAGTTTAAGTCAGTTGATGGTGTTGGCGCTGGGAAACTCAGAGAAATGCTCACGTTGCATGCAAACCCACACGCCTTTCACGGTAGGTTCACACTATAAGATGACTGTGAGCGTCAGGTTTGGAACGCCAGGGCTGCTTCGTGAACTCAAAGAGAGAATTATCGATCGATGTAGTACATGAGCAATTAATAAGCACAATTTATGAGCAAATTATTTCACCAGTTGACGACACTATGGCTGAAAACTTTATTGTAAGCTGTCGTACTCAGTGAAGCGAAGAACTCAGTTGCCGGTGAATGTCAGATGAATCCTGATGTTACGCACGTCCATGAGCGAGGGACGTGACAACTTTGCCATGTTAGAAGACTGGCTTTTCCTTTAAATATTTCCTTCTATTTAATGCAACACACGCCACTTTGGAGGTCTAAATTTTGGATACTGAGGATAAAGAAGACAAGGACAAAAATAGGAACTCTGAGAATTTCGCACACAAGTTCAAAGCTTCACCGGGACATCCCATCCGTGAGCTTCATAAAGACCGACTTGAGGAAAATAGGAGCTATTACTGACAAGGTTTGGTGACTGAGTAGAGCATACAAGTGTAGCCGAGGTCGAGGTTTCAGGGGTTTGCTTTTGTTTGTATCTGTATCTTGCTACGCTTTTATCATTAAATATGTACATGATCTTGTGATCACAATTCTGCGTTCGCCCATTCAGCAAGCACGATATATCAGATGTATTGATGTCAGCATTAGCAAGTTTCAAAAGACATGCCTTTGTAAATTTTCAGCTTGCGTGATGTTTCTTGTACCATTTTATGGAGATGTAAACTGAAATCACCGCAAAATCGGAACTTAAAAAAGAGTATAATCCATTTATCTCGAAACATAATACACATGACTTGCACGACCTTTATTTTCCTAAAGGTGTTTTGAATACGAACGAACACAGTAAATGTGAGGGGCAAAAACAGTTTTAATATGAATGAACCACTGGGTTTAATTAATGTAAGGGTCAATTATTGTGCATTGAAATGAATCGCTTGAAAGAGAGAGCTCACTTGGAGATGTGATCAGAGGTAAACAAGGCCGTATTGTGCGTTACGTTCAGTCTTTTTAATATCCAAGGACTGTGAATAGTGTTTCCATATTGTTTACACAAAAACTTCGAAGGAGTTATAAAGCGGCATAGTTATCTGCCTTGAAGGAAAGTTAGTCATGGTTAGTGTCGGTGTCGAGACAAACAGCGAACTCGAGCGAATTTTTAACTCATATCGGTATCAGGTAAAAAAAATATGTTATCGATCTTTTCATCTATTTACATTGTTTAAAGTGCGTGCTGATGAAAGCAACATGCGAGCGAGAAATCTTTAAACTTTTTTAGGTCACAAAATGCAAAGGATGTTATTCCTTTAAGTTAGAGAAAAATACCAAGAGGAAAATCTTAAAACTGAATATTTTTATCTTGTCGAAAAAATAGTGCGTTTTCATGTAGACTGTAGACCGTAAATTAGGATCGTCTATATTTAAAGTCTCAGTGCAGTCAGTGAGGCCCCTGGATCGGGATCAAATAGACAGTTGGCTGTCTGTTTTAGTAAACTTCTAAGTTTCATCCAATACAATATTTCTGTCTGGTGTAAATTAGCCCAGTGGCGAGTAGCTGACCCTGTCGCATTTTATACTCGTAGAACGACAATTATTTTTTGGAATTTCCGGTTACGTCAAATTAGTATGTGTAATCAAATGGTGACGAGTGAAATTAGGAAATAATTTCACGCGCGTTTTGTCCAAATCCTTATAATTTCCCGAGCCTTTAGGCGAGGAAAATTTTTAGGATTTGGACAAAACGCAAGTGAAATTATTCCCTAATTTCACGAGTATACCATTTGATTGCCTATTAATATCATGGGTGACGAATTACGTTAGCAATCTTGGATTTTTGATGTTTATCCTGGATCGTATCGATGGAGAACTCCACTATCTCGAACGTTTAGAGCTCAAATTTTACTCAAGTTTGGAATTTTTCGGCAAAATACCTGTTAGAATCCTTCTTGATGTGCTCTTTGGTGTATTCAGGTTCTCTAAAGCGTCTTTATATGCCCTGGCATCTTCATTCATGACATTTTAAAACTTCGTCGCCATCTTGACACTGAGACGTACGGAAGGTTGCCATGGCAATTTTGAAATTTCACATGTGAAATTACAAATTATCGCTGAAATTTCCGGCCAAAATTAAGGAGTAATTCGTCACCTATGATATTAGTCACGTTATACTGTCACGCTATATTTTGGGACACAGAGGGATTCTGGGAAGGGTGCGTGAAAATAATGGAAATCGTTTCCTGCTTAGAATTAATGACTAACTTGTTTATTTTTATTCATAATGGTGGAATTTAAAAGTTAATATACAGATTTAGCCAGGGCTAAAAGCGAAGCTGTCGATAATATTTATAGTTTGTTCAAACAACAAATAAAATCGTGTAATGCTAAGTGGGGAAGGCATGCAACGCCGGAAAACCGGTGAAAAACAACAATAGGTCTAATTAGCAAAAACAACTTTGAACGTGCAGCACACTTTTTTTTGTACATTTCTTTGCCGTTGTTTTGCTCGACTACAACTTGAAACTTCCAGAAACTTCTTAGTTACGCGTTGTATGGAGGAAATGTATAACGTGTTCCCGTTCACTTTTTTTCACTGCCGCTCATTTTTACCTTGCATTGGTGGCCGCTAGCATTTCTCATTTTGTCACCGCTGCTACACAAAATTTTCATGTTGTTCTCCCAACAAAAAAATGTCTCCTTCGGTTTTTCATCTCTCGCTCTAAATCCCTGTCGCCCTTTGTCTCGTTGAGCTTCGCTGGCCTGCGCCCACTTTCTCTTTTTCTCTGTCTTTCTCTTGCTCTATATTCCAAATTTGTGGACATGACAATTTATCTAAGTTTAATACTTTAGACAACACGGATACACGTTTTCTTCTTTATTGACTCTTTTGTTGTCTCGGCTTTACAAGACGCCGGTGGCTATGTGATTTCCCGCCAAAATAACCTCAAGTTGCATTTGGGTTGCCATACCTGTTGATTGAGTTATTTTTTATTTTGCCTGTGGTGTGGACGGACGGTCTCTCGCGCGGGCGGGCAGGCGGGCGGTCGGTGTACGGTCACGTGATTACCAAATTTTCTCGTTTGGGTAGATTACCTCATTTTCTTACCCATGGTGCTCTGCTGGCTCGCTTCTCGCGCGAGAGCTCCGCTATTATACAGCCCCCAATTAAAAATGGTACTCATTTTTTTTTTTTACGAAAGTCTTTCAAAAGGGTACAATGTTCTGAATGAGTTTATGTTTCAGTCTCACATGAGATTCTGTCTCACGCAATGGTCGGCGACAAGGTTTTATAGTAGCCTGACTGTGTATAGCCGCCCCCTCCCCTTAGAAAAAAATAGCCCCTTGGCAGCCCAGTTAAAAATCGCCTTTCGGCGATTGTTGTTTTTTACAAGTTCTACCTTTTGGGAATTTGTAAGTACACGAATTATGAATTTGAATTTTAAAACTGCAAAATATACTTCCGAAAAGAAAAACAGACTTGATAAAACATGATTAATCGCCAAAGTTGTCTCTCGAAAAGGTGCAAAAAAGATCGCCTAATCTTAAAGCAACCCAAAAATCAAACTCCCGCAAAAAAAGTGAGTGTCCCTCGTGAAACATATTAATGAAGGCTACTTTCTGTTTCGTTTGTTTTTTCTTCAATTTTTCTCCCAACAAAATAGTTTTCAAAACATATCCTCAGCGATTTTTTAGAACATCTGTATCGAGCAACGTAAAACTGTCGTCATTAAAAACGTGACGGGCAGAATTCGGAATCAAAACTATGGACCCAATATATGATATTCGGATTTTTTGGACAGCTCTCGTCTATCTGGGACGTAGCCTGCGAACTGCAGACGTATTTCCGGTCGTCGCTTCTGCAGTTCGCAGTCTATCTGGGACGCAGCAACCAAACATAAAGATGTATAATTAATTATTACAAATCAGAAAAAAATCAAACTCCTTCTTAACAAGCCTTTATAAAGATTTTAACAATGTCTACACCAGATCACCACTTTTTATTCGTTACATACATTCATACACTGTTTACAGGTAACCATTACAACACCTGAAGGAGGATGATAAGGTTATCCCTTATTAAGATTTTCCTTACAGATAACCCACCAGGAAAGGTTAGCGACACTACCAGGGTCTACATCCCCTACCCTTTTCGAACAGTGGTGTGGGTTCTTTTACGTCCCACAAAAACCGAATAAGTGAAAGTGGTGTGAGAGGCACTTACAGTTTTTCGTCCTTATCCGAGAAGAATAGAAAGTCTAACCATTTGCAGATCTCATTACAAAGGCAGCACTTTCGGCGTTTGAATCAAGAGCCATCTAGTCACAGGTGTGGCCCTCTTCACCGCCGAACTCCTGCTGTACTTTATCCCAAACCTCTTGTACGAGCTTGCAGTCCAAAGGTGGCAGCCTGCTAGAAGGGGCATCAGCCGGGTTCTCCTGAGTAGGGACGTACACCTTGCGCAGTAGTATGTTCTTGTTCATGGTGGTAAAGAATAGCTCCTTGATAGCGGCATTCAAATCTCGACTTTTGCCCCGTTGATTGTTCCAAGCGTTCATCACTGCCTGATTCTCAATCATAACATCGACACGACAGTATTTAACGTGATCTTTAAAGGCACGCAAGACCCTTCCCACAGCGAAAGCCTCCCTACTGGCCAAGTCCATCATCATTTCCTGCTTCGACCAGTAGTCAGATGTTTCTAGCTCCACGGGAGTAGAGATGCGACCTCCCCATCCAGTCCGGGAAGCAGCAGTAGCTATCTTGACCTGAAGATGTCTCTCTTCACGCCAATGAAGGGGATCATCCCAAAGTTCTAGGAAAAGCCAATGGGCAATTTCATCGCATCAATGCACCCTGGATCGCAGTCGGTTTCAAGGTGCACATATCCTTAGAAACTGCGGCGGACATTTCTCAAGTGAACAGATGAGCCGCTGGGACGGCTAAGGAAAACGAGACTCACTTGCCTATGAGACGCTGGAGTGTCTTGACCGACACAAAACGAGAGTTTAAGAGCGACGGTCAGGAAAAATCGACCGAAATCTTAATTTCGTGGCAAGAGTTGAAAAATAAATTTCTCTCATTTTTTGTTCATAGACACCTTTTAGGCAAGCCAATTCCCAGGTATGTTTTAAATGAATGTCTAATTGTGTGTTTTAAATGGCATTAAGAGAATCTGGAGTTATACCACATGTTAAATATTGCGGTCGAAAATGGGTAATGAACTTAAGTTTTTGTTATCATGAAAACCTATCTCTCGTTTTTGAATTATTTCAGTACGACGAGCTTCGCTATTGCCCTGAAAGTATCTTCTAGTGGAAGGAGAATAATTTTTCTGTTTATGGACAGTGTCCAAATTTCTCCATGTGGATTCGTTTGCGAACGCAAGGAAAGTTGATGTTAGCGAATATCAGGTTAAAAATTAGGGCAGTCTGAGACTCCGAAATTGAAAACCGATCTTCTAATTTTTCTCACAAATAATAGGCTTCTGGTGGGAACAATCTACATTAGGTTTCTTATCTATCGAAGTTCAGGAATTTTCATGGTGGCTGGCGGTAATTGTGTAAACACTTTCAATTTCGAAACGCACAATAGTAGATATTTACAGCCTTAAGGCTCGTTTTTCGTACTTTTTGTAGGTTTTCCCATTGCAAAGTTGCTTTTTTCAATCAAAGAGTGGGGTAAAAAGGTGAAACTGGGTCAATTTTAGCCATTTTCAAACACTGAACTCTACCAGTCGGCAACTCTGCCTGACAATCTGTTCCGTGACTGCACGTGACATAACGTACGTTTGAAGACACGAAGCCGTCAAAATGACAGTCACGGAATCACGGTAGTACTGCAACGCAATTCTTGAAAGAGGACCATTTTCAATACCGACAGTATTTGAAGAAGAAAAAATCACACGCGCTAGTATTCTGGTACTCACTTTTTATCGAAGAATAAGGACTGAACAATGGTAATTCGCTAAGGATGACGGAACAGGAAGATATTTCGTCTTGTTACTTTACGATCGAGGGAACTTGGAGCCAATTCTCAGGTATGTTTTAGATAAATGTCTAAATGTGTGAATACACGGATACTGGGAAAATTTGGAGCTATACCACATGAAGAATAATGCCGCAGAAAACAACTACCAAATTAAATTTTTTGTCACCGTAAAAACCTGTTCTTCGTTTTTGAATTATGTCAGTTCAACGAGTCTCGATATTGCTTTGGAAGTATCTCCTAGTGAAAGAAGAAGAGTTGTTCTGTTGATGGAAAGTGTCGAAATTTCTCGTTGCGGCTTTATTTGCGAACGCGAGGAAAGTTGATGTTAGCCAATTTCGGGTTGGAAAAAAAGCCCATTTTGAGACTCCGACCACGAAAACTGATATTCTTACTTTTCTCGGAAATAAAAGCCTTTTGCGAGAACAACTTACACCAGATTACTTATCTACTTAAAAGCTATTTATGGACAAAAAATGAAGGAAATCAATATTTCAACTCTTGCCACTCAATTGTCGATGTTTCCTGACCGTCGCTCTTGAAGCTTCTCGAATAAGGTCTACAAACTTCCTCTTCTTCTCCGGGATTAAATGAAAAACTTCTTTACTAGAGTCCGCCTGGAAACCGAGATACGGGACCACCTTCTGAGGTGTCAGGATTGACTTTGATAAGCCCAGGAAATACCCCAAACGTATCAAATGAAACGCCACGAGAAATACCCCCGACTTAGCAGCCTAGAAGTCATCAGACTCTAAAGCCGCATATTGTCCCATATCCAGCGGTACCTGGAGTTGGCCTCTGTGTCTATCATCAATATACAAGAAACATGGGATACCCATTGAACGGACGTAATTAGACGCCACAAGGCCTGTCGAGTGGCACTCGAAAGGCGAGATCTTCCATCCAAACGGCAGAGTATTATAAGTGAAATACCAACCACCCCACTGGATGCCAAATATGTGCGATGTGCGGCTGTCCTCAGTCAGCAAAAGGTGGTCGTAACCGTTCTTGTCGTCAAGAACGGTCTGGTAAGAGTCTTTGAAGACATACCGAGGCAAATCAGTCACCCTGTCCAATGAAAATGGCTTGTCAAGCATCCACAAGTTTAGGAATCGCGAATCGTGGCACATTCTCGGCTTTGAAGGCTCAAAAATCAATGTTAGTTCTAAATGAGGCGGTTTTACATGACCAACATTAACCACGAGCGAAATCGCGACCAGTTTGCAAACAAAATAGTAGCTTGTTCTTGATTAAGTCGCCAAACTGCTTACATGATAAATTATTTCTCAATATTTTGTGGGGTGGCCGGTCGGAGTCATAATGATCCCCTTTAAACGTTCCCCTGAAGTGTCTAAAATATGGAAATATTGAGACCCTATTCCCTATCCAAGACAGCACCTCCTCCCGGTTGAATAAGAATGCTAACTTTACTATTTCTGCCCAATTAGTTGCTTATGGAGTTTCTCAGCAACAGTTTCTACTGGTCGAGCCACGTCGTTAAACTGGTCATTTCCCGGTAGGTACGTGGTGTAAGCATCATATAGTGGTTCCCCGTTAGTTATTAGAAGAAGTGTACATAATCCCACATAATCCTACATAGCCCTACATAGCCATACACAGCCCTACATAGCCATACATAGCCCTACATAGCCCTACATAGCCATACATAGCCCTACATAGGCATACACAGCCAAACATAGCCCTACATAGCCGTACATAGCCATACACAGCCCTACATAGGCATACACAGCCCTACATAGCCATACATAGCCATACACAGCGATACATAGCCCTAGATAGCCATATACAGCCATACATAACCCTACATAGCCCTACATAGCCCTACACAGCCATACATAGCCATACATAGCCCTACATAGCCCTACATAGCCCTACATAGCCCTACATAGCCATACATAGCCCTACATAGCCCTACATAGCCCTGCATGGACCTACATAGCCATACATAGCCATACATAGCCATACATAGCCATACACAGCCCTACATAGCCATACATAGCCATACATAGCCCTACATAGACCTACATAGCCCTACATAGCCCTACTAGCCATACACAGCCATACATAGCCCTAAATAGACATACATAGCCATACATAGCCATAAACAGCCCTACATAGGCATACACAGCCCTACATAGCCATACACAGCCCTACATACCCATACATAGCCCTACATAGCCATAAATAGCCCTACATAGCATTACACAGCCCTACATAGCCATACATA
The DNA here is from genome assembly GCA_942486025.1 of Porites evermanni. Taxonomy (NCBI): domain Eukaryota; kingdom Metazoa; phylum Cnidaria; class Anthozoa; order Scleractinia; family Poritidae; genus Porites; species Porites evermanni. The sequence goes on along the minus strand of CALNXI010000073.1, from coordinate 217,666 downwards.
GAGATACATAGCCCTACATAGCCATGCACAACCCCACATAGCCGTACAGAGCCCTACATAGCCCTACATCGTCATACATAGCCATACATAGTCCTACATAGCCCCACATAGCAATACATAGCCATACATAGCCCTACATAGCCCTACATAGCCCTACATAGCCATACATAGCCCTACATAGCCATACATAACCCTACATAGCCCTACACAGCCCTACATAACCCTACATAGCCATAGACAGCAATACACACACATACACAGCCCTACATAGCCCTACATAGCCCTACATAGCCATACACAGCCCTACATAACCCTACATAGCTCTACATAGGCATACACTGCCCTAAATAGCCCTACGTAGCCTTACATAGCCCTACATAACCCTACATAGCCCTACATAGCCATACATAGCCATAAATAGCCATACATAGCCATACATAGCCATACACAGCCATATATAGCCATACACAGCCATACATAACCCTACATAGCCCTACATAGCCATACACAGCCATACCTAACCCTACATAGCCCTAAATAGCCATACATAGCCATACATAGCCCTACATAACCCTACATAACCCTATATAACCGTACACATGTGCAGGAGCTGGGTGACGTAGTGAAATGTTTTTTGAAGATCAGACAAAGGATGTATAAATCTTTTCCTTGTGATTATGAACGTAAAGGAAAGACGTGTTCTGCTGTGCGGTTATTTGGTAAAAAAAAAAGAAAAGCCAACTTGAGATTCAACTGTTACGCGTATTTAAAGACATGACATTTTTGAGGAGTCGTTGGTTTAAGATATCGAACACAGGTAGCTGGAGACAGACAAACCTCGGAAATTTGCCGGGTTATTACTCTCGCTCGAATTATAGATGGGAGTAATAAGACCACCACATTAGGTCTGAGGCATGGTACCTAGGGTAGGAATTGAATAATTTTTCATATACAGGCATCAAAGTGTCAAGACTAGCTTTTACCATTTCACTTCTAATAAATCCGAAAATGGGCTGGGTTAAGAGATTAATTAGAATGAAGAGTTTGGAAATGTTGCAGCCACTTTTTCTCTGAGATTGATAGGACACCCTCTCTCGTACATAACACTACATATCCCGACAGATTCCAGGTATTAAGAAATTCAGTACATACTGGGAGATTTGAATTGTAATTTTCTTTCAAATCCCTTAGAGCTTCACACTACCCATATATTGGACGTCATGGTTGAATATCAATAGGCACAATTCATCAAAGAACCTGCAGAGTTAATGACAAATCGCATACTCGTATTGATGTATTTATTACATGTACACCCTGGGGGTGACACTCTCATAAAAGTGAAAGGGATGCTCATCGTTTCCCTTAGTGATGTAAATTGCCGATTTTGGTGCCACTTAAAGTTATTTTCGACACTATATTTGCTGGTCTCCTTAGGGGTTTAGTAATGTAACTTTCCCACGAGCACTAGGACCCTACATAGTGATACACATCATCAGATCTTGATCGCTAAAATGCCGCATAATTGCGGACACCAATGGATGTGACTAAATAAGGCAACTAGTGATTCCACACCTCGCTGTGCAATAGACCCTTCGTTGTTCAGTCTATTCTTCATCTTTTTCATGAAGGGACAAGTCTGCAAACTGCGCTACAAAGGGCGCCTTTGAATTAGTTAAATCAATCACTAGGTTTGAAAGTGATTTGTCGTAAACTAACCAAGATATAGCTTCTCAAAGTAGCGAAATTTTAAGAAATTTTATGGCGAGATTAGCAACATTTTATTTGGAGGGGGGGGGGGGAAGGAGGCAAACTGACCCCCCACCATACAAACATGACTTACCACTTTCAAATTTGGCAGTCTTACTAACTTTGAGGCTTCTTTCTAGTAGTATTGACAGATTTTATCCTTACTAGTCCATGTCAAAAGTGCAAAAAACCGTTGAAACGGCTATCCACGCACGTTCCACCCGGGATGCGAACTTTGACAAATATAAAAAAAACATTCTTTGCGTGGTGCAACCGGAATAGAAAAAGTACATGGAGAGGGAGTTGTATCCGGGTGTTTTCGCTTTAATATAAATGGGCCCATGTCTGTAGCCTCCACCGTAGACTATCTTAGGGGGTTCGTCACGCGTTCCTCGGGCAGGAACGCATAACGAACCCCTAAAAACGTTTGCGGAGAGGCTACTATATCTGAGGCTGAGGGGGGTATTTCCACTTACTTGGAATTTAGAGGCGTATGCCGCCAGGGGTCGTCTCTGTAACGCTTGGGTTACGATTACTTTTACAAAACTGGCTTTAGTTATCAGGTGCTCCCAACGAGTGTTTTTGGCTAACTTTCTTCCCTATGATATAATTTGGGCGGCAGGGTTTCTCACACGATTATTCTTGAGTTCAGATGGTAGGAACAGAGCGGGAAAAAACAGCGAGAATGAACGCCCAAAAGTGGCTTGATTAACCAACTCGGCTTTGAAAAGTTGCTTTATTATTGGTTTATTCAACAATCTAACTACCAAGTTGTAAAATGATCCTTAAAAAAATCCGTTTGCGTATTGATCGATCCTGAGTGACAAAATATTGCCACAATCGTGCTACAGTTTCACAAAACATATTAACGTTTCTTCTTTGAAACGTCTGCTATAACGTCAGAAACATCCTCAGGAAAATTAAGGCATGGGCCCCAAAATGATTCACTGAAAAAAAGATGGGGGTGGTCTATCTCTGAGCACTTAAGCACTAGAAAAATCAGACTTAAGGATTTTCCAAGTTTCAGCCGACGAAGAAATGGGTAAATAAAGTAAACTTGTCAAATTTTGAACTCCAAAACTTTTTGAAATTCGTGCCTGCATGATAACCGCGGGAAAAGCGAAACATCTTGACACCACAACGACATTTACATACTCTCATGCAAACACTCCTCTCGCCCAATCAGAGCACGCATACTGTCTTAGTTATTTTATAAATGGCTATGTAGGGCTGTGTATGGCTATGTAGGGCAATGTATGGCTGTGTAGGGCTATGTATGGCTATGTAGGGCTATGTAGGGCAATATAGGGCTGTGTATGGCTATGTAGGGCTATGTATGGCTGTGTACGGTTATGTATGGCTATGTATGGTTATGTAGGGCTATGTAGCGCTATGTAGGGCTATGTATGGCTATGTAGGGCTATGTATGGCAATGTGGTGCTATGTATGGCTATGTATGGCTATGTAGGGCTATCATGAGAGGACACAGAGGCTTTTTACTGGAGGTGCAATTTCACGCAGGGATGTTTTTTCCGCGGGCAGCTAATCCGACTTAATCCAATTTAATATGTCGCGCTCTTCGAAAGTGCAAAAATTTTCTTGTCGTGTACTACATTTCAGATAAATTTTCTTAATCTTCATTTCACGCCAGAATAAATTAGTTTGCGCGGAAAGGGCTTCTAAGAACATCACAAGGTTTGTCCCACTTCGAGTCCACCTTCTGGAGACACGCCGGCTTGTTAGCTGGAATACATTGCCGAGGCGAAGATCTGGCATTTTTTCCTCCTCGTCGTATTTTCTCCACGACAAATGTTTATATTTGTAGTGAGAATGCAGCGCATATCGTTGGATTTTACTTCATGCGGCTAGCTACTTCTGTTTCTGTTTACTAGTGTTGGCGAATGTAAGGTAAATAAGCCGACAACTGTAAGGTAAGAATTTTAGTTTTAAATTTGTTGCTCTGCGAAAAATCGTGGAATTTGAATTCGTGAAACTCGTGAGTATTACCTTTGTTACCTAATGTCATGCGACGACTCCTCGCTTTTTCGATGCGTAACACGGATACAAGCGATAAATTTCTTTCGCAAAGTGAAGTATGATTTACTTAACCAGACCATTTCACGAACATTTCTCGTTATATGCTTTATTTGCTTGGCTTATTCAGGCTACATGCCAGGAGTTTGGTGACAATGTATGTGTGTGCTATAATTATGCTGATAAGCTTTTGCACCTTTATATTAAAACTCGTGTAAGCCAAACTTCTTAACTCTAGCAAAAAACTCTTCTATTATGGAGGAACTTTTATCGTCTTTCGGGGCCCAATATGGTGTCAACTTTTTTGGGGAAACAAAGCTTGATTTTTGGCGAAACAGACTATAGCTTTTCTTTCTTTGAAGAGAGCGCGAGGCAAACGTCCGTGAGTACAGTGTAAGCCAGTGATTCGTTAGGTAGAGCTAACAAACATAGGCTGCACTTTAGGTAGCACACCTATGGGTGCAGTGTAACCCAGTGATTCTTTAGGTATAGCTAACAAACATAGGCTGCACTTTAGGTGGCACACCCATAAGTGCAGTGTAACCCAGTGATTCTTTAAGTAGAGCTTACAAACATAAGTTGCACTTTAGGCGGCGCACCTATGGGTGCAGTGTAACCCAGTGATTCATTAGGTAGAGCTAACAAACATAGGCTGCTATGGCTATGTATGGCTATGTAGGTCTATGTAGGGCTATGTAGGGCTATGTATGGCTATGTAGGGCTATGCATGGCTATGTAGGGCTACGTATGGCTATGTAGGGCTATGTAAAGTTATGTAAGGCTATATAGGGCTATGTAGGGCTATGTAGGGCTATGTAGGGCTATGTATGGCTATGTAGGGCTATGTAGGTCTATGTACAGCTATGTATAGCTACGTATGGCTATGTAGGGCTGTGTATGGACATGTATGGCTATGTAGGGCTATGTATGGCTATGTAGTTCTACGTAGGGCTATGTAGGGCTATGTATGGCTATGTATGGCTATGTAGGGCTATGTAGGGCTATGTAGGGCTATGTAGGGCTATGTA
>CALNXI010000073.1:206354-212446 GCA_942486025.1 Porites evermanni | reverse complement strand
CTACGTAGGGCTATGTATGGCTGTGTATGGCTATGTATGGCTATGTAGGGCTTTTTGGGGTGTGTATGGCTGTGTATGGTTATGTATGGTTATGTATGGCTATGTAGGGCTATGTATTGCTATGTATGGGTATGTATGGGTATGTATGGCTGTGTATGCCTATGTAGGGCTATGTAGGGCTATGTAGGTCTATGTAGGGCTATGTAGGTCTATGTAGGGCTATGTATAGCTATGTATGGCTATGTAGGGCTGTGTATGGCTATGTATGGCTACGTAGGGCTATGTATGGCTGTGTATGGCTATGTAGGGCTATGTATTACTATGTAGGGCTATTTAGGGCTGTTTATGGCTATGTAGGGCAGTGTATGGCTATGTATGGCTACGTAGGGCTATGTATGGCTGTGTATGGCTATGTATGGCTATGTATATCTATGTAGGGCTATTTAGGGCTGTGTATGGCTATGTATGGTCATGTATGGCTATGTAGGGCTATGTATGCCTATGTAGGGCTATGTAGGGCTATTTATGGGTATGTATGGCTATGTAGGGGTATGTAAAGCTATGGAGAGCACTGTATACCATATATTAACTAACGGAGAAACACTATATGATGCTTACACCACGTATCTACAGAACCCCTCATATCCATTCCCTGTGTGTCATTTATGGGATCACCGCCAAGATTGATGGAGGTATCCAAATCATCATTTTTTTGCCATGACCAGAATATCTCCTGAAGGGAAACCAAAGGTAAAGGCGAATCTTATTATACGCAAAAAAAAAAAAAAGCCTAAGTCAGCAGAGAGAGGACATTTTTTGACCCAGTATGACCGGGACGGTTTTGAGATACCCCGGTTTCAAAACGTCCAACTCCCTGTGACTGTAGGAGGAAGGTACAAAAGACTTAAGAAAGAAAAGAAATGGGGATTCACACCATACGCGGATCCAAAAACAAAGGAAAGGGGACAGGGGAGGGGATCAACTCAAAAATTTAAAGTGGGAAAATATTCATCTCACCCCACTGCCTCGTGTTTCTGGTGCCCTCTTCAGGTTTCACTAATCTTACCTCGTCCCTATACACCACCAAGTCAAACACAACCTACTTGAAAAAAATATCCGTGTTTATTCCATTTAATGCAAGCGTGAAAACAGAGAAAAGCAATTAGTTTGGTTCTGGAGTCATTGACTCTGAAGCTACATTGTCAAAAATCCAAAATTCATTGACGTAGCCAAATGTCAATCCAGTAAAGCGACGTCCACGCGCAATTCGAACGCTAAAATGTAGGCAAATCACAGCAGAAATCAAAACAGGAAAGCAGCGGAGGTGCTATTAAAAGGACTAGAAAGTAAACTTCGTCCCGGTCTTACAACTTCGTATCGGAACAGCTCTAACAACAAGTCATGAAAAATTTGGAAACCAGTTGAAAGCAAATGGCTAATCGAAGAAATACTCGACGCTCAGAACATTGTAACTGGAACTTGTTTCTTCAGATGCAGAGGATGCAAAGAAAACCGATCAAGTTCATTTGACATTCGACCAGAAACAAAACCCACAGAAAATCAATATGCGTGTCATGACCTCTCAATGTGAAACAAGCTTGTTAAATCAAAACTTAGAACCCTGCATAATCTACCCGCCAGAAGGAAAAAATGTATTGGAGCAAGAAGCATCATTTTAAGTATTTTAGTTAATTCTTTGACCTTCGTCTGTTTCTTTTTATCAGCAGACTTCTTCTCACGGCCTTCTGGCGTGGGAAACAAAATTTGAGTCCTCTTCGGACAAATCATTGCTCTTCCTAAGCTTGTGAGTAGGAACGCTAACTTCAATTTCTTGAACTGAAATGCGCTCATCAGCCAGGCCCATCTAAAATATTGATGCCGTAATCTAGGCGCCTGTAAATCTCATTCGAAAAGGTCATGTTCAATATTCCACAGTTGCCATTACAACATTCTACTTTGTTTGCTTTGAGGCAGACGCGCGCGGACTGGATGACGTTTCAAACAATCGATTAAAATGAGCGGACGTCCCAGAATTAGACTTCCGTTTAATTACAGCCTCTAAAAATAACTTAGGTGAAATTCACATATCCCGGCCAACGCCCTAAGGCTTCCTCTCTGTCCCATTATGGCTCTTGATGCTGTTTACAGAGCAGTCAAAGAGAAAGGAAAGAACAAGACATCGCGTGAGCAAGTCCGAGATTGGTTAAGTCAGCAAGATGTTTATACTCTTCACAAGCCCGCGCGAGGACGCTACAAGAGAAGTCAAGTCATCGTTTTTGGAATAGATGAGCAATCTCAAACGGATTTGGTCGACCTCCAACATCTCTTTCGCTACAACAAGGGCTATAAATACTTATTGACTTGTATAGATATCTTCAGCAAGTACGCGTTTGTGTTACCTTTGAAGACAAAACATGGTCAAGAACTGGTCAAAGCCTTTCAAAAGATCCTTTCTACTAGTCGCAAACCCATCAAACTGCAAACAGATCAAGGAACAGAGTTCGCGGTTTCCAGAAATTTCTGCGTGAAAACAACATTGACTTTTTTACAGTTAACTCTGGGCTCAAAGCCTCAGTGGTTGAGCGTTTTAACCGAAAATTTAAGAATAAGATGTACAAATATTTCACAGCCAAAAACACTCTCACCCATGTTAATGTATTACCTCAGTTAGTATCTCCTTACAATAACAGTTACCACCGAAGTGTTAGAATGAAACAGAGTCAGGTGACCAAAGCGAATGAAGCTAAAGTGTGGAATACTTTCTATGGGGATGATGTTCAAAAGCCTGTGCGATGTACTTTTCAAGTGGGAGATCGCGTCAGGATTAGCAAAGTGAAGAGAATGTTTGAAAAATCTTACTTGCCTAATTTTAGGGAAGAAATTTTTCCTGTTTACAAGCGAATGGCTCGTAAAGTACCCGGTTATAAACTAAAAGATGATGCAGGTGAAATCTTAGATGCAACTTTTTATTAACCCGAATTGCAGGAAATTATCAAGAACGATGATGTGTACCGCGACGAGAAAATTTTGCGGAAGAGAAAGCGTTAAGGAGTAGTAGAGTACCTTGTGAGATGAAAAGGATACGAAGATCCAAACTTTGATTCTTGTGTTCAAGAAAGTGATATTTTGATGTTGTAATTTATGCTTATTTGTCTAGTGAATAAAAGACAATGAAATGATAAAATTAATTGTGTGTGGTTTCTAATAAATTAAGAATACCCAGATTAAAAAGTTCATTTCAACACAGGGTACGATGGAGATAATACCGTTTTATCTACAACTCCCTGGCAATAGCAGTCTTGATAAATTTCCTCATAACACATTAACAGAGTACCGAGTTAGTTCACCACAAACCCTGAACCTTACAGGTAAGTGGGAAGTAGTTTTGACCGAGATCCATTATCCTCACAGCTGGAATAATGTCCAAGGAAATTTTGGTAATCGATTCTTCCTTCGGGACAAAGAATTGTCCGAAGTATGGGAGGCCCTAACTATACCACCAGGTTATTATTCTTCCACTGAAGATATCTTATCAAAGATGAAATGGCTGATCGAGAATGCAAAGCGTTTAATTTCAATGACTATGTGACATTTTTCTACGTTACGTTCGCTAGGAAGGTGACTGTTCACCTACAAAATAACGCAGAACTTTTTTTTGTTAACATCGGATACCTGATAGACATTTACCATCTAATACATCAAATGTTTACGTTCCACCTACTCCTCCTCCTCCACCCACACATGGTGAAGGTTATCCTTATCACTTTCCACCACCCTTTTTAGGTACATGGAAAAACCCAATTGGAATGGGAGTTAAAAAAAAAAGTCCAAAGGCAAAGGACTTCTTCTAGGAAAAAACAGCCCATTCAACTCAATTCCATTAATAGGGGCCATTTTGTAATTAAACCTCTATCCAACTTTGACCTCATGGATTGGGTAAAAAGACTTGGTATTAAACATTTCAGAGAAATATATAGTCGCGATGGACTACCAAATAGAATAAGAAAAGAATGTGGAATAATCAATCTCGATGATACTCAGGGATCTGGAACACATTGGGTTTGTTATAGAAATATAGATTCGGTGGTTGAGTACTTCGATCCATTTGGTTTAAGAATGCCAAATGAAGCATTAAAGTATTTTCATACTTCTGGAAAACGCATAGTTTTCTCAAAGGATGAAATACAAAATCGCAATACTGTTCTCTGTGGTTATTGGTGTTTATACTAATACTTCTACCGCTGAAAGACAAGTGGATTTGGAATACGGCTTTCACGATCTTTTCGTTTACTGTGACCTTATTCAGTCACAATATGTTGGAGATGCATTGGTCCCTTTGCTTCGAATTGTTCCTGTAGAAGGAAAGGTCGGGGAGCGAGTCAGTAACTCATTTTTGCGCTCCCAATATTTACCTGTCAGCAGAAAGCAATTTGAAACTGTCGAAGTCAATATAAAGCGAGACACGGGAATCTGTGCCATTTGAGTTTGGAAGAGTGTTGTTAGCACTTCATTTTCGTCAGGGTCAACCTCAGTACTTTTAAAAGTAAAAAAAATCCACACCCCAAATCACAAGTTCTACGAACACTACATGTAGATCAAGCCAAAAAAAAGGTGGGAGTTAATTCGCATTTCACGGAGCTCGATTTCAGCGGGGATATGGACTAGGATCCATATTCAGAGGCCTGTTTCGCTGGGCGATGCCTCACCTGCAACGGTGTGCTAAGGTGATTGCAAAAAAAAGCTTTACAAACGGGTGTCAATGTTGCCCAAGATGTTCTGATGGAGATAACATTAAAACGGCAGTCAGCAAGTGCACAAAACAAGCCCTCGGTCTACCTGTCCAGAATTAATTGCAGGGACAATCAGGAGCTGGCAAAAAGACTATAATTTTAAAAAACGCGCAAGACTCAAAATTCAGTTCGCCTCCCGGCAAGAAAGCCAAAGCATCTCTCCAGCAAAAGAAGCCTTAAACCATTTTTGACGAAGAATAGAATGGCCTCCGTTCATCAAGAGTCACGCGAGTGTACTAAATCAGAGCTTCATCTTTTTACCATTCCTGCTACACAAACCTCTATACACAAAGGCCAATGGATTGAATATCACCTTCTAAGCAACATCACATGTATGTACCGGCCCGAAACCCTGGCGGAACGCACTAGAACTATGCGACAAATTAATAAGCCGATACTGTCCAACGTACAAAACAAGCGAAGCACAAATGAATAAAATCATGGGAACCTAGAATTAAGAAAGACACACGCACACACTTTCCCTGTCTCGCTATAGAGAAAAATATTATATTTACTTCACCTCAAGTTCTCCTTGCTGGGTTCCTGGAGCTCCTTGCCCCACGACCGGTGGCGGTCCGCCTTAAGGCACATCTCAGCCTGAACTTCTTGTCTCACAAGGAGGCCTTCATGAACAGCTTGTTCAACTGCAGGCTAGTGGACTGCTAGAACAGTTTGGTCAGTACGTTGTTGGACTCCTTCAATTCCTTTACCCGCAGCCGGTGGAATTTCCGCATGAGCCGCTAGACGCGCAAACGGTCGAGGTCCTTGACCACCATTTCCAATTGCAGGTGCCGGATACTGAAAGTCCGCCATAAGCGAATACCAGCAAGCAAGAAATGCTGAACTGCACCGCACTGCAGTTGAGCGAAAGAGATAATTTATTCACATGTGTTAATCTTATATGCGTTGCCCTGATATATGCAGTGTGAATAGCGATCTAATCCGTCTCTTGAAAACAACTACAATGACGCCTCTGATAATCTAGTTATCGACTGATTTTCATGAAAAAGAGTTTTGAAGTGAAGAATACTTTGGTTTCTGATTAGCTTTAGCTGTTTTCCCATCGAGTCAATTTACACGAGACTACCGAATTCGGGAGAGTTTTATGTCAGAGCACGAGGAAAAAATGCTGCTTTTCGCATAAGCATTTTCTTCTCTGTAGCAATGACAAAGATATTCCAACACTTAAAGCAATGGCAACCTAAATCCATTGTTTCTGTATTCTCTCTTGAAAGTGGAGAATTGAAGGCCGCTACAAAGTTCATAAGAGACCGAAAACGGCGGTAGCCTTTGAAATCTCGT
>CALNXI010000073.1:153854-198854 GCA_942486025.1 Porites evermanni | reverse complement strand
GTGCTTAAATCTTTGACAATTTCAACGCGTTGTTGGTAAACACTGCGGGCGTGAATTACACTTGCCGTGATAAATTTCATTATTAACGTTTACCACATTCCTGGACAAAATAATAGTTTTCAAATCAACTCAAAAGCTTTCACTACTGTTTTTTTAATGCCAGAGGGACAGCTTTGTTTCTGGAATTTTTCCTTCCTCACCGAAAGCGGTCCATATATTTCGGCAGGGTTCAAGAAACCTTAAGAAACAGTCCGTGTTCAGAGCGATTGCAGTATCAACAAATTATATGTTGACATTCAGCCAGAAAAGAGAAAACCGACCGTGTTCCTTTTTTAAAACACGGGTGAGATACCTCTCTAGCCTCAAAATCTGAAAATAAATATCGATCAGATTTGTATTTTGGAGACTCACAAGCTTGCCTTTTTTTGTCTACAATCACACGAACGCAAGCGGCAATTTTATCGGTCTTTCATCTCATGGTAAAATACTAGCTGAAAGCTTCCAATTCGATTGGAAAGAGAACATTTTCTATAGAGAAATATATTCAACCAGACTGCATGACGACAAACCAACCTAGTCAAACCGAATTATCAAAGTGCCATGATCGTGAGAAGCGCTCATTCACGCAATTAAAACCTGGGAACTCGACTCGCAGAGTCACGGCGAAAACTACCTTCAGCATTTTCCAAAACGAGAACTTGAATTAAAAAATATATATTTTCAAAAAACGGATTCATATTCACGGCCAGACAAAGCTGGAATAATAAGGGTTTCTTACAAGGCAGCTTTTATACGCACTGTACTGAGCGTTGAAAAGTTTACTGCAGTTTGAAATTTGATAGCGTACAGTCTGATCTGGAAAAAATACTTTAATATCGTCTGCGTGACAAATAATTCACATAATTTTAAGTAAAATCTGTTATGTTATTGTTTAATATTTGACTCACTAAACCGTTCAGAAATGCTTTTAGAAAACAGGACTTGTGTGTTTTGAGAACAACTTTCACTTCCGGAAAAATATTATCCCCGGCCGCGCGCATGAAAGATCAATTTTCACTGCCGTTTCGTTCGCAAAAATAATCTTCAATTTGAAAAGATCGAAGCCCTTACGAAACTTGCAGCGCTGTACTGCGCCACAAAATCGCTTCAAAATAGCTGTACAGTTAAATTACAGCTGTTCAGCAGCATTTTAGAAGCCAAACAGCAGCTTCATTCAAATTGCAGCGGGAAGCAAAAGCGCTGTGCAGCCTCTGAAGGCTCTTTGAAGCTCTCGGCAGCGGTTTTGCAGTGCAGTTGCTGACTTTCAAACACTGCGAAGTAGCTGCAGTAACGCTACAATTCAGCTGCGGTCGATCTGACTTTCTTGAGCGCCAATAACATGAATCGCCAGATAAAGCCTTGACACAGATTACAGCTCAGTCTAACTACAAGCTCAGTTTAAATGTTGCTAAAACAGAACTAATGATTATTGGATCAAGACAAAGACTATGTGCCCAATGTGACGATGTAGAAATCAGAATTGATGACCAAATTATCAAGAGAGTCGATCATACCAAATCCTTGGGTCTTACCATAGATGCTCAATTCTCTGGGGGTAAACACGTTGAATAGATTTGCAAGAAAGTCTCTTCAGCTATAGGCGCCCTAAAACGTGTGCGGCCCTTTATATCCAAAGAAACTGCAATTCAAATTTATAACGCCTTAATTATGCCTCATTTTGATTACTGCAGCCCCGTCTGGGACTGTTTGAGTGGTTACTTGAGTGATAAGCTCCAAAAATTACAGAATCGTGCAGCCAGAGTTATTACTAAATCACCCTTTGATGCGAGCTCAAACCACCTTCTCTCCACCCTCAGCTGGGAGAGGCTATCTCTTCGACGAAAGAAACAAAAAGCCTTAATGATGTATAAAACCATGAATGACCTTGCTCCAGAATATCTACAAAGTCTTTTCTCTCAGCGTCACTCTGCTTACAACTTAAGAAACTCTGAGGGAAGGCTGACCCTGTCCAAACCAAGCACCAATTATTTGAAACGAAGCTTCTCTTACAGCGGGGCCATGTTATGGAATAACTTGCCCAAAAACTTAAAAAATGCTGCATCCGTTGAGCATTTTAAGCGAAATATCAAGAAGGTAGCTGATATATCGGATTCCCACACGGCAATCATGTAAAGCAGTTGTAATTAGTTTTAGTTTTTAACTTAAGCTTAACTGATGATTTCCCGTGTTTAAATAAAGATTTACATACATACATACAGCGTTTATAACGCGAAAACTTTGACTGTACCTCTAAGAAATGCGAGTAAGCTTGTACGCAAGGAAGATCACTTATTGAATAAACCTCCAAATTCGACGCTTTCGGAATAAAGATGTCAATAAATTTCATTCCGTGACTGGCGAGTGTGGGAATGTTATCGCTAATTTCCTGGAGACATTCTAGACCGTAATCTAATTGGTCGGTCCTTCTGCATGAGATCCCATTACATCTCTGGACAAACTTGCGACCGTTGAATGAAAGGCGCAAACATTCAAAGGTTTTTTGCATCTAGTCCTGTTTCGAGATGGAAGTTCTGTTGACGTTTTTGGATGGAACAGCTCAAACGTATTTGCAAACAACGCACTGAACAGTGACTTCTACGCTAAGTATCGACGAATCGAACCAGAGCAAGCAACACAGATACAAGAATCTCAGCTGGGGTTCGCACTTACAAGATTCTTATACGCTCATGCTAATGTACGTTGCTTAGTCCATTGTAAAATTTAACGACGACCAAAGTGAAATTGGGTTGATTTCTTTCATGAAAAAAGTGTAGAGGATCGTGGATCATGGACAAAACGTCAAGGTGAGAGATGTCCAGCTTAGCCCGTTGCAACGAATCAAAATATCATTTGGCTGCTGTCCGTGTAAACTTTATGTAGAACAATCGCTGTTATTCTCTTTATTTTTAAAAAAGATAATTTTCAATGTCTGCATGTTAGTGGATGTTCTTACATTCAGATGAGTGACCGTGATTGCTAAATACTTACAAAGCGAGACTGTTGCAGATTTGTTATATGTCACTTGCTTTTGTAACGTGTGCGCGTGTATTCTAATAAAGTATAAGTTGCATTTTGATTTTCTAGTGGTTTTTACTCTGCTACTAAGGCCTTGTCAACTCCTCTACCATGTATCATGATTATTGTATTATTGGAGCCTGCATTTCTTTTTTTTTGTACTAACGAGTGGTAGGCCATTAATACCGGTAACAACATTCTTTGTCTTTTCGAAGCCACTTTGCAGCCAATCTGCAGCGCAGATCGTGATTCGGGAATTTTCTGCACCGCTGCAAAAGCGCTGTTTATCCCTGTCAAAGGGCTTTCCACTGCAGCCAAAATTTGCGACTGCTGCAGCCCAGCGCTTCTTGAAGCCATTCTGCAGCGCTGCAGCAGCGCTGCTCGTTTCGTACGGGAGAGTACTTGGAATACGGTCTGCAAAGCCTGTGCAAACTGAAATCAACCATGCCGGTTGTCACGCTACGCGTGAGATTTCTCTCCCTCAGATCACATGTGGTATGATTTAAAGAAAAGGCAAAATAACTCTTATCAGTTTGTACGGAATAATAACCAACGAGCAAGACTAGAGTGCTTTCTCTTTCTTGCTGAAAACTTTGACCGCGGCAGCGAGTTGAAAAACACACGCAGATTGCAGACAGATTTGAGAACCAAATCATCAAAGTTTTAGCGCCGAATCGGTGTTTTCGCGGGAATCAGTCAAGCAGAGTAAATAACACAAACAAAAGTGTATAAATTGCTACCTGTTCAATTAACGTTAAAAGAAAATTAACGATCTAGAATCATCTCTGTGACTAAAAAGTCAAGATAAGGCGCTAAAAGTCAGAAGAAAACTAACTCACCTAAATCGATGTTCCCCAGCGTTTAGCAACTGCAGAATTATAAACCTTTTGTGAAAAGTCATGGCCTTTAAACTCTATTTAAAAGGCAACTGTCTCTTTGATTTCTTGAATCATAGTTCAGTGTCAAGTAGTACAGATCTTGCTCCTTGATTTAAGCTTTATACATATACTCCAGGTTTTTCTTCAGTTCTTGCAATAAATCCGGCTGTTAATAATTTTAAGACTAAGGCTTAAAGAGTTTGAGGCTGTGCACGATTTTCACCAAAAGCCTTCACACTAGTAATTCAGTTCGAACGTCTAACGAAGGGATGATTATCGGATTGTCGTCATGCGAAGAAGCAATAAACGTGCTGCACAAAAAGCGTACGCCAGTCCAAGAACTTGATAATACAGAAGTAAAGAACTTGATAATACAGTTATTTTAGACCACACAGAGTAAGAAACTCGCTGAAGAAAAAGTGCATTTATCGGCAATAGGCAAGCTTTTGCAAACAATTGTTGATACTTCGATTGACTTTAAGGTGACTCGACCCAGTTTTTTTTGGGGGTGTACCATCCTACTTTGAAGCTCTCTGGTATCCCCACCTTTACTTTTATCGTAAGTCTAACACATAGAATGGATAACATATAGATCAATCTACAATATAACATAAAATTTTTGGCGATCGGAGTAAATGTCACGTGGTTATAATGCCACGCCCCTTTGAGGTCTGAGTCGAAAATCTGCTGTTGCCGGCATTTTTTCGTGAAAATCTCTCGGCTACACATAGTGCGCATTAGTGCCTTGCGCTGAACAGAGTTTCACCAAAATCGCAAAGACCCAATTCGAGAAATTCAGCGGTTTCCAAATTTAGGTCATAATTTATGCGAAAATGATAAGCAAACTTTACACGGATTATATCTAATAAACTATGAGATTCATCTCTTTATTTTGGGCATCGTTATAACAGATGGGTCCTTGCAAGTCAGCAAAACGCTTTAGGGCCTTGTAAAT
Organism: Porites evermanni; assembly: GCA_942486025.1. NCBI lineage: Eukaryota > Metazoa > Cnidaria > Anthozoa > Scleractinia > Poritidae > Porites > Porites evermanni. The sequence continues at coordinate 193,967 of CALNXI010000073.1, read as the reverse complement.
GCGCGCGATTTCGAGCAAAGCAAACATATAGAAATTATAGTTTTCGCTATTTGTTGACGTTTGTCAGCGTTTAAGAGTCCTTCTCACGAAAAAAGCATTTTCTTAAAAATTCGTAGTTTTTTTTCCTTCAAATTTTTTCAGGGCCACAATTGATTAACTAACTACCCGGACTCTGAATTTCATGGTCATTGAAAAACTGTGACATTATCTTCTATAAGCCCAAACTTGAGTAAACATTGAAGATTTTTAGCGTTTTGGCTGAGTTTGTGCTTTGGGAGTTGTCTATTGTTTCTAGTCTGTCATTATACAGCATTCTTGTTCAGCACGCGTGCAATGACCGCGCTTGGCTGACTTCCGAATGCTCACCGAGATATAATAATTTTGGTACAGTGAGACAGGCCATCGCGTGATACATAGAGGTTTAAGTCACAATTTTTAATCAATTCTCGTGCTTCTTGTGCCTTTGCAAAAAAATCAAGAAGTGCTACACACTAAATCTACTTACTATTAAAAAAATATCATTTTTTCATAGGTTTAATGCAAGCCAATAATTAAACCAACTCGTGACGGGAATATCTCGGTGAGCATTCGGAAGTCAGCCAAGCGTGGTCATTGCACGCGTGCTGAACAAGAATGCTGTATAATGACAGACTAGAAACAATAGACAACTCCCAAAGCACAAACTCAGCCAAAACGCTAAAAATCTTCAATGTTTACTCAAGTTTGGGCTTATAGAAGATAATGTCACAGTTTTTCAATGACCATGAAATTCAGAGTCCGGGTAGTTAGTTAATCAATTGTGGCCCTGAAAAAATTTGAAGGAAAAAAAACTACGAATTTTTAAGAAAATGCTTTTTTCGTGAGAAGGACTCTTAAACGCTGACAAACGTCAACAAATAGCGAAAACTATAATTTCTATATGTTTGCTTTGCTCGAAATCGCGCGCATTTACAAGGCCCTAAAGCGTTTTGCTGACTTGCAAGGACCCATCTGTTATAACGATGCCCAAAATAAAGAGATGAATCTCATAGTTTATTAGATATAATCCGTGTAAAGTTTGCTTATCATTTTCGCATAAATTATGACCTAAATTTGGAAACCGCTGAATTTCTCGAATTGGGTCTTTGCGATTTTGGTGAAACTCTGTTCAGCGCAAGGCACTAATGCGCACTATGTGTAGCCGAGAGATTTTCACGAAAAAATGCCTGCAACAGCAGATTTTCGACTCAGGCCTCAAAGGGGCGTGGCATTATAACCACGTGACATTTACTCCGATCGCCAAAAGTTTTATGTTATATTGTAGATTGATCTATATGTTGTCCATTCTATGTGTTAGACTTACGATAAAAGTAAAGGTGGGGATACCAGAGAGCTTCAAAGTAGGATGGTACCGCCTAAAAAAACTGGGTCGAGTCACCTTAACGTGACTCTCCCTTGCGCGCTGTTGGAAATTTTTCATTGATCGCGCCACAAATGCTTCAACACTTTTCCTGACGTCCGTTCCCTTCTTTCACTGAAGGTCAAAACAAAGTTGATGAGCTGTCAAAATGTGTCCAATCACAGGGCTGGATGTCGATCAGCTAGTTCAGTTCAAACTCACGCAAAGGCACGTGAGTTGGAATGTGATTATGAATCGTTATTTCAGTTGGCTCGCAAAACCTGTTAAACGTTTTTAGGCTACGCTGGCATTCATAATTATTAATCGTTAATGGCTCATGTGCCTTTATTTTAGGCGAAACTACGCTGGATGGCGCCTTATCAAAACAATACAAATGACAGAAGCCAAGGAGCACTAGCGAAGTTTGCTTTCAGAGATTCTCGGTAAACTGACGCTACCGACGCTACTGACGCGTTGTTGATTCAAAATCGCTTAATCAACCGCCAAAATTTAGCACTTTTTCACGAGCTAAAATAGCGCATTGGTACATGGCTTTGAACACCAAGGCTTGTTTAGCCTGAAAGAGCATTCTTTTTTCTTCAAATTATTGAAATAAAATTTTGGGTAAATGAAATCACGAGCGCTGACAAAAGCGAAGCAAATGTAAGTGTTACACTAAAAACGGGGGATAAAACGTGACCTCTGACCGAAGTACAACCAAATGCGAATTACGATAGATGCCAAACCGGTAACTCCTTGAAACAATATTGGTCCGAAATGTATGTAGGTTTAAAGCTGAGTTAAAGTATTAGGTGTCAAAAAGTCCACAAAGCGGTAAAAAATACAACAAAAGTCATGAGTAATCTCTTCCATTTTCTGAATTTTATGCAGCGATTTATGCGATTTCACGAATTAACAATTTTTCATCCAACGATACCCACCTGAGACTGTGTTAGTTTAAAAGTCCATAGAACTTCTCTGAAGATTCCTCGGAAAGACCTCCAGAGGGAAATGAATGAAGAATTTGAACTCATAACCGTAACAATTTCACTTGCCGCCACGGCAAAACTGAACAACTCTCGAACTGCCACAGGCAAACCAGCTTTCAGTGCAGTCATGCAAAGCATGTCACGTCACGTAATTCCGCCCCTTGCATTTGGGAAGGGGGGAAGAAATTCTTCCATGCTGTGCGCTAAAACATTTATGAAATAAAACTAGCTTTGGACTGTTTCAGTTTTGCCCTCGCTTGAGGGCAAAGGTACTTCCTCCGCCCATATAATCTTGGACTTGACCAGCAGGCGTTTTCTGGGGATTCGTAATTCCTCCTTCCCCACAAACGAAGAGTGTAAATGTTATTTTTTTTCACCTTTGATCTCAACAACGTTAGCCTCAATTTTCTGATTTGCCCTTCGCTTTATTTACAGACTGGTATAAATGACACATATCTTGGTCTGAGGTAAGGGAGGAAATATGGTGAAATATGACTCTCCTGAAAATGCCACCAAGGGAGACTAAATGTTTGGTTGCGTCTTAGGCCAAATTCGCATCAGGGAACCGGATTTCTTGTCAGTGGAACTTGTGGAAGGCACAAGTGTAATAACTGGACCGAAGTGTAATAAAGGTCCATCTGTAATAACATTTGAACCCAAGTCTAATAAAGGTTTCATCTGTCACGACTGAGATAGTATGAGACATGTCCACAACAGCCTATTAATGATGGTTATCTTAACTTACAAAGCTGACATCACGGTTCATGTGACCAGAGAGAACTAGAAAAAAAGAAGGAACGAGAAAAAATACCATAGAATCTAGCAATGGCTCTCAGTTGAAGTTTTGGCAAATTTTTGCTATGAAACGTGCTTTAAAAAAAATTCTTCGCTCCAGAACAAATAAATATGTCATTCCCGTTCGCTTAAATAAAATGTCAGGCTAAACAATTTTAAACCCAGTTGACTGATTCCCCTCTGCCTTCTTGTCACTTTCAATATTTCACTCACTGCTGAATTTTATTGATAGGATTTCATGACTGTCATTGCTTGCACTAAAAAGGAGTACCCTCAATTGTTTCTTATGCATTTAGTGAAATATAATAAGGCATACGCCGTTACCTTGTGGCACGAAATTTTGTGGGTTCTAATTCTTGCGATTTTTTCAGCGATCCGCAAAAATAAGTTCCCGCAAATGAAAATTACCCCCAAAATTTTCCCGCAAAAAATTTACTCCAGAAGAATTACTGTTTTCTCTAACTTAAACTGAAACACACTTAGTATTGTTTAAAAATATGTATTTCTATTGCACGTACTCAATAACTGAACGAAAATAATATATAGATTTAGCCAGGGCTAAAGGCAAAGCACCCATTAATAAATTAATAATTCAAATCAAACAATAAACTTGTATTCCACAATTCAGTTAACTTCAGAGCACATTCACGTGACTTTTGAGGGAAAGGCTAAGTGATTTTAGAGGAAAATAATTTGCAAACAGCCAAAGAGTGAACCAAATCTTACATCGAGTTAATAGCCTCATATGTACACCCAAAAAATAGCAATCATCTTCGATCACATTTGAGAGCCATAGTGTTCATAATGGCTCCTGATCACCGAAGATTAATTAGGCCTGGGCCGAGCTGTTCAAAGCTGGGTTAAGTTAATCCAGGGTTAGTACGAGATTGAAATCAGATTTAAAAGCTTAAAAGCATTTCAGTTTTAATTCTTTTTGTCTGCAACAAGAGAGAATGATCTAAGAGAGCGAATCCCCCATGCATGACCCTCTTCCCATGAAAATTATTTGCAATCTATTCTTGGCTCTGTGTCATACTGCGTGATTATTTTAAGGACGCCACCTTATTGGTCGGTTAGAGTGGCGTCATGTAATTTCAAACTTGGCGGGTAATTCATTTCACTGCCGATCACGTACAGCAAGCGATATGACGTGCAAACTTGATATTACTTTCGTCGACGAGTCAAAAGATTTATACCTGGAATAATCTGGCCAGAGTAGCTGACGAGGATCAAAACGGTCCTGGCTTGTGGGAGTTCGCCGAAGAAAGCGGTTCCGATTCGGCGAAAACTGCTTATTGAGGTCTTCGCTACATCAATATATAAACAACCAACATCCTATTGCAAAAAACGACAACTGTCTCTTCCGGCGACATCCACGGTCACCCGCGAGCTGTGATACCGTCGTTTGGATCCAACCGTGGACACTTAACGAGAAAATAGGTTCAAAGTGGGTTCAAACATGAAAGTTTAGCCGCCAAACATTTGAATTTTGTGAAGACGCTAGACAAATGTGGGCACACCGCTCACTATAAAGAATTGACGGAAACCGGAAACCGCGCATCAAAACTCGCTGGCATCCAGGTTAACGACTGTTTATTTTAAAAACAGCTTGAAGCATCTGACCTGATTTGTGTTTGCACAGCGAAATATTCATCGCAAGTATTAGACGTTAAGAAGAAGTAAATGCAGTTTGAAACTCTCAAGAATAATTCTTAAAAGCAAAGGTACTGTTTCTGAAGGAAAATATTCCTGGAAAAAGAGAAAAAATATCTTGCACATTTGCATAAACAATAGAAGCCAGCTTCGAGTTATGCCATTCGCGTAGCGTGCTCGTTTCGGCTCAATGCTTTAAGAACGAGTCATGTTTTTTGTGTAGCGTGCTTGTTTTGACTCATCGCTTTAAGAACGACTTATGTGTGCCGTGCTTGTTTCGACTCATGGCTTTAAGAACGAGTTCTGTTGCCTGTTAGGATTGCAAGTCTCGACTTAGGGCTTAAAGAACGAGTTATGTTACACGTGCAGTGTGCTTGTTTTGACTCATGGCACGACTAGACTTGAGATCCCATCGGACCTGAGATTCCATCGGAATCGATGTGTTTCCAATGGATCCGATGGACTCCATCGGACGACTTTCCAACCCTCATCTAAGTATTGTTTACACTTCCGGTTTCATCTTATGACTAGACTTCCGGTAACTCAAGTGGACTCTACTGTACTTCCGGTTTCATTTTTCGACTAGACTCCGTCGGACTCTAGGTTTTGTCCACTGGAATCTGGTTGAGAGTATTGGACATGTGTGTTCCTCCTCAACTGCTACCTGTACGCCTTACAAACATATCGAACGCACTCTTCTAAGCTCCGATTACTCCTAGTTGAATAGTCTGTGAATATATCTTTTTAGGTCCGCCAAATATAACTGGCATATCGCCCAACACAACAGTTAGAGAAGGTGATACAGTTATCCTGATGTGTTCCGCTCAAGGTAATCCCCCAGCAAACATAACGTGGACTAAAGATAAGCTTGCAGTTAACGTTCCGTTAAGAAATATCAGCAGAGAGGCAGCTGGGTCATATCGATGCACGGCTGTAAATGGTGTGGGCAGTCCAGCCACAGCTGATGTCCTCGTCACTGTACAATGTGAGTGTGTTTGTTACAATTTGGTTTACTATTTTTTTATTCTATAAAAAGCGATCTTTAGTTTTTAAAGCAAGTAAAGCACCATAAATTGCCGCATACCTTGCTCTTAAGTTAAATGATTTATTCGTTGACATTTTTAAAGTGTCCTTCTGTAGTTTTGGCTCAAACTCCTACTACATATAAGTCTATATAGTGCAGTCCATGTTCATGGGTGTCAACTGTTTTGCAGTGCTTCAAGTTCAAGAAAAGTATTTTAGCGGAGCTCCTTGCGCGCGCTTCGCGCGCGCGAGCGGAGCACCATAACTAGGTTAATTTCGTAAACTATCCATCCGAGAAATTTTGGTTATGACATCAGCGTACGTCCGTCCGTACGGACTTTCCGGGTAGTGGAAAGGAGTCCGCATGGACCCTTGGGGTAGGGGAAGTAGTGACTTTTTGGCGGGAAATCGCATGGCGCAACGTCTCGCAATTATATCGCGCAACTGGTTTGAAAAAAGAAATTTCAAAGCAACTTAGCAAAAAGATATTTCTACAGAGCCTTTATAACTTTTTATTACAACTTACGAAAGCCATTTTGTCAACAAACAAAAGCAGAGAGATTTTAGCGTGTAGACGACAGGTTTTAAGCAGAGAGCAAAGAGAAGGTGAACGGCAGAGAGCAAGAGTCAACAAGCGTAGAGCAAGCGAAGACGATCGCTAAAGACAGTGCGTTAGAAGTAGAAGAAAAAGACAAAATTTTAGCGAAGAAAGTCGGCAAGCAGAAAGAGTCAGGGTGAGAAGAAGGGGAGAAAATTATAGTGAAAAACGCCGACAAGCAGAACGAGACAGAGCTAGAATGAATAGACAAAGGCAACGCGAAAGAGAAATACAAAGGCAAAGAGAACGGCAGCAAAATAATGACATGATGACAGAAAGTGTTGCGTTAATGTCACTATGGCCCCGCGCTATTAATTTCAAACTGATCTCGGACGCGAAAATTGAGCCAGTCATTTAAAAATACAAGCAGGGAAGACAGAGGCTTTTCACTTTTCTCACCATAATAGTCACGCGTTGATCACGCTCTACGACCGTCCAATTTTTATGCTCTGATTGGTCAAAATTTGACAGGTGAGTTCGTGCAGAAAATTTATAACGCATCTTGAAACTTGTTCACTTTGACAGCTGAAGCTTTCAGAGTTTTTTGTCAACTTGTGATGTTTTTTACTGTCTTTTTCCACTGGATGCATAAAATGAAATACATCTGCTATCAACAGTCTCCTGTTATTCATGGCTGGTTTGTTTATTGAATGAAATGCGCCGCTTGTCAAAGTTGGAAATCTGATTTCGGATGACATCGTTTTCGTTTTTCACCTTGCAGGATGCGGGTTGAAAACAGTAAACACCAGGAAGCCGGCTAAAAGCTTTAAGCTTAAGCTTAAAGAATCAGGATTTTTAGAGACGCTTTAATACTTGTCTTCGTGAATGAAAATTGTTCTCTCTGTAAATGTTTCACCGAATTAAATTTCTTTTATTGATTGTTAGTAGTGTCTTGCAATTTTAATTGCTGTGCCGTTTGTTTTCAGTCGTTGATAAACATCGCTTGTAGGAGTACTTAAAATGCCGCCCGTATCAATCGCTTTTTAAGATTACACATCGTTATATAACCAAATAAAAAAAATAAACACAGTAAATTCTTTATTATGTTGAAGAGTAACTCTTTTAATGTTCACTGAAAATTTGGCGCTTGTCAAAAGAGAGAACCGGCTGGCCGTATAGGTAATTTTGGAAAATTTTTTGAACGGTTTTGCTAGAAGCCCACGCGTGCTTCGTACCAATCGTACGGTTCTGAATATTGAATGGAAGCAATTTGTCTTGAAAAATTGTGAAATACTGCATTTTGTCTGAGGTCTGTATGATAAAAACAGCGCCTCATATTACTGTTTCACATAAGATGTGATGTATAGAAAGTATGAAATGTTGGTTTACACGCACCCAGAGTTGTTGGCAAGATTTTGTTGAGTAAACTTGTCGGACGCAAAAATTCGGCCTGGTTTGTTTTCCAAGAATTCGTTTTCCAGGCCTAATCTACTGTGATCAAGAGCCATTATGGCTCTTAAATGTGATCGAAGATGATTGCTATTTTTTGGGTGTATATATACCGCTATCAATTCGATGTAAGATTTTTTTCACTCTAAAATCACTTAGCCTTAGCTTTCCCTAAAAAGTCATATATGTGCGCTTAAGTTAACTGGTTTGTGGATTACAATTTTATTGTTTGATTTAAATCATAAATTTATTAATAAGAGCTTCGCTTTTAGCCCTGGCTAAATCTATATATTAGTTCTTGGTATTAAAGCTCAAATTACGAAATTAACACGATCGATCGCGAGTCAAAGAGCAGGCGCGCTTACGGGAAGTTGGCTCTCGTTCCTTTTTTCTCTTTCTCACTGTTAAATAGCCTGTGAACATATCATTTTAGGCGATTTTTCTCGTAATGTAAGGTTCACTTAAGTGCTAATTTCGTAAAAAAAGTATCTAGCAGTAGGTAAATCGATTTACGTGTTATTGCCGAATGATAACTGAGGGTCGTCTTAAAGTTTCGTAGACTTTGCGTGATCAATGCGACTCTAAAAATCTTCTGTTCAGGATTAAGTAGGTTATATTCAGGTGAAAGTAAGTCTCAAATTTTATATAAATTGTCGCCTTATCCTTTTGACAAACAGATTTTTCATCAAGACAGAGAAACTGATTGTGCAACATAACTTTATCTGCAATTAAGTGTAATGAGATAAGAAGGTTTGCGTTTAATTATGAAAATAAAATTAAATACATGTGCGAGATATAAATATACAGTTCAATGGTGAGGCGAGTTGAATTTAGTTTGCTTACCTAGAATGCATGTGTTTTTCGAGGCCTTTTTGTACAGCTGTCACTTGTTGTGAGTTTGGTTTTTCGTTCCTTTTTTTAATGGAATTTCGTTTTTATTTAATTTTTTTGGCTTCTTCCTGTGAAAATTCTGAAAGACACTTATGTTTAATTCTATTTTTAAAGTTCACGATATAATATTATATTGATCTCATAACAGCCCAAAGAAAACCGAACCAAATATAGAAATATGACCAGAAACCCTCGAGTCACATTATAATTTCATTTTTAATATTTCGAACCTGGGCCATTAACAGATAAACCTACCATAAGAAGCGTCGTACCGCTGTTGGTAACACAGTCGTGGATTGGAGAGCGAGTCTCATTACAGTGTGAGGCGGATGGTGTACCCTTGCCAAACATTACTTGGAAGAAACCTGATGAAAGTCCTATTAACAGTGTTCAAGCCGCCAAGAGCACGGTTGAGGTACTTATGCAAAGTGATACAGACTTTGGAAACTACACCTGTGAGGCTGCAAATGGTGTGGGTACTGATACGCGTAAAGTATATGTGAAACAACTCAGTAAGTAGCATGCCTGACGAATGTTTAGTTTCAAAATATAAAAAATCGCGTGCACAAAATGAGTCGCGCCACTTATTTTTGTTCCTGATCATCCAGCAAACACACGACAATCTGCGGTCTAGAACTACAACAATGCAACACGGAAAATGTAGAATGAAAATTGATAGTGAATTTACTTTATCTACTTGAGAGAGATCTTGAGAGGTGTTATTTAAACGGTTTAACCTCCGTGCACTGACTCGGAAAAAAGCTAGTACCAAGTGCATTGCACACCTTTATTATGTACTCTGGTTGCTGACGGGGAAAATTGCAAGCTTAGTTTCGCAGGGGAAAACATTCATTTTATCTATTTATGATCTTGGACTTGATAAAGATGATTTGTTTCTGCTGTTTTTCTCCTTTAAATAGGAGCCCCAAGCTCACCCAATATCTCAGTAACTACTGAAGTAACTTCATTGATAATAACATGGCTTCCCCCAATTTATGACGGTGGCAGTACTGTTACGGGGTACCTAGTGCAGGTCATTAATAGCATTCATGGCATTTTAGTAAGAAATTTCACCACTCCACATTTTGCAAGGAGGCTGGAGATTCCAAACCTGATAAAGAACACAGTTTACACGGTGAGGGTAGTTGCCAGAAATAAAGTTTCTTTTGGAACAGCTGCGGAAATCTTGGCTAAAACAAAGTTTGTTGGTGGGTATGACTGTGATTTTTATTTCTATTCATATTTATAACTTTCCACTTTTGTTGTGGATTTACTATAAAACTGATCGTGGTCAGATATTTGCTTCACAGTTCAATTAATACCAGAGGGTCCAGGGGAGTTAAGGTTGCCGTGCAAACAGTACCCTGCGAGCAGAGGCTACGTTTCCGCGGTATGAGCTGGCGTGCGAGAAGTAGCCAGGTCATACCGCGTAAATGTAGCCTGTGGTGAGCGATCAGGAACCAAGATGGACGTTTAATTTTGAGCTCCCGCTTTTTACCTTAATGAATCGTTTTTCTACTGTCCTTTTGTTAATGATTTTCACTGAAATCATGCCAAAAGAGTCAGTCACTTCACTAAAGCAACAAAATCAAGATTTAAAGGATAAGGTCGATGTTCTTTCGAAGGAAATAACGCCGCTGAAAGAGAAGATTCGCGTCGATTCGGCCATTACTGAAGCAGCTGAAGGTGCTGAAGCTGAAGGTACTGAAGCAGCTGCTACCTCTGGTAATAGCAATAATAATGCTTCGAATGATGAGACCGTGTCTCGTAGTCTACAATATCTGAGCGACGAATACGACGACCTGTCGGCGTCTAATTCTGGTGTCGTTGATCAACTCACGGCATTAAGCCGTCGTCTTAATAAGCTTAGCGCTGAAGTCACACGTGTTGGCAACGCCATTGACGAGGTTGAGGAATATAGCTATCAATTTAGTGTAAAAATAATTGGCCTGCCAGAGAAAAGCAGTAAAACCGCAGCTGAAACAAGCGCCCTGTGCGTAAAATTATTCCAGGAGATGGGGGCAGAAGTGTTTCTGTCGGACATTGGCATTGCTCATCGCGTCCCCTCGAGGCAGCAAAATGGCGCTCCGAAACCCGTCATCTGCAAGTTTGTAAGACGCCTCGCAAAAGCAAGTGTCATGGAAACTCGACAAAGTGCCTCTCAAGTCAACCCATTAAATGCCCGTCTGCTGATAGTGTTCTTGACAGAGGCAGAATCTTCGATCACTTCACCCCCAAAAAACACCTGTTGTTTGAAGCGAAGAGATTTAAAGAACAGAACCAATACCGCTTCTGCTGGGCCAAGAATTCCACGATTTATTTACGTAAGAGTGATTGTTCCCGACCAATAAAGATAACGGACATTGGTAGTCTACAGCGACTTGTCTCGGAGTCCTGATATTATCAGTTCTATAAGTATTTACCATGATCTACTTTAGTTAGTTCTATTCATGAGTCCTAACGATTAAAACTCTCGCTATACTCAATCTTTATTCCGGGAGCTCCCATATTTTGGGTTAAATGTAAACTTAGCTCATGGTCAATTTAATAATTGTTTACCTTCTCATTTGCCGGCCAAAAAATACCTAGAAAAACTCTCCAGCATTATGACCTTAATCTTTTCAGGCTAAACACACTTGAAGACCCCAATCCGGGTGATAGTCTCTATAATCATCGTATTCATAGTCGATACTATTCCCCATATAGTTTCTACAAATTTAAAAGGCTGAGTAAAAAGAATTATTATCTTGCATTTTTTGCTAAAAATTTAAACAATATGAAGAACACCTGGAATGGAATAAAAAGGCTAATTAACGACAAAAAGAATAGAACACAAGTCATTTCTTCCTTCAAACGTCCTGATGATAACAGCTCAACTAATTATCCTCTTGAGATTTCTAACATCTTCAACAACTACTTTTCTTCGGTCGGTAAAAACCTAGCTTCACGCGTACCTCGTTCATCTCGCTATTTTTCCGAATACTTGTCTCCCAATTAAAATCCAAGCTCTTTTTTCTTTGATCCAGTTAAGCCAGAGGAAACTGAGCGTGAGATACTTTTGATTCCTAAAAATAAAACCTACGGTCTCTACTCTTGTCCGATTCTTATTTTAACTGACGCAAGATGCGTTATTTCGGGCCCTCTCTCCATCATCATAAACATATATGTGCAAAAGGGCATCTTCCCATCCAAACTGAAAAAAGCGAAAGTTGTTCCTGTGTACAAAAATGACAATGAGACTGAGCCTGGTAATTATCGTCCGATATCATTACTGTCTATTTCCAATCAGATATTTGAAAAATTAATGTACCACCGCCTCAAATCCTATCTTGGTGAAAACGATATTCTATTTAAGTCACAGTATGGCTTCCGCAAAAACCATTCCACGCAACATGCCATTGTTGCCATCGTTAACGTCATACAACACAATATGGACCAAAAACTTTTCACTTGCGGGATCTTTTTACCGTCGACCATTTAATCTTGCTTCAAAAACTTAATCATTATGGTATCAGAGGAATTATCAATGACTGCTTTACTTCGTACCTTCTCGGTCGTTCACAAGTAACTGAAGTGGGTTTTAACTTATCTACCGAATGTATGATCTCATGTGGTGTCCCACAGGGGTCAGTGCTCGGTCCTCTGTTATTCTTAATCTATATTAACGATGTTCAGAACTCTTCAGCGAAATTGTCATTCCCTTTGCTGATGACACGAACTTGCTGTATGCTGACTCTAATTTGTAATCTCTTGAAAAAAGCGTCAATAGCGAACTGCTCAAAGTCTCCGATTGGTTTAAAGCAAATAAGTTAACGCTCAATTCTAAAAAGTCAAACTATGTTATCTTTTGTCCATATCAACGTAAGTTGAACTACTCGGTTAACATTGAAATGATTGATAACTGTACTCATATTCCTACCACGCTTCAGTATGAAGACCATGTTAAACATCTTGGCGTCCTATTGGACTGCAATTTAAGCTGGAAATTTCATATTAGTAATGTTGCTTTAAAAATAAGCAGAAATGTTGGTGTTGTTGCTTGTCTTAGCCACTTCGTCCCACGAACAACCCTTTTAAGTATTTATCAATCATTGATATTGCCTTATCTGACATGGTTTTTTCAGCCCAAAAAATTACACTCAAATAAGAAAACATTATAAACTATCTACATTATAAAAAATATTAAATAAAAAGCTGCTTTCCACGAATGCCGTGCCCTAGAGTACTTGTTTAAGATTAGCATTTGAATTTCGTAAGGGACTCTGCTTGCCTCACATTACACGGGAGTTTGTTCCATAGGATGGCACCACTACAGCTAAAGCTGTTTTTGTAATAATTTGTCCGTGGTAAAGGGATGCAAAGTTTATTCTTTAAGTCTCTAAGGTTATATGCCGTTTGTCGTATTGCAAACGTAGAACATAAATATTCTGGAGCCAACCCGTGTAAAGACTTATAAACCATCGTGACTTTATCAATTTCATGCTGGCGCGCTAGATTTTTCCATCCTAGGAGTTCAAACAGGTAAGCAGCGTCTTCATCGTAGTCTGAAAATTTCAAACCACGGGATGGTCTATTTTGTAGTTTTTGAAGTTTGTTCCTTAAGATTATCCCACAGTTTCCCCAAACAGTATTGCAATAATTGAAGCGAGGGTGAATAAGAGCTTCCACAAGACCATCAACGAAACCCTCAACCTGCCAACACAGAATGGTCATACCTTAAAATCCCTTACATTTCTGAACGAGTCAATCACAGGATCACTAACATTTTTAGAAGCTTTTAGAAAAGAAAACATCCCGGTACGCATTGTCCACAAATCCTACACGCTCAAAAAAGCCCTATCCCGCATCTCCACGGCGCGCAAATGCACTAGAGACAAATGCCCTATCTCTAACACCGGATTGTGTTTACGAAGAAATGTAGACTTGTTACAAGTCGACCTCTTGGCGAGAGGATCGAGCCTTTTTTGGCCTTGAAGCGGCCGACCGCCATATGAAATCCGACGAAGGACTTTTTTAAAAGTCTAGAAGAAATGCAGTGTACCAGCTCACGTGTAACAGCTGCGATCAGCAATATATTGGTAGCACCACACGCTTCATCCACGACCGCGTAAGAGAACAGATCAATAATGAAAACTCCTCTGTTAAAAAAGATATCTATTACTGCCAGAACAAAGACTATAAAGGCATTGATGTCAAGATTATTATGAGCGAAAACGACCCCGTTAATCTACGCCTCTATGAAGCATTTTACATTCGAAAGTGCAAGCTTACACTTAATTCCCGAGAAGAATGTACTGAATTCGCAGACCTTCTATTTTAGTATTTTATTTTAGAGATCATTCTTAAGCGCTTTTAGAGGTCCTTTGTCTAGAGACACTCCATCATTAGAGCTTTGTATTCTACTCACAGTTTATTTCTATAGCTTTCATACATACGTCACATCTTTTACACATTTCACCCTACAGTTTCTTTGCATACATATAGCACGCGCGGAATATTTCCTCATCCCTGATGATGCCGTTGATCGGCGAAAGCTTGGATTTTAGTTTTTAGTTTTTAGTTTTTAAACAGTAGTTCAAGGCCTCAATAGAACAGTTTTATATATTTTTTATTATGCTGCTGAAGAACAACATGAACAGATTATCTATTACTGTGTTTATTAGTTCGGTCAATAACTACAGTTTCAACCATTATCCATGAAAAAAAGACTTCCAGGTTTCAGTTTAAGAAGTTAAGAGTGTGTGCATGAGAGAACCAGACAGGGGGTGATAATGCTCAAATCACGGATTTCGCTCAAACTGGGCACAATTGATGGGTGTACATGTGATGAGATATTAACCTGGACAAAAAAATAAGGTCGCAATATTGAATTTCCTGGGATTTACAGGGACCCCCCAACCTCGTTCCCAGGTTATTTCTTCTAGCCGTCGAGAGACCCTGGTTGGGTCTGGTCACGTGTCTCCCAGAATCTGGGAGATTACAAACAAACGACTCGGGGGAGGGGCAGATAAGTGTGAGATGTGTCTCTACAAAACGTAGACGTCGAGGTTAGTGAAACGGTGTATCTGACATTGTCTGAAAGGTCGTTTTTTATAGTTCCCGGACTGTTCAAGACAAAACCTGGAACGCCGAATCCTTTGACATCGAAAGCGTTACTTCCTGCAGAATATCTGGATGTTTATCGGATGTTGCAAAGGAGATCTCGGATTCACCACTTGTGTAGTCAAAAGTATTTTAGGCGGTTGTATTCATACCGAAACGCACTAGACTTGCCATTTCTTTGTTATGGAGGCCACTTTAGAAAGCAAACGAATGTATTTTCAAAACTATGATCATGCAGTTCGAAGGGGGGCGAAAACATGTATCAAGCGTTGCCGTCCTCACCGACCTCGAAAATATTAAAATCAAACAGAAGCAACAGGAAGAGAGAATACGCCCCCGACTGAGTTTGATTGTTCAAATGAAAAGTGGTAAACAGAATCTTGGAAGAGTATATTTTTATATACGGCTCTGTGTTGCACTTTTGTCGTCGTTTAAAATCAACAGGACAGTCGTATAAGCTTCTTTGTTAAAAAATATGGCTTGCATTTCAAATATGCCCAAATAAATAGCGACAGTACCCCTTTGTGCTCCTGCAGACAGTAACTTTAGGGAATCAAGGCCAAAAGTGTCCAAAAAATGCAATTTTGCTATGTCCGCAGAGAGGGTGGGTATAGAAGGTTACGGTATATTTGTGCTTGTCGCCTTATACTATGGAAACTAATCAATCCAATGTCTCGAGAGGGACCTAAACTAAAGTCCTACATGATCATTTCTCACTGCAGGTCAGTTTTGTTGCTTTTAACTACAGTGAACTGGTGTCCGCTATTTTTATGAAACTTCCGTTACCGATCTGAGGGCAGATCACAAATGGCCTAGAAATAAATACTGCGAATGATTTACATCGGGTAAATATTACTTAAGTTTGCTCTTTTTGATACGCAGTACATAAAATGAAGAGCAAAAGCCTGTGGAAAGAAATTCCCTCTCACAATAGCAGGATTTAGCGTGAACAGTTAAGGTTGTAACTTCCGTTACTAAGATTACAGTAGGAAAAAATGAAAAGTGGGTCGTGCTGATTTTGTGGTGAAGGAGGAGCTAGTGAGGATTATTATGGAGTATGTTTGGTTTTTCCGAGTTATTAATTTGACTTAAAGATGTAACAGAAAAGGTAGAATTTTAACTTCCGTTACTGTAACTCCCTTACCAAGAATTTGTCCGGTCTCTAAAAGTTGGGATAAACGTCAGTTAAATTTCGGGAAGACACGATTGCCCCATCAACCAACTCAAGCCTTGATGACATCTGGTGAAGATTTCGTCATAAGTACACCGTCATACGTGTTCCATTGGTGAGATACCTCTCTGTCAAGTGTGATAAGGGAATTTTAGCTGAGTTTATAGTTCGCGGAGTTTTTTTGCATAGTTTAAAGAAGTTTATTTTCCTTTGAAGTATTTCTAGGCAATTTAGGAATATAAGATGAAAATGGGACCGGCATCTTGATCATTTTAATTTTTTTTTTAGTAACGGAGGTTGCACAAAACAGGAAGTGGATTATCTGAAGCTGTTTTCGCTAGTTCAGCCATCTTTTCTGTGAATGGACCTTACAATATTCATGTATTACAATTCTTGTACGAATTCCAACAGATTACCATGTATCTATTAATTTTTTTTCTTTCAATTCAATTTATTTTGCTCATTTTGTTGTTTTTAGCCTCCTTCCACCCAAAAAATCCAAAATTTCATCAAAAATTGTTTAGCATTAAGTCAATTCAATAGAATAAGTCATATGCATTGTTATTTAAGAAGGTCTGTAATCCCAAAAGTAAGTAGTTGGAAGAGAAATGAAATATTACCTTCCTTCTTTAACTTCCGTTACCGAAATTTATTTGATAATCACTCGTTTTCTACTAGATCACATGTTTCCAAACTATAATAAACGTAAACAACACTTTTATCCGTGTGAAAAAGGACGCATTTAGCAAAACAATGTTTAGTCTGACGGCTTTTTTTAAAGAAAAAAGCATAGCAATTTTAAATTCTCAATATTTTGTTACGTCAGACCAAAGTACACCATAGCAGAACAACTTGACTTTTTCATTCCTTGAGCCACTGACTTGACTAGAATGTAAAACTCAGACCTTATCCTGCCACGGATTTCATTTTAAACATTTTAGAGTACGCCAAATTGAAAAAAAACATAGATATAATGCAACACTGTGCTGTTTCAAGCAATACAAAATATCACACTACATGCTATTAAATAACAGGCTATAACTTTTAATTAGATAAAAGATATGTTGACCAAATTTTGGTTTCTCACCCTTCAATAATACATCTTTCGGTTAAACTAACTACTTGTCTGATTTGTTGACCTTCGATTTTTCGAAAATCCTTGGCACATTTTACCCACTTAACGTGGAATGAGTGTATTTCCTGTTGTCTTCAGTGTCGCGTTTTGGTCCGGCATCCTTTGCTTATGCACGTACTCTATTA
Organism: Porites evermanni; assembly: GCA_942486025.1. Lineage (NCBI taxonomy): Eukaryota > Metazoa > Cnidaria > Anthozoa > Scleractinia > Poritidae > Porites > Porites evermanni. Next base: position 176,718 of record CALNXI010000073.1, on the reverse strand, counting down.
CATTTTTTACCTCTATTCACCACTAAAAGCGACACGTTTTTTCTGTTGCCACATCATAAAAAAAGGTTAGGGGTTGGAGAAAGCTGACATTTCAGACTACAGCTTTCCGTAGAATCATTAAAGCTAAAATATTATTTTGACCGTGAATGTAAAATGAATCCTNGCTATAACTTTTAATTAGATAAAAGATATGTTGACCAAATTTTGGTTTCTCACCCTTCAATAATACATCTTTCGGTTAAACTAACTACTTGTCTGATTTGTTGACCTTCGATTTTTCGAAAATCCTTGGCACATTTTACCCACTTAACGTGGAATGAGTGTATTTCCTGTTGTCTTCAGTGTCGCGTTTTGGTCCGGCATCCTTTGCTTATGCACGTACTCTATTACATTTTTTACCTCTATTCACCACTAAAAGCGACACGTTTTTTCTGTTGCCACATCATAAAAAAAGGTTAGGGGTTGGAGAAAGCTGACATTTCAGACTACAGCTTTCCGTAGAATCATTAAAGCTAAAATATTATTTTGACCGTGAATGTAAAATGAATCCTCTGCTCTCAAAGTAACTACTGCTATCTTTTGTCACCACTAATGGTTTAGGTTTTGCATGTACTGATTCGGGCCGATTACCAGCCGCTGTCACCGACAAACATTGATTCTTTCAATGCAAGTTCAACGAACGGGGATTTTCCCTTCAATAAATAAACACGCGCTTGTGTCTTACTAAAGTTCGTAGATGTTAGTAATTGTTGTCATCAGTTTAACTGCGATAACTCGAGTTTTTGTTTCTCCCCTGGTAATTTGCTTGTTTGTCTGGTGATAGTTCTGTTGAGGCAATTTCCCGAATTTCAGTTATAGTTGGAGGCTTAGCAAATCCATCTTGCCATCTTACCCTTACCATCTGTACACGACCCGAAATGATCCCCGACCCCAAATGTCCCCCAATTTTTTCGCATGCGACCTGAAATGATCCCCGAGGAATCATCGGAATGGAATGGGATGACGTTTAATTCCCGAAGATGCCAGAATTACTAGAATAAAGTAAATTAAAGAATTTTGACTCCACTTGTTTGAAGTGTTGATGTATTTATAAATTTTGGACAATTTATTAAATAATTAGAACTCTTTTTTTAACGAATTTTGCGAGAAACTTTAGAGTTAAATTGGAGGTTTAAATCGTGCAAATAGCATCGCGTTAGGCCCGGTTTAAACGTCAAATTTCACATGTGCCGAGTCTGATACCTATTTGGTTCTACTTAAATAAGTAAATCCGCGATTTTAGACGTCGAATCATGAGCGAGTTTTTATAGAGTTGGGAAAAAATTGAGAATTGTGGGTTATAATAAATTAAACATGATTTAAAAATTCCATTCGGCACAAAAGACAACGGTTGAACTTCAGTCTGTCGAGATTTGACTGGCTTAGTCGAAGATGTGACAGAAGTCGCGTTGTCGAATTTAATTTCAGTTAAACGTCGAACTTTCTACGCATTCAATACCTGAATTAAATGCGATGTTTAAACCGGGCCTTACTGTAACAAGGAACAGTCTTCGCTTCCTGTTGGTACCCATTAACGTACGTAGTATTCACATAACCGTTCATTTCCGTCAATTCTGTCAATTATAGAAATTCTGAACTGTAACTTGACAATATGTAATATGAAACTCTCCGCCTCTGTAGTGTTGCGTTGCTTTGACTAATATAACTAATGTTTATAATGAACAATTATTACACGAGGGCGCGTTGGATATGAGATGGTAAATAGCCAACGAGGTGCGTAGCGCCGAGTTGGCTATAATCATCTCATATCGAACAAGCGCGAGTGGAATAATTGTTTTATTAAAAAAGCCCACAAAATCTCGTTGAATCTCCCCGACTTAATTTTGTTGGGACAAAGCGGAAAACACAAGGGACTTCCGCCATTCACATGTCACACGTCTATCAAAACTGTCAACACGCGAACGGACTCACCTGGACTGGATGAATGAAAAATCAAAACATTGTAGCGATGAGCACAAAAAAACTCATCGAGATTCTAGGATTTTACACAGCAGGACAGCTAAAGACCTGGCAGATAATGTAAAGAAAAATAATTTTTAAGTAACAGCCGTCGAAATTACTGTGAATTTGGATTTTCGGTGCAGTTACAAAAGTAAGAACAAAGGAGAAAAACTATTACCTCGGCCGCTTGTTATGAAGTTGTTTGAAGCCACCAGCTGGTTTTGCTGAAAGAGAAAAGAAGCTATACTGACGCCTCGATTGCTGTAGTGAATGGCTGCATAGCCTGTATTCTGGTTGCTTGTGATTTATATTCTTCATGTCCAATAAACAAGCCGCAGTTATCTATCGGCGAGTGACTCGGCAAGTGGCTTCGCAATCATGGAGAAACAACACTTGTCTTCTTTCGTAGCTGGTCAAGGTACTTTAGTTCCATGTATTTTCATGTGTTTTTCGTTAAACGTTCAAACAAGCTCTTGTGGCTTTTTTGTTTGTTTGTTATCTTTCCGATGAAATTGCATTTTCTAGAATTCTAAGAAATGAATTAAAACGATTTGCTTCGGGCGCCATCCTATCCTTCGCGGAAAAAAATCTCAGCTAGCTTCCAATTTTAAACTGACGCGTACACCGACCATATATGGAGAGCATGGTATAATGGCTCATATACCATAATGGCTAAGCCAATCAAAATATCAAATGATTCAGTTTTTAATAATTCGTATTATTGATGATTTGTATTTCACAACTGTTACGCTGTCACACATTACAGAATACTCGCTGATTTCTCAAGAGAAAGACTTATTAAGGTGACTCGACCCGGTTTTTTGGGGGGATACCATCCTACTTTGAAGCTCTCTGGTATCCCCACCTTTACTTTTATCGTAAGTCTAACACATAGAATGGATAACATATAGATCAATCTACAATATAACACGCGTGCAATGACCACGCTTGGCTGACTTCCGAATGCTCACCGAGATAACCGAGATGTGATAATTTAGTGTAAGAAAATAGAAGGGATTCCCGTCACGAGTTGGTTTAATTATTGGCTTGCATTAAACCTATGAAAAAATAATATTTTTGTAATAGTATGCAGATTTAGTGTGTAGCACTTCTTGATTTTTTGCAAAGGCACAAGAAGCACGAGAATTGATTAAAAATTGTGAGTTAAACCTCTATGTATCACGCGATGGCCTGTCTGACTGTACCAAAATTATCATATCTCTCGGTGAGCATTCGGAAGTCAGCCAAGCGCGGTCATTGCACGCGTGCTGAACAAGAATGCTGTATAATGACAGACTAGAAACAATAGACAACTCCCAAAGCACAAACTCAGCCAAAAAGCTAAAAATCTTCAATGTTTACTCAAGTTTGGGCTTATAGAAGATAATGTCACAGTTTTTCAATGACCATGAAATTCAGAGTCCGGGTAGTTAGTTAAATAATTGTGGCCCTGAAAAAATTTGAAGGAAAAAAAACTACGAATTTTTAAGAAAATGCTTTTTTCGTGAGAAGGACTCTTAAACGCTGACAAACGTCAACAAATAGCGAAAACTATAATTTCTATATGTTTGCTTTGCTCGAAATCGCGCGCATTTACAAGGCCCTAAAGCGTTTTGCTGACTTGCAAGGACCCATCTGTTATAACGATGCCCAAAATAAAGAGATGAATCTCATAGTTTATTAGATATAATCCGTGTAAAGTTTGCTTATCATTTTCGCATAAATTATGACCTAAATTTGGAAACCGCTGAATTTCTCGAATTGGGTCTTTGCGATTTTGGTGAAACTCTGTTCAGCGCAAGGCACTAATGCGCACTATGTGTAGCCGAGAGATTTTCACGAAAAAATGCCGGCAACAGCAGATTTTCGACTCAGACCTCAAAGGGGCGTGGCATTATAACCACGTGACATTTACTCCGATCGCCAAAAATTTTATGTTATATTGTAGATTGATCTATATGTTATCCATTCTATGTGTTAGACTTACGATAAAAGTAAAGGTGGGGATACCAGAGAGCTTCAAAGTAGGATGGTACCCCCCCAAAAAAACTGCGTCGAGTCACCTTAAATTAAGGACTCTAATGTTGATAACTTACCTCGGCAACCTTTTGCATGCATGAGTTCGCATCTGGAGGTTTGTCTTCGTTTCCCGAGATGACGCTCTTCAAAAAGCAGAATAGTATCACAGTTGTAAACCACGCGTTCCCCGACATTGTTGTACCCGACTGATCTTCCGGTAAAAAGTCCAACGAAACAGACTGCGACGAGACTGGAAGCATTTTAGCACTACAGTTTCGTCTGTCTGGTGTAACGGCCTCCACATTATTACGGAAAAAGTAAATTCCAGGCAATTAATATACCTGAAAATAGCTTTGTGCAGTCGATTAGCTATTTTGAAAAGATTTCGCGTTTATAGCCGAAAAACTTCGCATTTTGCATTAACTGAAAAACGAAATTAAAACGCTTTAGTCTTATCCCTGAGTTAGAAATGTTTTCCCATTCCACTCCTATAATTCCTCAGGGATCATTTCAGGCGCGTTTGAAAAAAATGGGGGATCATTTGGGGTCGGGGATCATTTCGGGTCGTGTACATCTCGTGTACAGATCGCAAGGGCAAGATAGATTTGTGTGAACGGTGAAAACGAACCAGACAAAAAAATTGAAAGACAAGGGACTCCTCCCTCGGAATTAATTTTGTTCTGGAACCACGTGACCGAACCCAACCAGGGTCTCTCTCTCTCTCGCTCCGTAGGGAAGGGTAGGAGAGAACCCTGGGAACGAGGTTGGGACCCCCCTAAAAATGACAAAATCTACTCATTTTTGCATAATTTAATTAGTTAACTTTGGCTTGGCTTTTCAACAAGTAGAATGAACAAGTTCAAATCTAATCAACTTTATCATCTTCTATGTTTATCAGACGTAATGCTCAGTACTTTATTTTTACTCTCTGATTCAATCTCTTCCTATTATTTAGCCTAAAGTAAGGGCATCTTCTCACCGTTTTGACCAAACGCCAAATTTAAGGTATTTTATTGGATAACATCTCCAATGAGCAACAACCTATCTACTTAATCCTCGCATAGTCTTTGAAAGACATCCTTAAGGTTATCAAATCAATCATAAAATATTTGGGCAATCTCATACTTTATCAGTAATGACGTATTATGTACATCTGACTTGACGCTTATTTGTCATTTGACCAAAAATCAAAGAAACGTAACATTCGTTTTTTAAAACAAAAATAGCACAAAGTTGGCGAGAAGTCATAAATCAGATGCCTCATTATCGATACTAATAACGGAATTGTTTGAAAGTGTCACCTGAAGCATATTTTCTGTGTTATTTATGGACGTTTTCAGTTGATATTTTATGGAACGCTTGAGTAAACACAAGGAGCAGAAGATTTACAGGATTTAGTTCAAAACTTCTATCAGTCCAACTTGTAGGTGCAACAAGACCCAACAAGACGCTACGGAGCTAGCGTACACTTCGGAGTCGTGGTTGTGGAACTAATTAATTGTAAATGCGGAGGAATAGTAAGAAATCAAATATGGTAAGAGTAAGGTGTAAAATTATGGGATTTGTCAGGATATTCTGAAAAGAGCAACATCCAAGAGGCCTACTTGCCAAAAATTAGCATTTCAGGACAAATTGTCTCCGCGAAATTAGCCCAGTTATGCCCTGATGACTCCATACAAATCCTTCTAAAAAACAATTCTCTATTTTTCTTAGTCACATCAGGCTTCAAAAACAGCATAGCGGTCTCATGTACTGATTAAAGATATGTAAGGCACGGGTAAGGAGTCAATTACGTTGAGCATGGAATTGGCTAAAACTCAAAGTCACGAGTTCGAATGTTTTGAGGATAATTATTCACTGACTATCAGCACGCAGGGATATCGGATTAACACAAGGAAGTTTAACACCAAAGGTACATAGCCTTTACAGAGCTTTAAAACACAGCATCCGCCAACACAAACTTGACTTGAACTTTGAGAAAAACTTAACAGCCCCTACCAATAATAACAAACTCTCACTTGAACTTTAGATATCTTACGGCTTCCGCGAACTTGTAAACACAGAACCTGAAAATCGACCTTCGTCACACTTGACTAAACACAGCAGTCCAGCTCGTGGGAAAAAAATTAGTTCGTCAAAAGAACTCGCTTGGAATTTGTATACCGTTTGACATAAGGTTCTAGAAAAGACTAAACAGGCGAATAGTAGTAGCTTTTCGACATATTTTATGATTTCAGTAACTGATGCAAATCTGCTGACTCATGCTGAAATGTAAACATGCCCTAATTAATTATTCATGGCTAATCCAAAAACGTAGAGAACGTTCGAGAAAGTCACGCAACGCATGAAAGCAATTTTACTACGTAACACTCAACAAAGACGAAATGTCTTTGTGCAGCATTTTGTAACTTTAAATTCATCATAAAACAGTTCGAAAGGAGGGCCCACTCGTGAAATGTTTTTCAACACTCGAAGAGAAATTTCGTGTCTTTGCGCGGCCACGAAATATCCTCTATTTATTCCTCGAGTAATTAAAGACTAAACTCGAAGTGATCTCAAAATATCACGAAGTGGTCCGATCTCATTTCGTTAAATAGTTGAAACAAGCCGAAAAGTCACGAACTTGCACGCCCAATCTTGTCCCGAAACTAGTGCATCATTTCATAACTATTTTTCATATCCCAAACTACCTTGGGTCGCAGTAGCGCAATCGGCCAATCCCTCAACTTAGAGTCTCCTCTGATCTGACGGGTCACACTGGTGAGTCGGTTCAAACCCCGGGAAGGCCAAAATAGTAATTCTTTCTTCCTCGAAAAAGTTAAAGAATAAATCAAAGAAATCGAAGTGATCTCGAGATATCTCGAACTAATTCGGCTCTCACTTCGTCAAATAGCCGAATAGAGCCGAAAACCTACAGACTTTGCTTGCCCAATCCTGTCAAAAAATTGCAACTTTAATACATTCCTGAGCGTCGCGAATCCTTTGCTTCGCGCTCCCCCGAAGTAACAAGGATAAAAGATGGTGAATAAATGTTACATACACGTCTCTCAGATGCTTTAGTCCAGTTTTGCTGCTCCAGTTTTGTCTGGTCGTCTGTGGCGTTACTTCCTGACGAGGTAATGAAACATTTTGAAACATTGCAAAATTAAAAGTGCCGGCTATTCATCGAACATTCGCGATCGAAGTCTTTGAAATAAGTTGTAGTCAGAGTGAACAAAATGATTCTCAAAGGACAAGAAGGATCACTAATAATCCGTCTATATATCTACGGAAAACAACCACCTGCTTGAAAACCTTCAATTCCATCTTTGACATTAGACTACCTAAATGGGGGATTGTTGAGCCGGATTACCGGACTCCGCAATGCGGAATACACTATCTATCGTTCGTGCGGACCAATATCCTATTACAACTGGTGTGTTGAAAATAGGTTGTGAAGGTCGTGTTATTTGAAATTTTGAGTTTATTCGATATTGACATTAATTACCATAATGCTCGTCCATAATAGCCCTTTTTTAGGCCAGACCGTACCATGCAATTTTAGACAATTAATGACTTGCCATTCGGTATATTATTGACTAGAAAAATACAATAATAACCGTTCTAAAGAGTTGAGGAAAAACTTATGAGGGATACAAAAGACCCAAAAGGGGGCACCAAAGGACTGCAAAAAAGTCGGCTAGACTTCTTTAGCTATTCAAGGAAGAATATCATGTCCACAGTCGTATCGCTGTTTGTCAGTGTTATGAATCATTCATTACATCCGTTTCAGATCTAGAGTTACCGTTTTTTCACATACACGTCCGGTTACACTTCAAAATATCAACTGAATTGTATTCTTTTACCTAAATTACAACAACACCAGAACAACAGTATAACCATACACCTAAAAAACAGTTTTCTGAATTAACAGTGTTAATTTGTAGCTGAGAGAAGCTTCTGTAAGCGGCCATGTAACCTTTTCGCCTCTTTCAGAGTGGCTGAATTCCACTTAAATAACTATGCTGCATATGAGATTCATTCTTGTAGAGAGGCCAGATCCAGTTAAGGACACCTTTTTCTCATCCCGAGGGCGTCCGCTTACGAGAGCTTCCACTGTATTACAATTCTTACATTCTAACAAATTTTCGTTTTACTACGCACAGTCAAACATCCACGTTCGACTACCCAACATAAGTGACCACTTCCCAATAAGCGATCATTTATCCAAAACAACAAATATATTCCAGTCAAAGCTTTGTAGTTGGAACCTCCTGTAAACGAACACATCCACATCCAGTAAGCGACCGCGACCACTTTTTACGGTGACAGTTATTGCGAATTTTCCATGATGCAATTGTCTGATCTCTGCGTTCCCTGTATGTCCGGCGCTACTCGGAGTATCAGAGGAATTAGAAACAAAATAGATTTATCTACAGTATATTGTATTGCATGCAGTAGATTCACTCCAAGAACTACATGTCTCCGCACTTTTCTTTGTTAGAGACCTCCTGCAGTTCGACTCTCGTAAAATCCAAATTTTCGTTGGGCAATATTTACTAGGTGTCTTCCGACCACGCACGGACCGGAACATATGTCTGTCCATAATTCAACATCTGCCTGCCTCAGTACGGTACACTGATCTGTGCACTAAACTGGTTTTGGGGCCTCAAGAGTACGCAAAAGGGCCTTTCCGAGAATGTCTAGGACGAGAAAATGGATCTTACCTGGGTAGGGTGAGAAATTTGAAATCGAAGTATTACACTTGAAGTATCTCTTGAGGGAATGTGGGAAAGGTGTTGAACATATAGAAGCGGTTGTTTGAGAACAAGATTTAACTCAATGTGAAAAAGTGGTGTTTTTTTTTAAATTCTACTTGGGAACATTACTGCCATAGTTAGGCTTTGTGAGACCCAAAAAAGACCGTGTTAGGTAAAAACGCAGTGTTTATGACAGGCAAATCTGTTGCCAGAAGGGTAGGACATTTGTACGCAATTTGGCCACTCCTCCGAGGAGGGGGGGGGGACTCCATTATGAAAAAAAAAATAGAATTCTTGTCGCAAGCCAAACTGGACATGTCTCACGCTTTGTTTGTCCCTTTGAGCTTGGCTCCACCAAGATCCGGCTTCACTTCGCTGCTATTTGACGTGCAAGTACAATAGAAAAATTATTTCTTTCCAAAACACGAAAGCAAAGCGACTTCTATCTCCGAGTTTGAAAAACAGTGGGATCATTTATAATTATGGTTTGAATAAAGTTGCCAATAGATTTGGAATTCTAAAATTTTTATTAGCAATAACAATAGAATTATCGCATACTTATCGGAAAGTCATATTTCCAACTGAAATTTGTTCACTGGACTCTGGCTCGTCCCGATACGATGTTTCCGTATGGTGGCAAACCGCTGATTAAAAATGCGGACTCCAGTTAATGTCAAAGATGGCGGAAGTTTCGTTCTTGTTAACAGGCGAATTGAGCTACAACAGTGGCAGAAGTAATTCTTTTCATGGATTTAAAAATCGGCTTTCTGCTTTTCGTATTGTGTTCTCCTAAAACAATTTGATTTGGATTTTGGTACGTAAACTGATGGATAAGGAATTTTAGTCATACAGCGAGTCACGGAACGGAATCACGGAAAGTCACGGAACAAATCAAAGCGGGCACAAACCAGCAATTGAGACATCTAAGAGATACGTATATGGATTTTATTGACCGTTTATATTGTTCTTAGGCCGAAATTAGTAAATTGAGTAAAGCTGTGAATTAAATCTTTTTATGTTGTTTTTACTTGAAAGGATTGCGTCATTTAGATATAAAAAATCATCGTTAGAGTTTCTTGCACAACAATTTCAACGCTTTTACTCTTATTAATGTTAAACCATTGTCTGATGAGTTTTTTTGTTCGATCTCTCCTCATGCAAAGGCAAACACACGAATATTGTGAGGGCCTAAATTTTGATAAAATAGGCAAAAGTCGTTCAGTTACATGAACAGTTTATGTCAGCACATGACGAATTTTTTACGATCTTTTTCACAACTTGTGACGGCTTTAACTACTTGTGCAAGACTTATATGGCATGACAGCCAAGAGAGCAGTCATTTAGGTTAAAAAAGATGACTTATGTCAGGGAATTTTGATATATGAACAGTTTAATATGTATTAGAAAAAGTATTTCTTTAATGTTTATGAGTTCCTGGAAGAATAAATTCACGCTTTTGTAGCAAAACTCGGTAACAGATGTTTCTGTTACTTTCCGTTCGCCATGTTGGTGCTCATCCGTATGGGCACCAACATGGCGTGTCCATACAAATCTCTATAAATTTGGGTAAGACATTTCTTCGGATATCTCGTATACGAAATATTTCTCTGACCTGAATCTTAGCGCCTTGTGATGATGATGATGATGATGATGATGATGATGATGATGATACCTTTATTAAAGTGTCAAAACTGTAATAGCGGTGTATATCCACTAAGAGGGACACTAAAATAAGTTAAAAAAGAATAAATCAATTAATTAATTAATTAAAAATGAAAAAAAAAAACAGAATATAACAATTAAGAAATTAAGAAAAACTATGTACAGTATAAGCAAATAAGAAATTCGGGAGAACTATATACAATATGTACAAATGTATCCATTATGTTATAAAAAAATAAGAAATAAAAAATTAAGAAATACAAAGAGAGCTGTTATTGTCATCTAATAGCATACTAAGATCCACCTTTCTGATGTTATACTTGAAGGAGGACAACGTGGAAGCTTTTTTTACGTTACTAGGAACAGAGCTCCATACCTTTGGGCCCATATACCTGAGCGAGTGCTTTCCAAAGGAGACTTTGTTGAATCTGGGTATAGTGAAGTCAAGATTGTGCACTTTATACTTAATTGCAGGTTGTTCCAAGAGAGTGCTAATGTATGTTGGGCACGTGTTGTTTTTAACTTTATACATGAGAATAGCTATGTCCTGTAGTCGCCGATTGTGTAGAGTAGATAGTCCGGCCATAGATAGTAATTGACCATATGACGAATGTTTATCACAATATATAGCCCTAAGTGCTCTTTCCTGGATACGCTCTAGTCGTCTAGGATCGCTAGCACTGCAAAAATGCCATATAAGATGACAGTAGGTTAAATACCGAGAACAGCTGCCTTATATAACTGTAACTTAGTTTGTGTGGGTATAAGGTTCCCAAGCCTCATGAGAACGCCTACCCGCCGAGCGCTCTTCCTAGAGATACTGCTTATATGTTCATCAAAACGAAGATTGTTTTCAATACAGACACCTAATAGCTTGAGACATTCAGTGGATCTGACTTCATGATTGTCAATCATGTAACTGTCCATAGACTCCTTTCCGCAACCAAGTGCCATTGTCTGGTACTTGTACAAATTTCCCTTTAGTAAATTAGCTCTGTACCATGAAGATGCTGACTCAGCGCAAACAGCAAGATCATCATGCACATCAGAGAGGGTGCTGCCAACGGCATAAAACTGGTGGTTATCTGCATAAATATTCATGTTCGAATCAACAGTATAAGTCAAATCATTTTGGAAAATATTCCAGATGAGAGGTCCAAATGTAGAACCCTGTGGGCATCCCAAGGTCACCCTCTGCCACTCACTCACTACAGATCCTATCTTGACCCTGTTATAACGGTCTGTGAAGTAGGAGCCCATCAATCGCAGACTTCTTTCCTCAACATCATAAGCTTTAAGTTTTGCAAGTGTAAGTGGATGGTAAAGTCAATCGCAGGCTATGCTCATGTCCGTGGAGAGAACACCCACAACGTTATGCTCATCCAGAGCGAATTTCCAATTCTCAATCAAAGACAAGAGAGCTGTCTCACAGCTACTGTTTTTCCTGTAAGCTGATAGTTTGTCGCACAGTTTGTTATTAAAACCATAACTGAGTTGCTTCCTGAGTAATTGTTCAAAGAGATTGTTTACAGTAACTTGTACAGTTATGGGTCTATAGTTTCCCTTTTCATGGGGATCTTCCTTCTTAAAAACGGGTGTCCATTCACCCCTTTTCCATCCCAAGGGCCACTCTCGGAGGGTTATACATGGATTAAATAGTGACGTCAATGGATTTTTTAGCTCAATTAATTCCAACCTTGAGCACCATAGAATACCGTCCCAGCCTGTACTCTTCCTTACATTGACGTTTTGCAGCGCCTTTTCAACTTTAAAACTCTGACGATTCTGAAACTGGAAGCCTTGATATCCTGTCATCTTCTGCGTAACATTCTGGACACTAGGGTAGGTGGCGAGAACTTTGTCATCAACCACACTGGTGTCTCCAATCCCATCAGCCACAGTAGCAATAGAAACCGCACATTGATCTCTAAAGATGGTCCCATTGATACTTAGGCTGAGCTCATTTTTGTTAACCTTGTGCTTATCATTCAGAAGTAATCGGCAGGGGGAAATTAAGTAGAATAAATATGCCACTCCATTCTAGGTTGACTTAAAAATTTCGCCCTTGCGGTCCGACTCTCCTAAGCGACCACCTCCCTTAAGCGACCACCAAGCCTTTGCATTTTGGGTGGTCGCTTAGAGGAGTTTCGACTGTATCATCAAAAACAATTCTTACGCTGTGTGGCGTTTCTGAGTCTTTCACACTTATCGATAACACTTCGCTCTTATCACGTAGCAATCTTCCGAAAGTAGGATTTTGACGTCTTCAAGGTACGTTTCTAGATAATACTTGTCCCCTTTCTGCTTTCCCTTTTTCCTTTCAAGCCATTTCTTCGAGAAGTCCAAAATATATTTAATAATTTCTCCTTTTCGTCTGCCGCTTGCGCCATTTTAAACATTTTCATCTCCCCAGTTTTCAGGTCTCACTCGGCCGGCGCCATTTTGGAGAAGGGACTATTTGCGCTCAGAAATTTCCAGCGTGTTGACTGTCAACACTGAGACGCACATTCCACGTTAAACGAAGCCGGTTTTGGAAACTACTAGTAATTTTTGAACACAAATGTGGTCGGAGGCTACATGGCGAAAAGAACAAGTCGGAGGCTGGCAGAGGTCTCTTTTTTCCTCTCCTTCCTTTCTTGTCGTGAGAGACATCTGCTAGCAGCGACGTACTTTTTATCCATCAAACACCGGAAAGATCGTCGTCAAAGCGATCCGTATTTTCTTGTTTTGGTAGTTGTTGCTACTTTTGGTTAAAGTGACTGGGACGCACTAGAATCAAACCCAGGAACAATTAAAAGCAGATAAATAATGAGGCAAATTAACTAACCTGCCTTTTAAAGGTTACTTAATATTGCCACATCATAAAGTCCTCTATTCAATAAGGGCCGTCATTGTTTCATCTGCACAGATGTTCCAGAGGCAGTGAACACAACATGCAACATAAAAAAAGGCAAAGTGATTTTAACATGGAACCAACCGGCAAGTAACGGAGCAGTCATCACACAGTATAAGGTATACCGAAAGGGGGAAAATAAGGAGCAGTGGACGGAGATCGAAACCATCAATAACGCTACACGTGAATACGTTGTCAGTGAAGTAAAGAAGGGCCGAGAGTATGATTTTGTTGTTACTGCGACCAACGATTATGGAGACAGTCCAAAGATGGGGGGCTGCAAAGGAGTTAAATTGCCGGAAGGTAGGTACAAAGTTACGGAAATATGCTTATTACATGGTTATACAATTAATACTGCTATTCCCTCGAAAAAAAAAAAACTCTTCCGGTTTGAGACTGGCCTTACTTCTCCTTTAGTTTTCATAACCAGCTATTACTAACCTAGATTTGGAAGATGTGGATTCCCTTTCTGCTGTTTTACGACTGTTTTCGGTCTTAAAATAACAAAGAAAGTTAGGGGCGATTGACGTCACGTGAAGATAGCGATGACGAAATATTGCACGGGCTATGCGATGAAGAAATAGCCTAACTACTGACTCAAGAGGATAGCAAGAATGCACAAAAATACCCTAAAAGGATGTCGGCTGCTTTTTAAAAAAGTATAATAATATCTCCGCGAAAAAATGACTCCCGTTCGTTTTTCGACATCGTCATGGAACTTTCTGCATTAGCGATGTCAGTAAAGAAATAGATTTATACAAACTGAACACAGAGTTGAAAAACCTACTACTAGATCTGTTGATGGTATTGTTTTATTTAAGCTTATAAAGTAAATGAAATCATTGACAACAAACTTTAAAATATTTATTAGGGAAAGCGACAAAATCTAGATTGCAGCAAAAATGGAAGACAGAAACGGACCAAAAATGTCGTTCGGACAAGACATAAAAACTAGTTTGCAGTACTTAAGCTTGTTAAAGCGACATGACCGCCGTTTTGAACTATTTCCGCAGTGATTTTTGTGGCAGATTTGCTTGATTCTTCTCCAACTATTTTGTTTGCTAGCGCATATTCATAGACAACCATCAAGGTTGTGAATGAAGCCTCCGCCCTGTTTAGGGCCAAGATTGTAAGACGAACCCGGAAGATATCACATTGCGGGATTTGCAGGATTTCTCTCGCCCTCTTACTCATCCTCGGAGACCCAGGGGTAGTCAGTAGGGTCGGGAGAAAAGGCGTGACGAACGTTTTCAGAAACCGGCGGAAAATCCCCTCGGTACCGACTCTCACCGGACCATTTCCAAACAGTTAAGCGAATGCTGGCTCTTAATTGGGCACAAAAAATGCTTTGTATCGTTGTGCTCAACCGGCGAACAGCATCGCCTGAGTTCTTTTCGTGCGTTAGTACAAGACTGCTATTGTCTCGCCGCACTTTGCTGTACTTTTCCAGTTCGTTCACCAAGGTACTATTTGCGTGCAAGGGAAACTTTCATTTTATACTTTACTAACCAGAAACGAATGAACTACCGATGAATCGGGAAAACGTTCGGAAGCCATCAGCACAACCATTCCAATTTGCACCGAGAAAATTCTGTTTCTGACCGATCACAAGGTTTCGTAAATATTATTGAAATTTAGCATCAACCATGTGTGACTAAACCCGCCACAAAAGTGAGGCCTCTCCAACGATAACACAGAGCATAGACAAACTCCAAAAAACACGTATATTTAAAAACATAATGCTCTGAACATTTATGAAAACAATGCTCCCAAAACTCTACGATTTTAAGATTAATTAAGTGCATCTATATACTCGTTTCACTAAACAATTAAAAGGGGATAGTTATTCTAACTTCTAAGGAATAATGCGATATTATTTATGAAAATTTATTGTAGTTTATAAAGACTAATGCGATATTACTTTTAATAATTATTCTAATTTCTAAACACTAATGTTATATTCCTTTTTTTACTCAAAAATACACAGCGATTTTTGAACTGCTTAGTCTACAACGTATTTACAAATTATCTTCTCCGAACACACCGTAATTGTTCCCTTTTAGTTCACCTTACGCATAAAACAGAGTTCCTTGTCTTTACTTTAGTCCAACCTGCCGCGACTCCTTCCGAACACAACACCACTTTTACTCGATCCCAAAACCTCCAAACTCCAGTAGCCGCCTTACTCTTATATCTTTAACAGACTTGCTCCGGCTTCGGTCTCTCGGTCTGTCGCTGCTCTCTAGTTCAGTTTGGTTTTCCGCAACTGTTCTTGGAGAGATTTTATGTAACGCACTGACTTTTTGGAGAGATGCTACGGTCTTGGAGAGCCACGATACTTCTCCTGCTCTCTCAACTTTTACAGCACATCAAACTGCTTTCCCCCCAACAAAATGACTTCTTTTGCAGTGAAATGAAAAGAGACACCTTTGCTGAAGGGATTTCAGTAGTGCTTGTGCTTCAAGGTCTCTCTCTCTGATTGCGCCCTCTGCACTTAGTTTTATAGCGACGCGGCTCCTTCTTGATATCTAAGATTTCTAAATCCCATGCAAATGCAAGGTGTGGCAAAAAGGGACCATTGTAAAAGGTCTGATCTAGTAATTCACGGCTTACAATGAATATTTTACCGAATTAGTTTTATAACGAACAATAAAGTACCAACTACGACAATAAAAGTTACGCATTAGCGTCCTACTGAAAAAAAAAAAAAAAAAATTTCATAAAANGTTAGTACAAGACTGCTATTGTCTCGCCGCACTTTGCTGTACTTTTCCAGTTCGTTCACCAAGGTACTATTTGCGTGCAAGGGAAACTTTCATTTTATACTTTACTAACCAGAAACGAATGAACTACCGATGAATCGGGAAAACGTTCGGAAGCCATCAGCACAACCATTCCAATTTGCACCGAGAAAATTCTGTTTCTGACCGATCACAAGGTTTCGTAAATATTATTGAAATTTAGCATCAACCATGTGTGACTAAACCCGCCACAAAAGTGAGGCCTCTCCAACGATAACACAGAGCATAGACAAACTCCAAAAAACACGTATATTTAAAAACATAATGCTCTGAACATTTATGAAAACAATGCTCCCAAAACTCTACGATTTTAAGATTAATTAAGTGCATCTATATACTCGTTTCACTAAACAATTAAAAGGGGATAGTTATTCTAACTTCTAAGGAATAATGCGATATTATTTATGAAAATTTATTGTAGTTTATAAAGACTAATGCGATATTACTTTTAATAATTATTCTAATTTCTAAACACTAATGTTATATTCCTTTTTTTACTCAAAAATACACAGCGATTTTTGAACTGCTTAGTCTACAACGTATTTACAAATTATCTTCTCCGAACACACCGTAATTGTTCCCTTTTAGTTCACCTTACGCATAAAACAGAGTTCCTTGTCTTTACTTTAGTCCAACCTGCCGCGACTCCTTCCGAACACAACACCACTTTTACTCGATCCCAAAACCTCCAAACTCCAGTAGCCGCCTTACTCTTATATCTTTAACAGACTTGCTCCGGCTTCGGTCTCTCGGTCTGTCGCTGCTCTCTAGTTCAGTTTGGTTTTCCGCAACTGTTCTTGGAGAGATTTTATGTAACGCACTGACTTTTTGGAGAGATGCTACGGTCTTGGAGAGCCACGATACTTCTCCTGCTCTCTCAACTTTTACAGCACATCAAACTGCTTTCCCCCCAACAAAATGACTTCTTTTGCAGTGAAATGAAAAGAGACACCTTTGCTGAAGGGATTTCAGTAGTGCTTGTGCTTCAAGGTCTCTCTCTCTGATTGCGCCCTCTGCACTTAGTTTTATAGCGACGCGGCTCCTTCTTGATATCTAAGATTTCTAAATCCCATGCAAATGCAAGGTGTGGCAAAAAGGGACCATTGTAAAAGGTCTGATCTAGTAATTCACGGCTTACAATGAATATTTTACCGAATTAGTTTTATAACGAACAATAAAGTACCAACTACGACAATAAAAGTTACGCATTAGCGTCCTACTGAAAAAAAAAAAAAAAAAATTGCATAAAAGAAGTAACTACTATTAAGAGGCAGTCTCCCCAAAAGCGTTCCACTCGATTTTGGATTCGACTCATAACTTTACCAAACTTTGCCTTATAATTTTACCATCAACACTACTATCCATCCTAATAACGAAATTGGAGTTAGAATGAGGAAATTGTTTATTTTACTGCCATTCCCAGCATTTCATTGCTGGACGTCCGTTAGCCGTTAAAATATGCAAATTTTACTCTCTGTTATACAGGTTTTTTAACGATCGTTCTTAAGTTCTTCGGGTCATCAAATCCTAGACTTTTTGCACTCATTTGGAAGCATATTACTTCTTCTTACTGTTCCAATATCGTTTAGGCATTATCTTTCTGTAATCAGTAAAAACTGGTCGTCTTTATTTCGCTAATCAAATTAAGAAAGCAAACTGCACGAAAAAATGCCTCAAAATCATCAGAAAATTCTCAAAAGTGGCACCTAAACTAGACCTAAAAACATGTTTTAGATAAAGATTAAGAGCTATTTGGTCAAGTTATGCAATAAAACTTGTGGCACAACGCGATTCAGAATTGAAGGTTCAACTCAAATTTAGGCAAATGTTCAATTTGCGTTGCGTGACGATACCGGCTACTGTCACAGCAAAATCCTCAGTTATTCAATAACTTGCCACTTTTAAGTAAGATATGCTTCATTTTCCCGCCAAAACTATATTAAAATTCCCTTTCTGCCTTTGCCAATGATATATATTGTTCAAAAATTAGTTCAGCAAGTAAAAGATACCTTTTCAAGCTTCATTTAATTTCCCACTGCACGGAATATTCGTGTTAAGTCCTTTATGTCAAGACAGAAAAATACCTTTTCGGAACCAAACCTCTTCTAGCTTAAAAGAACTATATACAATATGTACAAATGTATCCATTATGTTATAAAAAAATAAGAAATAAAAAATTAAGAAATACAAAGAGAGCTGTTATTGTCATCTAATAGCATACTAAGATCCACCTTTCTGATGTTATACTTGAAGGAGGACAACGTGGAAGCTTTTTTTACGTTACTAGGAACAGAGCTCCATACCTTTGGGCCCATATACCTGAGCGAGTGCTTTCCAAAGGAGACTTTGTTGAATCTGGGTATAGTGAAGTCAAGATTGTGCACTTTATACTTAATTGCAGGTTGTTCCAAGAGAGTGCTAATGTATGTTGGGCACGTGTTGTTTTTAACTTTATACATGAGAATAGCTATGTCCTGTAGTCGCCGATTGTGTAGAGTAGATAGTCCGGCCATAGATAGTAATTGACCATATGACGAATGTTTATCACAATATATAGCCCTAAGTGCTCTTTCCTGGATACGCTCTAGTCGTCTAGGATCGCTAGCACTGCAAAAATGCCATATAAGATGACAGTAGGTTAAATACCGAGAACAGCTGCCTTATATAACTGTAACTTAGTTTGTGTGGGTATAAGGTTCCCAAGCCTCATGAGAACGCCTACCCGCCGAGCGCTCTTCCTAGAGATACTGCTTATATGTTCATCAAAACGAAGATTGTTTTCAATACAGACACCTAATAGCTTGAGACATTCAGTGGATCTGACTTCATGATTGTCAATCATGTAACTGTCCATAGACTCCTTTCCGCAACCAAGTGCCATTGTCTGGTACTTGTACAAATTTCCCTTTAGTAAATTAGCTCTGTACCATGAAGATGCTGACTCAGCGCAAACAGCAAGATCATCATGCACATCAGAGAGGGTGCTGCCAACGGCATAAAACTGGTGGTTATCTGCATAAATATTCATGTTCGAATCAACAGTATAAGTCAAATCATTTTGGAAAATATTCCAGATGAGAGGTCCAAATGTAGAACCCTGTGGGCATCCCAAGGTCACCCTCTGCCACTCACTCACTAACAGATCCTATCTTGACCCTGTTATAACGGTCTGTGAAGTAGGAGCCCATCAATCGCAGACTTCTTTCCTCAACATCATAAGCTTTAAGTTTTGCAAGTGTAAGTGGATGGTAACGTCAATCGCAGGCTATGCTCATGTCCGTGGAGAGAACACCCACAACGTTATGCTCATCCAGAGCGAATTTTAAAATGTGGTCCGGTCTGAAAAAGCTGAATTGACCAGAAGTTACTCCGATCCACCATATTGTTATACCGAACGTTAGAAGGAAATTAAATTTCCCACTGCTTAATTAAATATGCATGAACAGGTCAGAAAATGTTTGGTATGTAAGGGTATCCGGGTTCCGGAATCTGGAAAATTTTTGCTTGTAGGATCCGGAATCCGGGAAAATTTTCATATGGAATCCGGAATCCAGGACTTTGGAATCCAGAATAGAGCTCAAGTACCCCACTAAGGAATGAAATCTAGAATCCAAGTTCCACTGGAAAAGACTGGAATCCAGCACCCGGAATCAAGAATCTATGGAATGGGATCCAGAATCCGAGACTGCCTTGTATTCGCTAACATGGGGCGATAGTGCTGGACCGTGAAAGGCGAATTACTATTTTCCGTTTATTTACCTTCCACTGATCAGGAGCCCACATTTGAAGACTTTGTTAATGAAATTTCAATTAGAAGGTTTCTTCGTTTTACTGACTGTTTGTTCCTATTAAGAGTGGTCAGCTTTTGTTTTCACGCTCCAAGAGACTGTCCGAAGTCCAAGGCTACTTTTGTATCGCAGCCAGTTAATAAAGAAGTTGGCACACGTAAATAATAAAGTTTCAACATTAATTTCGAATAGTGCAACATCAGTGAAAGTAACAAGAAATCAAAGTGTGGAAGTTCACTCGGTTGTTCCCAACTGATAAAAGTACACGAATGTCAGGACACCATTACCTCTCACCATGAAATCTGTCATCCATCGAAGTCTGGACTAAGTGACGCAGAGCCAATACTCTCACAAGATGGTAATCATTGACCTTACGAAAAATCAGTGGAACAGATGGTGATCTGCTTCCCCAGGGGGACTTCCATACAAAAGTGACGTGGGTGCTCGTCGTTTGCAGATTTTGGTCTCACTTCGGTTTTTTGGGACGGAAAGTAACTAAATATGCTCATTCAGGTATCGCTTAGGGCTGTGCATAAAGAAATTTGCAAAAAAAGCCGTGACGCTGACCTCACAGATCTCCTTTAGGGGTCAGTTTAAGCTTGAGCCACACCCACATTGGCCTCCCTTAGGAGTTAAAAAATTAATTATTAATTTTCCGACGAGCAGCCCCTTCACTTTTATATGGCAGTCCTCCCGAGGATTACCCACAAATATCGGCATATGAACTTGGACGATTTTGGCGGTCACCTCGTTCTTCGCATAGAGGACCAAGAAAAGAATATTTGAACCAAGGACAGGCATGTAATTGGTTTGGAGATTGCGACGATCGTATTCCATCTATTTTAAAGGATGGTATCACGTACGTATAAAATCGTAAAATCATTTCTAATATCCTTATCACTAGTTCCTTTATCTGCGATAAGACAACGACAAAAGGGCCAATGGGTATATTGTCGTAATCGTAATTTCAAGTTCAGACAATGATAAACTCAGTAGTCCACTCAATTTTTTTATTTAGAAATATTCGGGAAGTGAAGATCCAAACATAATGACGTTATGGAGAAAAGTAGGAAGTGGCTTTATGTCAAATATCCTGATATTAATCACTGTTGCACTATGGCATAAAGTTACACAGTCAGTTGATGCACTTGCACATTTGATATCATTTATGAGCTGACGGATTTGAATATCACAAGATACACGCGTGAATCAGAAAGTGATAGACGCATCCTTTGCTTATCTAAACCTTGTGGAGTCGAGGTTAAATTGTCAAAATCGATTACCTACCTTTAGGCATATTACTGAGAGTACTCATGACAATTGTTTGGTACCATGGAGAATTCACCGACAGAATTTTCTATTGAAGCCCAACGTGGACAAAAACCTCTGAATTCGAACAATCAGTATAGGTGAGAACTGACGCGATGTCTGAATCCGGCATTGTCGATCGAAGGTTTCCCCAGCATAAAAATTTCCCTAGGTCGATACTCCTACACTGTTTTCTTTTCTCGTCTCAGGTATTGTTAGCGGTTATTCATGGTCATTACCCTGTTCTTACAGACGCTTACATTTTACCACGTTAATGATGTAAAAATACATACATCTGAACAACAGCTGAAGGATCTAGGGTCGTATTTTTAAAAATCGGCCTTTGGACCCTCCTTGTGGATCCAAATTCATATTGATATCGATTTTACTAAATTAGGCGCCACTGCGTTTATTATTTCGTTTTTGCGACTCCGGTGCGGTGCTCATTTCAAACACCAGCCTACAGCGGACAATGTTGTTGAGCCACTCAGAGAGGATCTTATTGCTTTTATGTCTGCATACCGAGATGCTATGACAAAGAATATAAAGACTCAAATACTTAACAAATTTTATACAAAGACAAAAACAAAAAACGAGCGAGATTGCAAGCGAGGAAATGAATATCTGGTACAAATTTCCCTAAAATAGTCAAATATAAATCCCCTAGTCGTTCAAAGCTTAACAACTTGACAGGCTAACGGTTTTATTTAGTGGTGGTATAAACATGTTACAACCAAACACTGTCAGACTACTCAGTCACTCCACTCACTGTCCATCACGGAATTGAGAGCGTACAGCATTACCAGTATAGCACTAGCACTGTACATAGACAATCACATTTGTGATCGAAGACCGGTAGATTTATTCATCTAAAAATTTATACTAATATCAAATTCCTAAAGGTATCCGGACACTAACTTAATTCAATGTACATTTCACAGCCGATTTCATTTTTTTACGGGCAAATAACAATTTACTTGATAAGAATTTATAAATACCAGACTTATTGTGGCGTAGACGTGATTAGCGGGTTGTTGATTTTACTTCTTTGAACTCCAGTCCATATTTTCTTATTTTTTTTCAAGGACTACCGTGTACCATCGTCCCATATATATAGTGTAAAGGTGAATGTCTGAAGGAGCTTCTCGCTGCAAAATGTAAATACTTCCACCTGTCACTAGACAGGAGAAACATGGTTCTCGTTAATGTTATCTGTAAAAGAAAAATGTTCGTTTAGAACGCTATTGAAGTATGTCGAATAGCCTCTTCCAGGCGTTCAGATTGGGCCTTCAACATTGATAAAGGCAGTGTAAATGCAGTAGTTTTCCTCGACCTAAAAAAAGCTTTCGATACCGTTGACCATACAATTCTTCTGTCTAAATTATTCGAATATGGTATCCGCGGTAACGCTTATGAATGGTTTGGGTCATACCTAGATAATCGCAATCAACAATGTTTCGTAAATGGTTCGCTCTCAAATAGTCAAATTCTCACTTGTGGCATTCCGCAAGGAACAATTCTAGGACCTTTGCTTTTTATTTTATACATAAATGATCTTCCTAATTGCCTGTCTAATTCAGTTGCACGTATGTATGCCGACGATACTCACCTGACCTTTGCCAGTAACAACATAGAAACGATCAATGATGTTAT
>CALNXI010000073.1:125555-144531 GCA_942486025.1 Porites evermanni | reverse complement strand
GAATTTCTTCTACAGGCCTTGACTCATCTTTTAGCCTCAAAAACTCCTTAAGCAAAGCAACATTCTGTTCAGTTTTCTTCCTGGTGTTTTCGTTTTCTTGTCCTTCAATAAATTCCTCTACTGAAGTTATATCTGCAAACCTTGAATTGCTCGAAGAAGACGCCATGGTTTTCCTTTTGCCTAGTGACGCCGTCAGTGAAAGGCGGGAAAATCGATACGATTTTTGTCACTAGTGAAAACTTTCGTCTGCGGGTTGTGATTGGTCATACGGTATTTTTCACTAGTGAGAAAAATCGTACAACCAATCAGATTGCGTGTACTCTGCAACGCATCATTTTTATTTGACATATTCATTTTGCAGTAAATCTCAGTACATATATAATAAACCAGTTCCTTTCACTTCCTTTCGCGTGTCACTCCTTGCATCCCTCATACGCCGGATGATTCCTTCAACCAGTCAGATGAAAGCTAAACATGAGCAGTAGGTTCCCATGATTTCATGCTTAGCGTATCAAAACAGCTGTTTATGCGCTTTTATTCGCGGGACATCAACGTTGTTTAATTCCCTTCTGGTTTTACGTCTTATTTTCTGATTCTTTGCTGTTTATAGTTTTTTCAGGACGTTTGTTGGACTATATATTCTTATTCGCTGCAGTGATCACAATAGCAGTAAATTATTCATTATAAATGCATTGAATTAAAGATAGTGATAAAGTAGTAGCAATTGAAGCACTGTAGACGAAGTGAAAATGATTGGGTAAACGATAGGCAGTGCGTATCCTTACAGTAGCAAAAGCCACTGACAAAAAAGGTCCAAAACCTTGTACTGTTCAATAATTTATTTTGAGCTTGAGGTATCGCAACTGTTGTGCTACAGTGGAACCTCGATTTAATGATCGTCTATATTACGAAGTCCTCGGTATAACGAACGATTTTCTTAAACCCGTCCAAAATTACAGTAAATTGTATGGAACACAGCCTTGATTTAGCAAAATCCTCGTTATAACGAACACAATCCAG
Source organism: Porites evermanni (assembly GCA_942486025.1). Classification (NCBI taxonomy): domain Eukaryota; kingdom Metazoa; phylum Cnidaria; class Anthozoa; order Scleractinia; family Poritidae; genus Porites; species Porites evermanni. The sequence goes on along the minus strand of CALNXI010000073.1, from coordinate 143,511 downwards.
AAGCGCAATCGTAAAATATACCTCGATATAATGCGTAATGTCAACATGTCATAAAAGGTGAAACCCAAACTGACCAAACTAGGATATGGATATGTGAACAGTGATTTTAAGCCGTTTTGTTTGCCTGTTCTTGAGTTTCTGGTGCCGTAGCTATATACATGTACACCTCGGCACTGAAATGTGGCATTCATGTATTACAGTAATTGTTCAGATCCTGTAATGCTGGGTTTTGTACATTAATTGTGATCTATACCTCGATATACCGAACATTTTGTTTGTCAATTCGAGGCGTTCAATATAACTAACATATTACCTCAGTCCCTTGGCACTTCGTTAAATTGAGGTTTCGCTTTATTCAATGTAAGTGAATGTAAGGAAAAATTGTAGATCAAACGTTGTTCACGAAAGTAGTCGTAACTCCGACTTTACGGTAATGCTACCCTTATCCATTGAAACATTCATGAAATGTAAATCGTTCATGCCCTATTGGCCAGTCAGCTAGTCCAAAGTTGGGATCAATAGGACAATTATCACTAAAAACTTAAGGCAACTTAGAAGGAAAAAAATGTTTGAAAGACTGACCGAGAGAGGATGTAAAAAAACGTATTATAAATAATTTGTAAACGCTCAAAAAGCAACCACTGCCTTGTTCGATTTTGCCTTCTGAGAATTAATTATTCACTGCCGTTATAAGAAGTTCTAGTTAAAAATAACCAGATGAACAGGCTTAACTCTGAATCATTCCCATGTAACTCGTTAAAATGACAGTGGTTTTAAATATTTCTCCCAGGTTCCTTCAAACCGACAGGAAACCAAACAGGTGAGTTGCTGTTACCTTATGAAGGCGGAAAGAAAACCATGATTAAACTGCACTTGTTACGACATGCATTAGTGTCATAATTCCTTTGCTTCAGTAAAATCAGAGACGCTTGAAGGGCAACAATTGCAATATATTACAATCCAGACAGTTGGACACTATCTTCTTTATCCTGTCTTTCTACTTGTGCGGTTAATTTATATTTGTCGCTGCGCAATTGCTTACAATTATCAGCACTGAAACATTTCGTTTTAGGTTACTCCTGTGGTAATCAAAAGGAAATTCTTCATGCTGTTTATATCACCATCATCTGTCTTTTGTTAATAAGTAATCTTATTCTGATATTCGTCGTCTGCCGAATGTGCACCCATTCAGGTAAGTCTGTTTTTATCTTAAAAGTATTGGTCTTGTTTCTAATTCTTTATTGAATTTGCTACGGTGACTCAACATGTTGACACGGGATGATACAAGTCCCAATCGATATCAACCCCTTCATTACCATTCAGCAGTTGGTATAAGCCCAGTTTCTTATGCAAGGCGTTAAGATTTTTTTTAATTCTTAGAACATCGTTTCGCTTTAATACTGGATTTTAGACGCTTTTTACGTTATCACTATGGTTATTACAAAGAAAAAGACAAACTGGATGTAGTAGGCATGAATGCGCAAGGAAAAAAAAATCCCTGAAAGGCTTGGAAAATGCTAGGAGGACTAAATATACTTATGTCCTGTATTTTGTATTGAGCCCCAAAGATATATCTATAACTAGTTAATTGCCAAAGTGTTTACAAACTTAACGGGACTGAACATATTTTGTTTCAGAAAAGTTACGGGGGAGAAAGTAAGTAACTTTCCTTATTATTATCCTCGTAGTTTTCTCGGATTCTTCGCCCCTGCGAAACTAAGATAATGTATGTAGTTTTAGGAAGAATTAGCTATACCACAGTCACTGACGCTACAATTTGCAGCAAACCAGGTTACTTACCGCTGTTTTGCCTTACCGTAGAATGTAAGGTTCTACTTTATGTTTCCGGAAATGCTAAACAAAAGTTGAGTTCCCTTCGTCACACAGTAATTTTTAGGGAGTTATTATAACTTCAAAAATGTAGAGAAAATTTAGGTACAGGATAACCCCTTTTATGGGATTACTCTAACTCCAAATTTAGAGTCATTTTTACTCCTGAAAAAGAGCTCTTTTTACTCCCAGTCTGGAGTTAAAATAACTCCGAAAATTGAGTTACATGGTTTTTTTATTTGTTTTGGAATTACTTTAACTCTGAAAGTAGAGTAAAAATTTTAGGTACAGGATAACTCCTTTTTTGGGTTTATTTGAATTCCTCCATATTTGGGGTCATATTTATTCCTGAAAAAGAGTTCTTTAAACTCATTTTTGGAGTTAAAATAACTCCCCAAAAAATAACTCCACTGTAAGGAGCTACTGTGCGAGTACTGTGCACATGTACCACCAGGTGTTTAAGTCGAATCTCAGCAAAGATCGTTTATAATAAGCGTACTATCATAGCGGAGCACCATGGGTAAGAAAATTTGGTAAACTATCCATCCGAGAAAATTTGGTTATGACGTAGTTTCACCCGCCCACCCGTACACACACTTCATGTAAGCCGATGTCAAATGTCAGAATAGATCTTTCACAACTTGACTAGTTGACTAGCCTCTTAGCCTCTTAGTAGTGGAGCTCCGGCGCGCGAAGCGCGTCAGCGGAGCACCATGGGTAATAAAATTTGGTAAACTATCCATCCGAGAAAATTTGGTTATGACGTAGCGTACGCCCGTACACTCTTTGCGGGGGAGGGAAGGGAATCAGGTGTCAGCCCGTCCGGGGGAGGAGTATGTTATAAATCGCGCAATGCATTTGTGCAACCCACCTGTTTCTTGGCGGGAAATCGCGCAAGAAATGACGTGGCTGTTGTCGCGTTCAAAAACATGTTTACTTCAATGGAACTACTTTATTGCATAAGGTTTTTGTGTCCGGAGAGCTCAGTTTCTAGTAAACTGTTTCGAAGAAATTGTTATTGCAACAAACAATAGCGGATTGGATTCAAACTATTTGCTTGTAAGTGAAAAGCGACGGGAAAGAAGAAGAGAAAGGCATAGAGTAAGTTTAACAGGCGCTAGCGAAGAGGATTCAAGTGGAAAATTTATGCGGCATCTGCGACTTGTTCACTGATAGCTGAAGCTGACAGAGTTTTGATTCATCTTTTGATGTTTTTACCTGTCTTTTTGCACTGGATCTACAAAATGAAATACAGCAGCTATCAACATTCTTTTGTTATTCTTGGCTGGCTTGTTTCCTGGGTTGTGGTTGAGAAATGCGCCGCAAGACAAAGAAATCGGGAATCATCGTTTTCAAAAATAAGCTACTCTTAGTAAGCTTACTTCGCCTTGCTGGACCATGCGAAAAATCTTAAAGGATTCTGGCCGAGTTTGACTAATAGTCGCGGGTCGCGGGTCCAAAGTCGCGGTCGCGGGTCCAACGTCGCGGTCGCGGGTTCAATGTCGCGGTCGCGGGTCCAAAGTCGCGGTCGCGGGTCCAATGTCGCGGTAGGGGAAAATGATTTGGCTTACTCACTTGGTTATTTACGATGCATGTTTTCACGATTTTACTGAGACGCACATTGAATGGCTTCCTATTGTCAGGTTGTCCTGGTTGTCATTTAGGTGAAGAGAACAAGAAGGTATATTGAACACTCTGGGTTGCCGTCTCAGTTGTAAAAATAAAAGCATTAAGCGAAAATCTTGCTTCGAGGAACAGACTCCTTTCTGTGGATTATTACTTGTTTCCATATTAAATTCATGCCTTGAATACCGCTTGAATGAAGTTTCATTCGCCTATTTACATTTTCTTTCAGTTTTGTCGACAGCATATGTTAAATATAAGAGTTCTCGTTTCTTCTACCGACAGACTCGTAGCTTTTTGAGCCCGAGTTCGCTTTTTTTAAAAAAAGGCTTTAAGTTGTTGTAACGTTTATAATCTGTAGTCTATGAAGTGTATCGCATATTTTTCAGTCAATGAACCCCTAAGCATTTGTGAGCAATTCATCGACAAGAAAAAAGCAATGGTAACTTATGGTAACTTTTTTATCAGATACTGTTATGCATAAGTATAACTGGGCCCGATAGAAAGAAAACAAAATGAACTTGCGGTGAACACAAAAGCCGGCCAGCTTTCTCTTTTACGTCTTTTCTTGAGACATTATTTTGTTGACTCTAACATCCGTAACCTGTAAATTGGCTACCGTAGAGTATCATGCATGAAAACGATTTTTTTCCCTTTATATTTTTTTCATATCACTCGTTTTCACTCAGTTACCTCGAACCCCAAATCATTTTCCCCTGCCGCGACATTGGACCCGCGACCGCGACTTTGGACCCGCGACCGCGACTTTGGACCCGCGACCGCGACTGTGGACCCGCGACCCGCGACCCGCGACTATTAGTCAAACTCATTCTGGCCTTATATACTTGATGGGTTTCCATGCTGCATCTCGACCGGTAAGCTTGAGTAATTTTATTGCATTTTATGTGTTTTCTCTTTTCATGTTTATGCCGTCATTTTACGCACATTTGTGAGGTTTGAATCAATTTATCTGACCTCGTAAAGAACTTAAAAAGTCTTTAGACATTTTCTGACCGCGACTAGAAGAAAAAGTTCGGAAAAATAGTTTAGTTATCCTATTATTTGTAAAAAGAAAACTTTGAGCGATATTCTTGCCTGGAGTTCATCTTGCAAAATAGCAAACACGGCGAAGGCGGCTTAAAACTTAAGGCTTAATTGAAATCTATTCGTGACTCAGCTTTACTCTCAAAAGACGTCTTCGGGTATAAAAATTGTTGACCTTTAAATGTTTCTTCGTATTATATTTCTTGTCTTGATTGTTTGTCAAGATCTCGTTCTTACATGATCGCTTTGCCAGTTGTTGTTTTCAGTCGTCCGTGAACGCGTCACGCTCTACGTCTAATGTTTATGCTCTGATTGGTCAAAATTTGACAGGTGAGCTCATGCGGAAAATTTATGCAGCATCTTGAAACTTGTTTACTGTGACAGCTGAAGCTGACAGAGTTTTGTGTCAACTTGTCATGTTTTTAACTGTCTTTTTCTACTGGATGTACGAAATGAAATTCAGCTACTAGCAAGAGTCTTCTGTTATTCATGGCTAGGTTGTCTATTGGGTTTTTTGGTTGAGAAATACGTCGCCTGTCAAAGTCGGAAATCCGATTTCGGATGGCATCGATTCGTTTCCGTTTTTCACCTTGCTTGATTGAAAAGTCTGAAGCGATGTAGCTTCCAGGAGCTGCCTGAGTAATTATTGTATTTGTGTTTGTTTTTTTCATATATCTAATTTCATGAAGCCGAGCGCAGTTCATGAGGCTATAGTTTATGCATGTTTGAATTAAGATTTGAGATAATGATCTGACCTATAGTATGAGGTTTGATTTAAGCTTGCAGAACTTTAAAAAGTCTTCAGTCGATATTTTCTCACCGCAAATAGAAAGAAAAAAACGTTGCGTTTTTGTTTTGGCTGTAGAAAGAAAGCTTTGAGCAATTTTCTCGCCTTGAGTTCATCTTTGAAAACAGCAAACACCGGGAAGCCGGCTTTAAAACATAAACTTAGGCTTTAAGCATAAAGACTCAGGATTCTTAAAGACACTTTAATACTTAATTGTCTTCGTGAATGAAAATTGTTGTCTCTGTAAATGTTTCACCGAATTGTGTTTCTTTTATTGATTGATAGTAGTCTCTCTTGCAATTTGCCGTTAATGTATTCAGTTGCGGGAGTACTCAAAACGTCGCCCGTATTAAACGCTTGTTAAGTTTACACATCGTTATAAAACCATTAAATAAAAAAAACACAATAAATTCTTTATTATGTTGAAGTGTAACTCTATTAATGTTCATTCAAACACTCCACAGCTTGCAACTGGCTGGCCGTTATATAGGTGATTTTGGAAATTTTTTTAGCGGTTTCGCTAAAAGCCCACGCGTGCTTCGATCGTCCTGAATATTGAATGAGTGTAATTTATATTTCAAAACTGTGAAATACTGCATTCTGTCTGAGGTCTGTATGATAAAAACAGCGCCTCATAGTACTTTTTCACCTCAGACTGTCAGATGTGATGTACAAAAAGTATAAAAGGTTGGTTTACACGCCCCCAGGTTTGTTAGCAAGATTTTGTAAAGCAAACTTGTCAAACGGAAAAAATTCTGCCGGATTTGTTTTCCAAGTATTTGTTTTCCAGGCCTAATGTACTGTGATCAAGAGCCATTATGGACGTTAAAATGTGATCGAAGATGATTGCTATTTTTTGGGTGTACATATAAAGGCCGTCAACTCGATGTAAGGTTGGTGCACTCTTGGACTGTTAGCAAATTATTTTTCTCTCAAATCACTTAGCCTTAATCCCTCAAAACAAAAGTCACATGAATTTGCTCTAAAGTGAACTGATTTGTGGAATACAAGTTTATTGTTTGATTGAAATTACAAATTTATTAATGGGAGCTTCGCTTTTAGCCCTGGCTAAATCTATATATTTATGTAAGCCATTCGTATGAGTACGATTAGATTGACAGCTGTCAAAATCAGACAGCCGCTGACAATTATCACATGACCATCTCGCGGGCTCAGATGAAAGACCAGTCGTTTTGCCCCTGATATAATATGTCACACTTACCAATTCAACATAAAAACGAAACTACGCCAGGCAAGGCTGTCAGTTGGCTGACAGTCGTTTAAAGTTATATTGGCAAGCCAAATTAAGGTCAATTGACAGCTGTCAAAATGGGACATGTGCAGACCACTATCAGAAAACTAATAACGTGGGCTCAGGTTCGCTCAGGTACACGATCTGGCATTTTCCACTATGCCGGACGGATATGTCTTACTCACACTCGTAGTCTGTTAATTCGACTATTCGCCATTCTAATGAAGGTTAATTGACAGCTGTTGCGCTGATATTTCTTTTGATCACGGGCTCAATTCGAAGCCCTATAGCTTAGAAAATCTATCCATCCTAGAAAATTCGGCAATCACGTGACCGTACACCGACCATCCTACCTTCCGTCCGTCCTCACCCCAGGCATACCAACGTGTAATCTCACACTTTCTAGCTAGTTTGGAAGCCTGCAACCTGATATTGTACATCCATGTTTTGATTAATTGACAGCTGTCAAAATACTGTTTCTGCTGACCAGTATCGCCTGACCGTATCGCGGGCTCAGGTATCGACCCACTGAGTTCGAGTTTTTTGAAGGTATCCGCTGACAAGTTGATACTTTTCAAATGATCGCAGGCTCAAGTTCAACTTTTTTAAAATGCATATGAAATAAGTCGTGTTCATGAGCAGCACTTTTAAAATGTTGATTTCGAACTGACCTCGGACTCGAAAATTCAACCGGCTTTTACATTTACATGCAGGGAAGGCAATCGCTTTTGACTTTTCTCACTGTCACCCGCTGATCACGCTCTACGTCCAAAATTTGGTCAAAATTTGACAGGTAAGTTCATGCGGGAAATTTATGCAGCGTCTGGAAACTTGCTTACTGATAGCTGGAGCTGACAGAGTTTTTTTTCATCTTGTGTATAAAACGAAATACAGCTGCTATCAAGATTGTTCTGTAATTCATGGCTAGTTTGTTTATTGCGCTTTTTGTTGACAAATGCACCGCTTGTCAAAGTCATTGGAAATCCGATTTCGGATGGTATCGTTTTCAAAAACGAGCTTACTCACTTGCCCTTGCTTGAGGGGTAAGAGGGTTGAAAAGTCTCAAGCTATCCTGGAACACTTGATGGCCTTCGGAAGCAGCATCTTGACTGGTAAGCCCGAGCACTTATTGTCTTTGATGCGTTTTTTTTTTCGGTTTCCGGAAGTCGAGCGCATGGTTAATGCGGCTAAGTTTATACACGAGCAATGATCTAGCTTACAATAGTATCAGGTTTACAAAGCCTTTAGACATTTTTTGATCGCAAATCCAAAGAAAAGGTTTCGAAGATTATTTAGTTATGATTTTAGCTGTAAACAGAAAGCTCTGAGCGATTTTCTTGCCTCGAGTTCATCTTGAAAAAGAGCAAACACCGGGAGCCGGCTTAAAACATAAATAAGCTTATGCTTACCTGACTCATGATTTTCAGAGACACTTTACTCTCAATACTTCTCTTGGTGAATGAAAATTATTGTCTCTGTACATGTTTCACCGAATTATATTTATTTTATTGATTGTTAGTAGTCCCTCTCGCAATTTTTATCGCTGCACCGGTTGTTTCCAGTCTAACATAAACATCGCATGCAGAAATACTCAAAACGCCGCGCGTAAATATCGCTCACTTTTAAAGATTACACATAACAAAACCATACACAGTTTAATAAATAATAAAGGGAAATAAAACCTAAACTTAACAATTTCTCTATCATGTTGAAGCGTAAATGGTAACTCTATTAGTCGCACTGCAAATGTGGTGCCTGTCAAGAGTGAGAACCCGTCCCGCTGGCCGAAAAGTGATTTGGGAATTTTTTTTATAGTTTTCATTAAACGCCCGTAATTATTACCCTGCATATCACATAGGACCAGATTTTTCTAACTGAAAAGTCCCGGCATTATCTGAGAATTCTCTTCATGAAAACATATTATCATTCAATACTATAATTTGTTATGCAAAGGAAGCGCGTACTTTGATCGTCGTGGATATTGAATGAGTGCAAATTCTCTTGCAAAATTGTGAAAAACTGCGGAACTATAGGTTCAAATAGGGCAAAAAAGAACAAATTCTGTCCGAGGTCTGTTTGATAAAAAAAAGGGCCTCAGAGTACTGTTTATCTGAGACGTGATGAGAAAAAGTATGTTTAAAAGGCTGGTTTACACGCTACCAGATTCGGCGCCAAGATTTACTGGTAAACTAAACTTATCGAACACAAAAAATCCGGCCTGATTTTTTATTTTGGCCTTTCTTCTAGACAGAGGAATGCAACGTGTAAATTGGCTGCCACCAAGGACTATCGTGGCGCGTGTGCTTCTTAAAATTATATTTCGGGGTTGTCCAATTATCCATAGTCTCTCTAACGGAGCAATGTTGGAGAGACTGGTGAAAGCCACATTATGATGCAACAGCTAATGCAAATACAATACACGAATAGGTCTATTTGTTTTCCAGGCCTAATCTACTGTGATCGAACATGATTGCTATTTTTCGGTGTACAAATAAGACTATTTAATAACTCGATGTAAAATTTGTTTCACTCTTGGACTGTCAAATCATTTTTCGCTAAAATCACTTAGCCTTTGCCTCAAAAGTCAAATGAGTTTATTGTTTGATTTAAATTATGAATTTATTAACGGGAGCTTCGCTTTTAGCCCTGGCTAAATCTATATATTATATAAGCAATTAAAAATTATCGCGAAAAGCTATTAAAATAGCGTCTCGCTGGCACAAATGTTAGACTAAACGTTTTTAAGTACCATTTACTCTCTTGTCAACAGAAATTGTCCAAGATGTGGAGATCTTCTAGCGATGGCAAGTTAATAAGTTATTGCTAAGAGTATTTGTGCACAACGTATGGAATTTTGTGCTGGATGAAAATGAACCAGTGGCCAGTTACCAGGGTGGGGTGGGTGGAGGGTTGGGGGGGATAGAAAAACCCCTGTTGTTTTGCCTTGTCAAGCTGACTATATTTTAACCCGTGATGCGCCTACGCCTAACGTTAGGTCATAACATAGGCTAGAGCAAAGCAAAGTTTCGTTGCCTGAAGAATATGCTTCTGAGGTTCTCTTCTCTTTTTTTCAGTGAATGACGGAAAGTTTGTTTGGACGCTCCGTATGAAACTTGAACTCAAAACATTTCTTTACGACATTTGCCATTATGATATTTAAAACAAAGAGTTGCACAGCGTATAAAAATTTATTTTATTCATTCAATCATTTGTCTCTTTAATTGTATGGTTTACTGGCCTCTTTAAAAAAGGCACTTTACAGTTGAGCGTTGTTGTTTTACTGCTTGAATCTAGTCTTACTATGTTTGGCAATAGAATCCCGTTGCTGTTAAAGTAGAGGGCGATACACAATCCTTCGATGTGGACCGAACGTTTGAAGCCCCGATCTATGCATCCACAGCAAGCGCAGATTACATGCCACTTCATCCCTCAACGAGAAGCTGGGAGATCAGTCGCAGACAGGTCAACATAGTTAAAGTCATTGGTAAAGGAGCTTTTTCACAAGTTGCCAAGGCGACAGTAAACGGCATGCGTGGAAGCCAGGATAACTTGACAGTAGCAGTAAAAATGCTTAAAGGTGTAGTGTAATTCAGTGTACTATAACTAATAATTGGATATTTGGGTAAGGTTGAGTCCAAATGTACGTCAATACACTATACTTAAAGAAGAAGTCTTTTGTCTTATTTAAAATTTGGCTTGTGGCACGAAGACTCATGGCGAATTTTATCGCTAGCAGGGCCGCCTCGAGACCCGAAAACCTCGTTCCGCTCGCTTTAAGAGCAGCTTTTCTAAACTCGTGTCAGAGGTCAATTCGTTGTTCCAAGTTTAGTAATATTTACCTGATTTTCTCGCGTTCTAGCCTCAAACGTTTGAAAGGCATAAATAAAAATGCAATCTGAACGCTATGAATCATCGCAGAGGTTAGTCAAAAATTATATTCTGACTGATTTCATGGCACTAGTTTTTCTAAACATGTAGTGCCTGTTTGTTTGAATTTGTCGGCCGTAGGGAGGTTCATTTAAAAGTTTACTGACGCGTCGTTGCAAAAAATTCTGCTTCAAGAAGCTTAATTCCACAAGAGCTCCTCAGTCACATCAATGTCTCAATGGTTTATTTCTTACAGTCTTTATTTCATTTCTCCGTATTCCTTTCACAATTATAAAAGTCTGTATGGAAGCTAGCAAAAGAAATAAGCCTTCAATCGTCATCAAAGCGCTTCCTATCTTTTGTTCCTTTAAAAAGACAACTCGTTCAGTTGGATGGTTTTGATGCAAACAAAACAAAAAAGACCAAGTGGACAGAGAACACTCAAAAAAGCTCACCGCATCAAAACGATTACCGCAATGAGGTAATGGTAAAAATTGACAAATTTTTTGTGTTCTTCTTTTTAGCAAATGCTCCATCTTCAGATAAAAAAGACCTTCGGTCAGAACTTGACGTGATGAAAAAACTAAAACCTCATCCCCACGTGATCAAGCTGTTGGGCTGCGTCACAGAAACCGGTAAGGAATGTGTGAAGGGAGTAACGTTTCAGTTTCTTGAAATTTGTGGCATATACGTTTTCCTGATGATTGTATACTGCCGGTCATTCGAATGATAGAGGGTTTTAACTAATATGACCAGAAGTTATAGGTGCACGTTAATTAGAATAAAAGTAAACGTTTACATAACAGAAGTATTCAATTATTCCCACAGAACTTGTCTGGTACACCAACGTGGCCGCCGTTCCATTGTTTTGGAACACCAATATGTCCTTCTTGATAGATACCATATGGAACAATTTAATAGGCAGGAAATATTAGAATGGATATATCACTGCGTTGAATAAAGTCAAACAAAGAGAACTAATTCCATGAGTTGAAGTAGATAACTTTAATGGCTTACCTATAAACTAATAGAAATGTCAGCAAATTAATTTTCAAATGAACATATGACCATCACAGCTCTAATGCAATTTAAGAACTTGCTACATTTTGTAAGTATGTTTGAAAGAAATATTGCAGAGTTTCAAAGAAAATAAAATAATAATGCGGTCAAACCCATGCAGTCTATACAAACACTGAGGGGACCATAGAAAGTGTCCGTATTAGCTGAGGGCTTTTTTTCCCCAGGGACAAAGCAAACTGTCCGTAATATGTAATGAAGTGTTCGCATTTAGCGGATGTCTTTAAAGCGGGGTTTCTTTGCAATTCAGGGCTTTTTATTTTCGGCCTTTGCTTCTGTTCCCTAAATTGCATTTAAACCTGCGATGATCATACCTCCAGTTAGATTTTGTATTGTCGCAGTTCACATAGTCTTAATTGAAAAGTACTAACTTCATTCTATGTCCCTTCGTGCGAACAAAATCATTAATATTTGCTTGGAGAGTAAATCGGATAATTTTCTAATGATATGTATATTTTTTACCATAGAGCCGTTGTTGGTTTTAATTGAGTATGTCCCGTACGGTGACCTACTGGGCTACTTGAGGAAGAGTCGAGGACTGAACGACACGTACTTTAAGGACCCGGATATGAAGCCACAGACCAATCTTTCAAATACAATACACGAATAGGTCTATTTGTTTTCCAGGCCTAATCTACTGTGATCGAACATGATTGCTATTTTTCGGTGTACAAATAAGACTATTTAATAACTCGATGTAAAATTTGTTTCACTCTTGGACTGTCAAATCATTTTTCGCTAAAATCACTTAGCCTTTGCCTCAAAAGTCAAATGAGTTTATTGTTTGATTTAAATTATGAATTTATTAACGGGAGCTTCGCTTTTAGCCCTGGCTAAATCTATATATTATATAAGCAATTAAAAATTATCGCGAAAAGCTATTAAAATAGCGTCTCGCTGGCACAAATGTTAGACTAAACGTTTTTAAGTACCATTTACTCTCTTGTCAACAGAAATTGTCCAAGATGTGGAGATCTTCTAGCGATGGCAAGTTAATAAGTTATTGCTAAGAGTATTTGTGCACAACGTATGGAATTTTGTGCTGGATGAAAATGAACCAGTGGCCAGTTACCAGGGTGGGGTGGGTGGAGGGTTGGGGGGGATAGAAAAACCCCTGTTGTTTTGCCTTGTCAAGCTGACTATATTTTAACCCGTGATGCGCCTACGCCTAACGTTAGGTCATAACATAGGCTAGAGCAAAGCAAAGTTTCGTTGCCTGAAGAATATGCTTCTGAGGTTCTCTTCTCTTTTTTTCAGTGAATGACGGAAAGTTTGTTTGGACGCTCCGTATGAAACTTGAACTCAAAACATTTCTTTACGACATTTGCCATTATGATATTTAAAACAAAGAGTTGCACAGCGTATAAAAATTTATTTTATTCATTCAATCATTTGTCTCTTTAATTGTATGGTTTACTGGCCTCTTTAAAAAAGGCACTTTACAGTTGAGCGTTGTTGTTTTACTGCTTGAATCTAGTCTTACTATGTTTGGCAATAGAATCCCGTTGCTGTTAAAGTAGAGGGCGATACACAATCCTTCGATGTGGACCGAACGTTTGAAGCCCCGATCTATGCATCCACAGCAAGCGCAGATTACATGCCACTTCATCCCTCAACGAGAAGCTGGGAGATCAGTCGCAGACAGGTCAACATAGTTAAAGTCATTGGTAAAGGAGCTTTTTCACAAGTTGCCAAGGCGACAGTAAACGGCATGCGTGGAAGCCAGGATAACTTGACAGTAGCAGTAAAAATGCTTAAAGGTGTAGTGTAATTCAGTGTACTATAACTAATAATTGGATATTTGGGTAAGGTTGAGTCCAAATGTACGTCAATACACTATACTTAAAGAAGAAGTCTTTTGTCTTATTTAAAATTTGGCTTGTGGCACGAAGACTCATGGCGAATTTTATCGCTAGCAGGGCCGCCTCGAGACCCGAAAACCTCGTTCCGCTCGCTTTAAGAGCAGCTTTTCTAAACTCGTGTCAGAGGTCAATTCGTTGTTCCAAGTTTAGTAATATTTACCTGATTTTCTCGCGTTCTAGCCTCAAACGTTTGAAAGGCATAAATAAAAATGCAATCTGAACGCTATGAATCATCGCAGAGGTTAGTCAAAAATTATATTCTGACTGATTTCATGGCACTAGTTTTTCTAAACATGTAGTGCCTGTTTGTTTGAATTTGTCGGCCGTAGGGAGGTTCATTTAAAAGTTTACTGACGCGTCGTTGCAAAAAATTCTGCTTCAAGAAGCTTAATTCCACAAGAGCTCCTCAGTCACATCAATGTCTCAATGGTTTATTTCTTACAGTCTTTATTTCATTTCTCCGTATTCCTTTCACAATTATAAAAGTCTGTATGGAAGCTAGCAAAAGAAATAAGCCTTCAATCGTCATCAAAGCGCTTCCTATCTTTTGTTCCTTTAAAAAGACAACTCGTTCAGTTGGATGGTTTTGATGCAAACAAAACAAAAAAGACCAAGTGGACAGAGAACACTCAAAAAAGCTCACCGCATCAAAACGATTACCGCAATGAGGTAATGGTAAAAATTGACAAATTTTTTGTGTTCTTCTTTTTAGCAAATGCTCCATCTTCAGATAAAAAAGACCTTCGGTCAGAACTTGACGTGATGAAAAAACTAAAACCTCATCCCCACGTGATCAAGCTGTTGGGCTGCGTCACAGAAACCGGTAAGGAATGTGTGAAGGGAGTAACGTTTCAGTTTCTTGAAATTTGTGGCATATACGTTTTCCTGATGATTGTATACTGCCGGTCATTCGAATGATAGAGGGTTTTAACTAATATGACCAGAAGTTATAGGTGCACGTTAATTAGAATAAAAGTAAACGTTTACATAACAGAAGTATTCAATTATTCCCACAGAACTTGTCTGGTACACCAACGTGGCCGCCGTTCCATTGTTTTGGAACACCAATATGTCCTTCTTGATAGATACCATATGGAACAATTTAATAGGCAGGAAATATTAGAATGGATATATCACTGCGTTGAATAAAGTCAAACAAAGAGAACTAATTCCATGAGTTGAAGTAGATAACTTTAATGGCTTACCTATAAACTAATAGAAATGTCAGCAAATTAATTTTCAAATGAACATATGACCATCACAGCTCTAATGCAATTTAAGAACTTGCTACATTTTGTAAGTATGTTTGAAAGAAATATTGCAGAGTTTCAAAGAAAATAAAATAATAATGCGGTCAAACCCATGCAGTCTATACAAACACTGAGGGGACCATAGAAAGTGTCCGTATTAGCTGAGGGCTTTTTTTCCCCAGGGACAAAGCAAACTGTCCGTAATATGTAATGAAGTGTTCGCATTTAGCGGATGTCTTTAAAGCGGGGTTTCTTTGCAATTCAGGGCTTTTTATTTTCGGCCTTTGCTTCTGTTCCCTAAATTGCATTTAAACCTGCGATGATCATACCTCCAGTTAGATTTTGTATTGTCGCAGTTCACATAGTCTTAATTGAAAAGTACTAACTTCATTCTATGTCCCTTCGTGCGAACAAAATCATTAATATTTGCTTGGAGAGTAAATCGGATAATTTTCTAATGATATGTATATTTTTTACCATAGAGCCGTTGTTGGTTTTAATTGAGTATGTCCCGTACGGTGACCTACTGGGCTACTTGAGGAAGAGTCGAGGACTGAACGACACGTACTTTAAGGACCCGGATATGAAGCCACAGACCAATCTTACAGCAGAACAATTAATGAAATTCGCTTGGCAGGTAGCAGATGGAATGTGTTACTTATCCTCAAAAAAGGTTTGCTTTAAATGTGATTTCAACTAGAGGTAATAACTGATATTGGGACTGAAAGATATTATATTATTAACATTTATCTACAAGATAAACCTTTATGGAACATAAGATTGAGCACTCAAGGCTTAATTACAACCTTAAGTGTTAGTCTTACAAACCTTGCCCAATTCTAAACAAAACATATGCTCAAATAATGAATATCACGTAATGAATATATAAATTTCAAATAAATCTACTAAAAAAATTACATAAACGATATTGTCCAGAGATACCTCACAAAAGAGACTGCTCTATTAAGTGAGTATGAGAGAAAAACAGAGATTCGAAGGCGAACAAGGAGGTACAATCTCACGAAATCTCGCATAAGGCACCATGGGGAACTCACACTAGGCGCAGCGCAATCAGGAAGATCTTTGTCTTGCTAATAACTTTCTCTAGCCATGACCTTTCTTCGCGGTTACTCAAAATAGAACAAAAAAGTGCCATCGCATTTTTTTTCCTCAAATTAGTGCAAAATGGTTTCCTCTATCGTCTCTAGCAACTACAAATTTTAAATTCAGGGTGTGGTTTGTATAAAAAAAGCTTCTTTCCGTATTGGATAGGATTCCTTTTTTCTATATCAAGCGATTGTCTTCAGCGAACTGTCATGATAAAAACTTATCAAATTAACTGGCCTCTTCAGATGAGTCCGGTCGCCGGGACCAATTTCGCCTTGGGTTCAAATGTGAAATTTAAGCCCGGTTTCCAAAATCCTGTTTGGAAAAACCGCACGCGAGATCTGGGGAACCGAGGCAGCCCACCCTCTCATATGAACACATTGAAGTTAGAGGTAAATAAGCAAGATCATGGGAACCGGGCTCATGTGAGGAGGCCCTATGCACAGCTTTAAAAAGACTGTTATTTTTATCTTGATCCGATTTTTGAATAAGCCCTTATAAAAATTTTTTCTCATGTAGATTATCCATCGTGACTTGGCTGCAAGAAATGTTCTGGTTGGTGAAGGAGAGAAATGTAAGGTGACAGATTTTGGAATGGCAAGGGATGTGCATCAAGACGACATCTACAACAAAACGAGTCGCGTGAGTTCAACTAAGCACACCGTTTAATTTTAAATCATGTCGGGTTTTATCACAAAATTGCGTGAGATCTGTAGTCAGGGGTTCAAATCGCTACTTTGAAATCTCGAGTATCCTTAGCGACGTTTAAAAAGTTGCTAAGAAGGTAAAAACAATCAAAACATCGGCATAAGGGCGGAAATTAAATTTTGAAAAAAAAATTATTGATTCTAATTTGATTGTTTTCTAAGGGACGTCTGCCAGTGAAATGGACTGCTTATGAATCGTTGATGTATGGAACATACACTACACAGAGTGATGTGTAAGTATTTTTTGTATTAAAGTTAACATTTTTTTTTCATCAGGTTGCTGTTCTCAATCGTTTGAAGAAAATATTGCTTTTTGAATTGAGGATAGATATATCGTGCTTTCGTTGCACCGCATTTCAATTACTGCTCAGAAAGGTGGCATTACTGTGGTAAAAGAGGTTGCGCCAAACTTGAAAAAATCAATGAACGAGCCCTTCGCTTTGTGGCCCGTGACAAGTCAACCACGTACGAGACGATGCTAAAACATCTAAACCTGCTGTTCCCACTTAGACTCCTTTTACATGGAGTGTGGGAACCCGGTCTAGTGGGGTAAGTTTCTTTTGTTTTGTGTCCCCCAGAGCGTGAAAAAAGTCCCTAGAGGAATAGGAGAGCTATTGCAAGAACGATCAACTAATTATAATCTTAGAGGAAACCACATCCTCGAGCTACCCAAAGTGAATACAACCACCTATGGACTTAAATCATGGCGTTATACTGCAGCTAAGATTTGGAACGCTCTTCCGGATCAGTTTCGTGCCGCTAATAAAATCGGAACATTTAAGAACTTAATGTCTAAGTTGGACTTCTCAAATTGTACATTTTAATCGCGCAAATACATGTAAATACATTTTCCTTAGTTTTAATATCACTATGAAATAATCTCGTGATGTACTCTTAGTTTTTAATAATTTTTAACTGTATATATATATATATATCTTAATCACAAATGAAGACAGAAAACAGTTTCCTTTCAATCCACTTATATTTCGATCACATTCAGTGATCTTCTTCAGGGTGACTAACTAGCCGTTAACGTACAAAACTTTTAAATTGCTGAATTACGAAGGTAACGCGCGCGCATCACAACTGAAATGACTGTTATTTTAAACGTCTAACGGAAAATGTCATAGATGACACTATCATCTCCTGCGCGCGCCCGCGCGCGTCTTGCGGTTCTGGGCGTAAAAACCATCATCTTCATTAAGTCCTTGAGGGCGCAGCGTTCCCAATCTATACATCCACTGTCCCTCCTTCTTCCGCAACTCCCTCTCTCCCATGGCTCTGTCTATTAACTGTATAGTTAAATGGCTTAATCCTAAGTGTCCCGAACTATGAAAATGCTGGTAAAGAAAATCGTCATTCCTCTTATTTTCAGAAGACAACTTGAGATGGGCATTGATCCTGCTTCTATGATTATTGAACCTAGACCGAAAAGTAGTGGTAGTGGATCCAACATATTGAATGCCACATACCTTACAAGTAATAAGATAAACCACGTTTTTAGAGTTACAATTTAAGTTGTAATTAATACGGAATTCCTTCCCATTGGT
>CALNXI010000073.1:57461-121930 GCA_942486025.1 Porites evermanni | reverse complement strand
AAAAAAATGCGGCCTGATTTGTTTTCCAAGAATTTGTTTTCGATGCCTAATCTACTGTGATCAAGAGCCATTATGGCTCTTGAATGTGATAGAAGATGTTTGCTATTTTTTGGGTGTACATATATTTAGGCTATCAACTCGATGTAAGATGTTTCACTCTAAGATGACTTATCCTTTCCCTCAAAAGTCACATGAATGTGCCCTTAAGTTAACTGATTTGTGGATTACAAGTTTATTGTTTGATTTAAAATATAAATTTATTAATGGGAGCTTCGCTTTTAGCCCTGGCTAAATCTATATATTATTCACGTTAAGCATGTAGAATGTTGTCTTTTCCGATGAGGCACAAGGCTTTCGTCTGTCTCTTTTATGCAATTAAACTTCAACGATAATCATCTCAACAATATGAAACAGATTTCTGTTGTGCTGCTTGTGCAGGTGGTATTCTACAAGTTCAAAGTTGACTGTAGCTTTTAGAAAGCCGGTGCACGCGCCTTCTCTTCATCATTTTAGTTAGTTATATTTCTGCTGACGCTGATTGTTTTGTACTAGCTGGAGTTACGGCGTCGTACTTTACGAGATTCTTACTGTTGGTGAGTTGGAAAAATTGTTCATTCTGGTGTTTTTTGTGTACTCTATTTTTTCTTGTTTTTCATGGTTCGTAATAGATAGGACAGATACAAAATGAAACAAAAGCAAAACTCCATGTACCTTAATTTCAATAATCATATCGGAATGATTGAGCAAACAAACAAACATTCTAAAACAGAGCAAAGCAGGGGAAGGAAGGTAACTCTATTGTTTTCCACCTAAGTTTCTTGACCCACTCCACCTGCCAGTAGTAACTAACATAGTAACGGGCAAAAGCCTCGGTGTAACCGAAGTCACGCGTATTAGTGTCCAACCGCTTTATTTTATAAATCACACTCCTACGGTACTGTACAACCAAAAATACAAAGAATACGAAATTACGAAAAATGTAGAAATCAGTACAAAATAACAAATAGATCAAAGAAAACGGAAAAGCGTACAAATGGCGTATGACTAAAATTTACCGTTTCTTGACTTAACGTTAAAAGGAATGAGCTGTTCTTGACCGATAAAAACTGTAAAAAACACTGACCGACAAGACTAAGTTTATACCAAAAAACTTGACAGATTACGTAACATTACGCAACGATGGTGACACCAAAAAGAAAGTAAACAATATAACAAAAGAAAACTATAAACAATTACAACTAATTGCAAGTAGACGCGACCAAAAAAAACAAAGAAAACCCTAAGTTCTAGAAGTTTCGCTTTAACACTCGGGTTGCTTGTGCAAATTAGCAAGGGATACGATAGTTTTTTGGACGGGCAAGGTCTAGGAAAAGCTAAGAAGCTAGCAAATATCGCTATCTATCGCTAATTTGATCGACTCTGTGTGAGCTTTGGTGTTGCTATAATCTGCTTGTGTAAACCATTTTGATATTTTGTGTCCGTGATTGTATAATTTTGTTAATTTGTTTTGCGGGCCGTGTTGCGGGACCGCCATCTATTTCACGGGACCGGCAAGGTCATCAAAACTTAAATTTTTTTTTCTCTAAAATAGGCAAGGTCTAGTCTCCAGAATAGGAGGTTCCATTCATAGATAAGGCATGTTTATATTTCATCTATTCTTTTGCTAATTCAATGGGCCGAACTTCATATCATTCCTTTCGATTGTGGGCCTCTGTTGATCTCCTAATTCTCCACCAAATTCAGTAAAGCAAGTTCGATCGATTATCTACATCGAGTCGGCCCGTTGAACCCGAAATAATGCCAAATTGCCTTGAAATACCCGCTTAAGATAATTTCCCTCAAATGCATATTTGAATTCATGATAAATACAGCTCCACCAGCTTCAAACAGCGTCTATGGCAGAGAAAAATTGTTTTGATATGACAAAATTAACATTTCAAATCTTATGTGTCACCGCGGTGCAGTGGTCAAGGATTTGCTTGCACTTACGGATAAACCGGGTTCGACTCCCGGCAACGCTGTTTTCTGTTTCTTTGTACCGTTTTTTTTTTCTGTTTGGTCTTTTTTTTTTAACACTATTTTTCCTTTTGTCCTTTTTTCCTTTATTCTTACTGCTGGCCCTGCTGGTCATGCGCTTGGATCAATATATATTTTAAGCTTAAGTCCGGAGTTTTATTTTGGCAGAGGGATTTCAAAAGCTCTTGATCTGCATACTGGCCAAGCTTACGACCAGATAAAAACCATAAGCTGTCAAGACATGTCCCTCCTCTGAAACAGCTGATTTTTTTTTCAGTGTTAGTTGACATCATGACAAACAACACACAGTACACCACAAACTGTACTAATTTACACCCAACACCCACCAGTGACCCACTGGCGAAAGTTAAACTTGCCTTTTATACATCATCTTAATCATCAATATTATTACCCTAAAATCTCCACTGGGTTCGGCCCCCCAAAAATAATTAAACGAAACCTTTCATTGGCTTTCGGGATTTAATTACAGAATTACAGGTGTATGCCCAATACAGTATTAAAATGCAGTAAAGCAACAAGATTCAATGTTCACATTTTTTCCCGTCACGGCCATTTTGCACGTCTTAAAAACTGAAAATTTTGGTATTTTTTGCGGCGCTGTAAAAAGTTTGATTTGCATCATATACCAATGAATTTTATACCTATTTATAGGTAAACATCTCTAGTTTTTCCTGAAAGTAATAGTTATCCGCTAACTTTAGCTGGAAAGACGAAATTAAGCAAAATATGACCCCAACTAATTGCCTTGGAGAGAAAGGCCAAAAATTACCCTGTTTTAAAAGCTTATTTCTGACTTTTGGGACATAGTTGAAAGCTCTAGACTAAATAGACGCAAAGATAGACCATCTGTTATTAATAATATACAAAACCCCATGTACGATTTCAGTATTTTAAAAGTTATGACCGTTTGTATCAACGCGTATGCGAGCTAATACGATATTTTCAGATTTAGCGTAACGGATCTACCTCAAGCAGATTTTGTCAAAAGTACGGCTTACCTAATTCATTACTGGCACTGACTCACAAATTGAGCCATATTCCAATCCCTGAGATGCCGGACTCCATAAAATTCCAGTAAATGTGCTTTAGAAACTGCTGGTATGCGGCCATTTTTGAATCCCATATGTACAATCCGAAGCTCAAAACAGGTGAAACTGTGTCACGTTTCGAGCTAAATAGCTCGGTAAAACAACCGTTCAGAGGAGAAAGTTTGCTCGAGAATCAGAAAATCAACTAGGCAGGTCTCATTTTGGATCAGAAAATTGAGATTTCAGAGCTACAACCTCGAATAAACCTTCTATTCGACCGGTTCTGCAAGGTCAAATGCAGGTTGACACGTAACAAGCCCAGACAACCGAACTGGCTCGGTTTCCTAGATCTCGACACATTCAGTTACGATCTATAGCCAACTCCTGTAAAGTATTAGTCACAAGTATCATATGTTAGCGCACATAGAATATTTGTAACCGGTTAATGATATTTACTGTTTCTTATGGAGCCTATTTGTCAAAGGCAATCAATGGTGGAACTGCGTTTCAGTTCAGTGAAAATCAAACAGCTACGCCGGTTTGGAAGGTTTTATCTTTTACGTGTCTCAACGTCGAAAAGAAGCCCTAAACGAATGCAGCTGTCTCTAATTGTTGGAATTGCCTTCCGGCTTCTGATTGATTTCAGATTTGCCGATTTCTGGATGATCCGGATTTCCACATTTCCGGTTTACGTGTCAACCTGCATTTGACCTTGCAGAACCGGTTGAATAGAAGGTTTATTCGAGGTTGTGGCTTTGAAATCTCAATTTTCTGATCCAAAATGAGACCTGCCTAGTTGATTTTCTGATTCTCGAGCAAACTTTCTCCTCTGAACGGTTGTTTTACCGAGCTATTTAGCTCGAAACGTGACACAGTTTCACCTGTTTTGAGCTTCGGATTGTACATATGGGATTCAAAAATGGCCGCATACCAGCAGTTTCTAAAGCACATTTACTGGAATTTTATGGAGTCCGGCATCTCAGGGATTGGAATATGGCTCAATTTGTGAGTCAGTGCCAGTAATGAATTAGGTAAGCCGTACTTTTGACAAAATCTGCTTGAGGTAGATCCGTTACGCTAAATCTGAAAATATCGTATTAGCTCGCATACGCGTTGATACAAACGGTCATAACTTTTAAAATACTGAAATCGTACATGGGGTTTTGTATATTATTAATAACAGATGGTCTATCTTTGCGTCTATTTAGTCTAGAGCTTTCAACTATGTCCCAAAAGTCAGAAATAAGCTTTTAAAACAGGGTAATTTTTGGCCTTTCTCTCCAAGGCAATTAGTTGGGGTCATATTTTGCTTAATTTCGTCTTTCCAGCTAAATTTGGCGGGTAACTATTACTTTCAGGAAAAACTAGAGATGATTACCCATAAACAGTTGTAAAATTCATTGATAGATGGTGCAAATCAAACATTTTACAGCGCCCCCAAAAAATGCCAAATTTTCAGTTTTCAGACGTGCAAAATGGCCGTCGCGGGACAAAATACTCGGCGCCCCCCAGCGCGGCCAGAAAATTATTGTGAATCAAAGCAAACCTATTTTAGTTATAGTCTCGATAAAGCCTTTCACTCGCCAGAGTTTCAGCCAAAATTATTTTTCACGCGAAATTGAGTGGGCGGTTTTTACTGAGACAGCCTCTTAAGTCTAGTTTTTTTTGACAAAAGGAACCTTAAAATCTCCAAATCCAAGAAATTGGAACAGTATTTCCGTGATAAAATCGAAATTTTTATACGTCTCTTCGATGAACGCTTTGCTCGTCATTTTGAAAGTCACTGACGCGAGACGTGACGTCATACTGGCAGGCGGACTGTACCACAGATTTCCTTGGAGATACCCTCCCCCTCCCCCTGGAACGAAGGTTTACAGATTAGAATTAATATTAATTTTGTTCAAATTGCGTAAACTTCCCCTATATGTTTTCGCTAGTACAGAAAACCATTTCTTTCCGTTTTGTACTCTTCTTCCTAGTATAGCTTTATTTCTTCCAGGTGGATCTCCATATCCGGATATAAATGCCCGTAAAATCGCCCAGAAACTTCAGGAAGGATACAGAATGCCAAAACCAAAACACGTTGAGATTAAACTGTGAGTTATAATACGAGTAGGCAAAGAAAGTTCAAAGAAATGAAAAAGAAATAAGGAATACGGATTCAGTTCTAAAAAGCAGTAGCTAAGACTATTAGGTTTCCGTAATTGTTCCTGCGTATTCAGATCCTCAGGAATAAGTGGCGCCCCCGCTCATCCAGAACCTAATATTAGAGGGGGACCGGCCTCGTCAAAAATATTTATCGGCCCTCCGGGGGGCGGGGGGTTAAATTCGACCCAAAATAAGAGGGGTCCAGGCCCCTCCCCTAGTTCGGCTGGTTATGTAGTGATGGGTGATATGTTTCTCTCGATTAGCTACCAGGTTATGCTTGACTGTTGGAGGGAAAACCCAGTGGATCGTCCTACGTTTGAGAGACTGAGGAACACAATAAAGGAGATGGAGGGAAATCATAAGGTAAGAAGAGTAAGAACTTGGGAGAAACAATCATGGGTACGAAAGGTTCATTTAGGGAAGAAGCTAATGATTATTCAAGGGCTGAAGCTAAGAGGAGTGTTGTAGCACTTCCCTCCCGCCCTCTTATCTCAGTATGAGAGACTGATTAAATACTAAATTGGTTACTGAATTTATTTTTCATACCACTTGGTTTCTTCAGAAGCAGTTTCCTTTAAAACATTTATCCATTACACTACATGCCTTACTAACCAAGCTACTACAAACCGCCCGTCGACCTGGTTAGCTCATTTGGTTGAGTATCAGACTTTACAAGGCATATAGGGTCCTAAAATGACTGATGAGAAGGTGCTTCCATTATGTAATTAAATATTTTGATCCCGATCTCTCTCAATCAGGATTACCACCGAACAATGTAGACCTCTCAGTTTTTCTTTTCAGTTGATCTCAATCTGTAGATTTTAAACAACTAGGTATGTAAAAAAAACGTTTGATACTATAGTGACCACTTCTGGTGTGCCGCCGTCCTTAGTCTTGGGTTGATAATCTGAAGGGAGAGATTCCAAGATGGAGATAACTTGTCTGTCTTCCTTCAGTAATCATAAAAGTTGCCTGTAAGCTATGTTTGAGTGTTACGTGAAATGAATTGGTTTTGAGGTCGAATGTGGCTGAATAAAAATCCCACCATCTCGTGCCTTTTACGGTTTTGCATTTCTTTTATTGTTTTCATTTTTTCAGACATATGTCAACCTGAAACAATATGACCACAGCCTTTACGCTAATGTAAACGAATTGAAAGCTATGTGACTGTACAGCTGGTATTGGGCCGAAGGATCGTATCACAGACTGACGAATCAACCTAAATTTTGTCTATTATTACTATCATTACTATTATTATTACTAGTAGTAGTAGTAGTAGTAGTAGTAGTAGTAGTAGTAGTAGTAGTAGTAGTAGAAGTAGTAGTAGTATAGGTAAGAGCATGATTTGTAGTGATATTTGGAAGAAATACCACGAGTGATATTTCGAAATTGTTATACGTAATTTCACGAGCCGTTAGGCCAGTGAAATTTGGGACAATTTAGAAATATCACAAGTGGTATTTAAGCCAAATATCACATAGAAATCATGCTATTATTAGTTTATCGTACTACCCACAAAAGGTGTAATTTTCACATGCAGGTTTTTTAAATTAAGCGTAAATACCACTGCTCTAAGCCAATCAAATTGCAGAAATTCCTCATGTAGTAGTATAACCATTAGTGTGAAAGGTTTGAACCCAGGAGTCATTTCAAAAGGTTGAGTTTGATCGTCCGGGTGAACGTAGTCCTGAATAGGACTGTTGTTGTTGACAGTGACTGACGTTTCGACAACCTGTGCGGTAGTCATCTTCAGAGTCAAAGTGAGTTGTATCACGTCAGTTGATGGTATTATACTCTGGTTATTGATCTGATTGGTCAATTATGTCGCGATGTTATTGGTCGTCTGTCAGTTAAGCCGTGATGTTATTGGCTATGAAGACTCGTAATCAGTGATTGGTGCGTTTCGATCCGTCTATTGTCGCAGTTAAACAGTCGTCTATTGTTAGTCAAATTGTCAGTTCTCCAGTTGTTCTCTCGTAGTTAGTTTTGCTTGATCTCGTCAATAAGTCGTTTGTACGGCGCTGGTAACTGTTGGCTACGATTCAGTGGCGTTTGTTCTAAGTTAGTAAACCAGCTTTCTAAAGTAAGACGTTGATAGTAGTCTGTAGAATACGTTATACATGTCGCAGAGTCCCAGTCAATTTGATGTTTCGTCTTTAAATGGTGCTCAGCAATGTGATTGTTGACGTCACCATTCCTCGTCGCGCGTTTGTGTTCGGTCAGTCGCGTGCTTAGGTTTCTGCCGGTTTCACCAATGTAAGAAGCCTGGCAGTCGCAGCATTTGATCTTGTATACTGCTCCCTGTCTGTCCTCCGGTTTGTCTTTGTCCTTGACATTAGTAAGCAGTCGCCGTAAAGTGGTTATCGGTTTGTGCGCAACACGTATATTGTAAGGTTGTAATATACGTGCAATAGTTTCAGAGGTGCCTCTGATGTACGGTATAGTCGCTGTCGTAACAGGGCCAGAGTTGGTCTGAGAGTTGGAATCAGTGTTACTGTGAGTGTTCCGTCTAACAAAGTCCGTGTTGTAATTGTTCTTACTAAAAACGTTGTTAAGATAATCAGTCTCGTCTTGTAGGCTGTCAGGTGAGTCGCAAACTAGTTGCGCTCGTCTCGTCAGAGTCCGGATAGTAGTAGCCTTGTGAGAGGTCGGGTTGTACGAAGACTGGTCTAGTAATCGGTCGGTATGTGTCGGTTTTCTGTAAATAGTCGTTTTTAGTTTGTTGTTGTCGCGAGTGACCAAGCAGTCTAGAAAAGGTATCTTACCATTTTCTTCGATCTCCTTGGTGAACTGTATGTCCGCGTTCTGTCTGTTAAGGTGTTCGTGAAAATCGTCGATTCCGTCTTTGTGTACGGCGGTGAATGTGTCGTCAACGTAACGTAACCAAAGAGGTACAGTTCGCGTGTAGGTAGCTAGGGCTTGTTCCTCGATGTTTTGCATGACAATTTCTGCTACAACAACAGAAACTGGAGAGCCCATAGCTGTACCGTGTAACTGTTTGTAGTGTTTGCCGTTGTACTGAAAGTACGTCGAAGTCAAACAGAGGTTGAGTAGGTCCATAATGTCGTCTGTAGGTAGTGGTAGTTCAACAGTAGAGTTCTTAATAGCGTTCTCAGTACAGTCTAGAGCCAGTTGAAGTGGAATACTGGTGAACAGCGATTTCACGTCAAAGGACACTAGTTTGTGGTCGTCCGGTATCTGTATTGTCTTAATGGCGTCAATAAAGTTCTCAGTAGACTGTAGTTTGTGTCTAGATTCGTCAGTCAGCGGTTTCAGTACGTTAGTTAAGTATTTAGACAGTTGGTAGGTTGGGGACCCACAGAAAGAAACTATGGGCCGCATAGGTATGTTGGGTTTGTGTAGTTTTGGTAGTCCATACAGCTTGGGTGGCTGCGGAACACTACACCTCAGTCTGTTGTAGCGTCGAAAGTCGATCTTGTCGGTTTTCTTCAGTGTAAGCAGTTTGTTGTTAAGTTTGCGTTGCAGTGCGGGTGTCGGGTCTCGTTTAAGTACTTCGTAGGTACTCAGTGACACCTAAACAAATACCTACTGAGGCTATTGTATCTAGCGTTGAGGCCGTTCTGTCTCGCCAACACGAGCTATCAGAATCGACCAAGGATAACATCCGAAGTAGAGTGACCTCTACTCTGCAATCAGCCTCATTACCCGACACCCGCACTGCAACGCAAACTTAACAACAAACTGCTTACACTGAAGAAAACCGACAAGATCGACTTTCGACGCTACAACAGACTGAGGTGTAGTGTTCCGCAGCCACCCAAGCTGTATGGACTACCAAAACTACACAAACCCAACATACCTACGCGGCCCATAGTTTCTTTCTGTGGGTCCCCAACCTACCAACTGTCTAAATACTTAACTAACGTGCTGAAACCGCTGACTGACGAATCTAAACACAAACTACAGTCTACTGAGAACTTTATTGACGCCATTAAGACAATACAGATACCGGACGACCACAAACTAGTGTCCTTTGACGTGAAATCGCTGTTCACCAGTATTCCACTTCAACTGGCTCTAGACTGTACTGAGAACGCTATTAAGAACTCCACTGTTGAACTACCACTACCTACAGACGACATTATGGACCTACTCAACCTCTGTTTGACTTCGACGTACTTTTAGTACAACGGCAAACACTACAAACAGTTACACAGTACAGCTATGGGCTCTCCAGTTTCTGTTGTTGTAGCAGAAATTGTCATGCAAAACATCGAGGAACAAGCCCTAGCTACCTACACGCGAACTGTACCTCTTTGGCTACGTTACGTTGACGACACATTCACCGCCGTACACAAAGACGGAATCGACGATTTTCACGAACACCTTAACAGACAGAACGCGGACATACAGTTCACCAAGGAGATCGAAGAAAATGGTAAGATACCTTTTCTAGACTGCTTGGTCACTCGCGACAACAACAAACTAAAAACGACTATTTACAGAAAACCGACACATACCGACCGATTACTAGACCAGTCTTCGTACAACCCGACCTCTCACAAGGCTACTACTATCCGGACTCTGACTAGACGAGCGCAACTAGTTTGCGACTCACCTGACAGCCTACAAGACGAGACTGATTATCTTAACAACGTTTTTAGTAAGAACAATTACAACACGGACTTTGTTAGACGGAACACTCACAGCAACACTGATTCCAACTCTCAGACCAACTCTGGCCCTGTTACGACAGCGACTATACCGTACATCAGAGGCACCTCTGAAACTATTGCACGTATATTACAACCTTACAATATACGTGTTGCGCACAAACCGATAACCACTTTACGGCGACTGCTTACTAATGTCAAGGACAAAGACAAACCGGAGGACAGACAGGGAGCAGTATACAAGATCAAATGCTGCGACTGCCAGGCTTCTTACATTGGTGAAACCGGCAGAAACCTAAGCACGCGACTGACCGAACACAAACGCGCGACGAGGAATGGTGACGTCAACAATCACATTGCTGAACACCATTTAAAGACGAAACATCAAATTGACTGGGACTCTGCGACATGTATAACGTATTCTACAGACTACTATCAACGTCTTACTTTAGAAAGCTGGTTTACTAACTTAGAACAAACGCCACTGAATCGTAGTCAACAGTTACCAGCGCCGTACAAACGACTTATTGACGAGATCAAGCAAAACTAACTACGAGAGAACAACTGGAGAACTAACAATTTGACTAACAATAGACGACTGTTTAACCGCGACAATAGACGGATCGAAACGCACCAATCACTGATTACGAGTCTTCATAGCCAATAACATCACGGCTTAACTGACAGACGACCAATAACATCGCGACATAATTGACCAATCAGATCAATAACCAGAGTATAATACCATCAACTGACGTGATACAACTCACTTTGACTCTGAAGATGACTACCGCACAGGTTGTCGAAACGTCAGTCACTGTCAACAACAACAGTCCTATTCAGGACTACGTTCACCCGGACGATCAAACTCAACCTTTTGATAACTATTAGTATTGTTATTATTGGTAGTAGTAGTTGTGAATAATAGTAAACGTAGTGCATCAGTATTATTATTATGATTGTGATTATTATGATTATTATTATTATTGCATTACACTTCACGTTGAACCAAAGGGAAGATTACGATGTGAAACAAAACGACCGAAACACAATTTTAATACCTTTCACTTTTTAAATATCGTATACCCTAAACAGTAAGGAAAATGCAGTTCACGTGCATGGCTTTATTGGCTTGTGTTAAAGAACGCTTTGTTTTCATTGTGCCCTACTGTTTTATTTCGTCGGCTATCGTAAGAAAGTCCAGTGTCCATTCATAGAGTGCCGTAATCAGAATAAAGTGATATCTGGTACGGTTGAAATAACAGTAAAGAAAACATTGTGGCAATATTTCAGAAACTACATGACTTGTCTACTTAACCCTGAATGAAACCCTGAATTTATTAGAGGAAGAGTTCCGCGTGACTTAAATTTGAATAAATTTTTACATATCTTTCTAATGTAGTTGTATTACTGGATTCATGCTACCAGAGAGTTAGTGTTCAAAATTAAAACAAACTTTTGAACGTTGTTGATGTGGATTATCGCTCAATGCCAGCGAGTAACAGTACATTGAAAGCAGGTACTTAACATCTGTATGTGGCTCAAATTAGTGGCGTTCAATTCAGTCGGTAATCATACATAAAAAAATAAATTCTTGCTTATTAGTTTCTACTTTTATAATTTATTTGTTTAATTTTTTTTCCCTGAGTCTGTTATCTAGTCCTCATCCATATTACGATTTTTATTTCATTTATTTGTAACTTACTGTAAACTTTTCTTAGTTAATAGCTGTAGTCTTTATTTCTTATTTTTGCACGCATTGTCCCGCCTCGAATAGCCTTGCTAGCTGCGGGCAATACTTTTGTAATTTTATTTGTTTATTAATAAAGTTTTGTTGTCTGTTGTTGTTTTTCATACATACAAGTGATCTAAACAGAATTGCGTTCGTCCAATTTCTTTAATCACGAGTAACTGTATGATTACAGACCCAACTGGACTACAGAAAGTTGTTACCAATTAATCATAACTATAACAAAACTGAGATGTGATTTTGCGGTTCTATTTGATTTTGTGTATAAAGCCCAGGATCTTTCAAGAATTTTGTTACCGTTGTGATATCTTATATCATGTACAGTAATTTTATAGTCGGAACAATATCAGTAACTTGCATCTAAAAACTATAATACAACATTCATGTAATGCATTAATGACAAAACCAGCACATACAAAAAGAAATAATTTCGTTAATAATTTACAAGAAAAAATTACTTAATTCTGACTGGCTGAGAAAGGAGTAACACTGTAACACTGTAACACGAGTGCAAAATGTGTAACACGAGTGCAAACTTGTAACACGAGTGCAAAATGTGTAACACGAGTGCAAACTTGTAACACGAGTGCAAATTACAAATGCTTTCTGATTGGCTGAAAACACAAAAGAAACCAACAAGAACCAATCAGATTAGAGCTGTTTTAACAACAAAAATTCAAGAAAATGGCCATGGTTTTCAGCAGACGACGACTGGATTTAATTTTGTAAGCAAAACAACAACAGAAAAGTTAAAAAAAATATTCCAAAAACAAGAACACAGTAAAAAGTACGTCTTTCTGGCTAAATGTATTGAAAATGCGTTGCTAAGAGAAAAATACTGTCAGCAAAATCGAGGAAAATGGACCAGAGAAACTAAAAACCAAGCTACTTATAACAGACTACGCTAAAGTAAAAAAAAATAAAGAACAAAAACGGTTGCAACCACACGCAAACCATGACAGCTACACTCTTCAGGCATTTAAATGAACAAGGATACAATTCCATGATAACAACAGGGATTTCAAGTCATATACGAACGTTATTTGTTGCTCTCTTTTAGTCTTTCGTGGAGCGAAGACCTCTATTAAAACATCCATGCGATGGATTGTTTTTTTTCTACCTCAGTAGCAAACGAAACCGAAAATTCAAACATCTGGTCCAAACTAAACCAATGGGCGAATATACCATAACTCACATAATGAAAGCATCCGTAGCTGGTCCTAGCCTTAAAGAAAGTGAGAAAAAAGTTTACGAATCATTGTGCAGGAAAAACAACAGTCAGGAAGCTGAAGAAAGCAAAGATTGTAAGTTCAAAACATATGGTCAGTGTCACAGGCCACAGCGGTATGAATTTCCTTAACGACTACGATGAAACCGACGAAGAAGGGCTACGATGACTATTGCATTAGGCTAAATAAAATAATGAAAACTCCACCCCTGAGAAAAAGCAAATATTATATTAATACTGGCAGTTTCCTACATCACAACAACTGTAGCTCCACTCATCCATCGATGGAAGCGTCGAAAGAAAACAAATTGCCTCCTTCACTTTCGGGTTTTAAATCTCAAAAATTTGACCATGAATCCAGCTATGATGTGGTCTCAGAAACAGAGAATGATAAACAGTCGTTAAAAAACCTTGGCAAGTGTCTTTCATCTTTGGCTGCTCGAAGCGTTCTCCCGATTTCAAAACGGCAGCATACTTCTTGAAAACGCTTCTTGTAAACGCCGAGCTCTCATAATCGAGGATGAATTTAAAAACACTTACTTTTGCTATGTGTGGTAAACCAAGTTATCTTTAACAGGCTGGTGACCATATAAAAAAATCCTTGCACATTTCCAAGTTCTTAGCTGAATGATTTTGAAAGCGTTGATCTTGAAAAAGTTTGAATTTGACAAAGGTAGTAGTCTGTTTCAGCCAATCAGTTGAATGAAATAAAAACGCGCGCGCTGTCAAAATTTGTTGTTGTAGTTATGTTTTTGGTGTATATTATTAATAAGTAATCACATGATTTTTCTCGTGCAATTTGGAATAAATAAGCACTTGTAAATATTTCAAAGCCCACAAAGTCCACACGCCCTACGGGCACGTGCACTTTTGTTGGTCTTTGAAAAATTTACTTGTGCTTATTTATTCCAAATTGCACTCGAAATCATGTGATTACTTATACTAATACCGTTTAATACAATATTTAGAGGTAGGATACAAAAAATACACAAATTAAAAATGATTACAGAAAATCTGTTATTACAAATTACAGCTGCCCCATGTATTTCAGAATGGAATGGAATATTTCAATTCTCATTGGCTGAGAAAGGAGTGCAAATTATAAATGGTTTCTGATTGGCTGAAAACACAAAAGAAACCACCAAGAACCAATCAGATTTGAGCTGTTTTAACAACAAAATTTAAGAAAATGGCCATGGTTTTCAGCAGACAACGGTTTGATTTTGTACGAAAAACAACCATAGAAAAGTTAAAAAATATATATTCCAAAAACCCGAACACAGTAAAAAGTACGTCTTTCTGTCTAAATGTACTTTTCAGGCAATTAAATGAACAAGGATACATTCAAGTTTTCCCTGACAACAACAGGGATTTCAAGTCACCTACGTTATTTGATGGAGTAAACAGGTGTCCGTTTGCTCTCTTTGAGTCTTTTGTCGTGCGAAGACCTCCATTAAAATATCCATGCGATGGTGCGTTTTTTTCCTACCTCAGCAGCAAACGAAATCGAAATTTTAAACGTTTGGTTCAAACTAAACCAAACCATAACTAATATAATTAAAGTATCCGTAGCTGGTACTAGCCCAAAGAAAGTGCGAAAAAAGTTTAGGAATCGTCGTGCAAGAAAAACACAATGAGCAAGCTGAAGAAAGCATTGATTATAAGTTCAGGCCACAGAGGTATAAATTTCCTCAACGACTACGATGAAGCCGACGAAGAAGAGCGACGATGACTCTCTCTTGAAATAGGCCAAATGGAATAATAAAAACCCCAGCGCTGAGAAAAAGCAAAGATTACATTAATACTTGCAGTTTCCGACTTCACAACAACTGTGGCTCCACTCACCATCGATGACAGGGCCGAAAGAAAACAAATTGCCTCCTTCATTTTCGGGTTTTAAGAGCGGCTCCGCATAAATATCAACTAGACGTGGACATAGTCAAAAAATGACCTGGCCTCAAACTCAGCCAGAATAAAGCCCTATGGGCCCTACTTACAAAATCGTTGGAGTAGTAAGGGGGTCACCCTGGGCTCGACCAATCAGAAGGCCGGATATCCGGATACCCGGAGGTCACGTCATGATTCCGTGGGGAATTCAAAAAATAATAGAAAAAACAAACGCGTTTTTCATGTTCCAACTGGGTTTTATTGTGCTCGAACCCTAACGTTACATGCGGGAACGTGTGCCCGACCCTACTTGTGTGGGGCGTCCCTACATGGTTCAAACAAGTGGGCATGTCGAGACTGGGGAGACTCCCATGATGTGCGGACGTGTTTTCTAGTAGTCCGAGAACGTTATTCTCTCCACCCTAAAATGTCAAGAAAAGAAAGTGAGGAAAGCAGTAATACACCTTCTGTTGTACGAAGAAAACGTGATGAAAGGTTTAGTAGCGGAAGCTCGCCCGAGGTACCTCCAAGCAAGTCGGCGAAGCAGACTCTCGAAGAGTTGAGCAACAACGAGAACGATAGTAACGTTTGGATAGTCCTAAACAAGATCCGTAGGAACACAGACGAACTATTGGAAGAAAACCGTGCTATGAGAAGGCAATATGAAGAATTAAAGGAATCCTTAGACTTCAATAATGCCGAACTGACGTCTCTCAAAAAAGAAAATAAAGAGCTTAAAGATAAAGTGTCGTCGCTTGAAAAATCTCTCAGCGAGGTAAGAGCAGATGTTGACATCCTCTACGAAGATCTTGGAACGGCAATAACCCGAGTAGGTGACGTGGAACAGTATACAAGAAAACACAACTTAGAGATTCATGGAATCGCCGAAACTGCAGACGAAAATATCGCTGAAAATGTTGTTAAGCTTGGAAAAGTCGTCAACGTGCACATATCTCCCTATGATATCGACATTTGTCACAGAATGGGACCTCGGAACAGCAGCGGCCCCAAACCTATTATTGTTCGGTTTAAATCACATAAGAAGAAAACTGAGTTGTACAAAGCTAGGAAACATCTAAAGTCAGTGAGTTAAAATCAGTATTTTCATGCTACAAACGTGGTATATATCAATGAAAATCTTACATATTTAAGGCGCAAGTTGTCTGCTAAAGTTAGAAAATTGTGCATGTATGTGCATTTTGTTACATGTGCTAAAATTTTTTGTCAAAGTATTTCGCTTTTTATGTTTTGTCTTTTATTTTGCAATTGCTTTTCACCTTTGTGCATTGTAACTTGCATGCGCCAAAATACTAAACGGCAACTTTTTCTTGAGCAAAACACTATCATGATTTGCACAGTGTGGAACACATATAAACCCAAAAATGAATGCCTAAAGATACTAGAAACATACGTGCCTTAAGGCGGTTTCGCTGAATATAAGGATCCTCAATAAATCAATTAAACGGAGGAAGCTCTTTCGGTGGCTCCATCTAAATAGATTTGCTATAATTTTCTTACAAGAAACCTATAGCGATGCTAGCTTGGAGGATGTGTGGAGGGCAGAATGGGGTGGTGAAATCCTGTTTGCGCACGGTTCCAAACACAGTAAGGGCGTAATGATATTGATTAAGCCTTCCCTAAACGTTGATATTCTGGAAATCACTGTGGACAAAAATGGTCGTTTTCTCGTCGCGAACATAAATATTAATCAAGATAATTTGTATCTAGTTAATATTTATGCTCCCAATGACCAAAACCAGCAAGTTAACTTTTTTGATAAAATCATCGATCCCATTCGCCGTAGTAGTACTAACAACATTTTATTAGGCGGTGACTTTAACTGTCATTTGACAGAGGTCGATAAAGTAGGTGGTAGGGACATACTTCATAAGAAAAAGACCAACCAAGCAATCCGGGAACTTTGTAACAGCTTTGACTTAGTCGACGACTGGGGAACTCAACACCCGAATAAGAAGCGTTATTCTTGGGCAAATGGCTCAGGAAAGATTAAATGTTGAGTAGATTTCTGGCTAATTTCGAAACAATTACTGACACGCTTTGCTGAAACGGATATCAGCGCTTATTATGACTCAGATCACTCGCCTGTCACCATCTCGTTGACACCAGAAGATCAAGGCGTAGCTAGAGGACCAGGGTTTTGGAAGTTTAATAATTCTCTGCTTGAGAATGAAGAATTCGTTACAAAATTGAAGTTTTTAATCCTAAATGCTAAGGAAAAGTACAGGGAAGTTACTGACAAAAGGCTTTTTTGGGAAATGATAAAAATGGAAATAAGGATCTTCTCCATTCGATTTGCTAAAAGAAAAGCTAAGGAAAAAAGAGATATGGAATTCGAACTTCTCCGAAAACTCCAAGATCTAAATGCTCGTATTGATGCTGCTCCAGAAGGAAGTCCTCTAGCGAACGAGGCAAAAAAGATAAAATTTAAATTAGATCAAATGGCCGAGGAGAAAACCATAGGTTGTATTGTCAGAAGCCGAGCTCGATGGTATGAATCAGGAGAAAAATGTAATAAATATTTTCTCAACCTTTCGAAAAGAAGTTACAACAAAAGACATAAAAAATTGAAATCCTCGGCAGGGTCTACAATAGAAGACTCTAAAACTTTCTTGAATGAAATGAAGTATTAATACCAACAATTATATACTTCCCAAGGCCAAACCTCCGCTGACCAGCTATCAGACTTTCTTAATTCTGGACCTTTACCAAGACTAGACGATGTCTCACAAAACCTTTGTGAAGGTTCGATTACTGAAGCAGAATGCTTATCTGCCATTAAAGCTTTTCAACGTAACAAGACCCCCGGAACAGACGGTCTAACAGCGGAATTCTATCTCTGTTTTTGGAAGGAGATTTCTTGCCCTTTGATTGACTGTCTTAATCACGGGGCTCTACAAGGAGAACTTTCCATCTCTCAGAGACAAGGAATTATTTCGCTAATCCCAAAAAAGGATAAGGACCTATTGTCTCTTAAAAATTGGCGTCCCATTTCGCTTTTAAATACAGATTACAAAATTGCTACTTAATGCATTGCTAAACGGCTGGAGAAAGTTCTTCCGCTCCTTATAGGAAGTAATCAAACAGGATACATTAAGGGCAGATTCATTGGCGAAAACATTCGTCTTATTTCTGATATTATCGCACAATATGAAAATGACCAAGGAATGATTTTCTTTCTGGATTTTGAAAAAGCGTTTGACTCGTTAGAATGGGACTACCTCTTTCGGGTGTTAGAGGAAATGGACTTTGGCCCAAGTTTTCGTAACTGGGTCCACACATTTTATCATAATATCTTTAGCTGCATTGTAAACAATGGACACGCTTCGGAATTCATCCCCCTAAAAAGGGGAGTGAGACAAGGGTGCCCGGGATGCTTTTTATTCTTGCCGTAGAGCCTCTTGCTATTCAGATCAGAGCTAGCAAATCGATCAAAGGTCTTAAGTGTCACTGTCACTAAGGACCAGGCAGGGTCCGCGGATCGAGGTCGGCCGATTACTTCCAAATTTTCAGCATTTTTTCTCTATCAGATAAGATTACGATCGGTGGTATTTTTAGTAAAATAAAATTAATTTCTTAGAATTTTGACCACCCCCCTAGTTTTTGGTGCTATTTTGCCCACGTGAGACGGAAAATTTGGGTAAACTTCCACGACTCATTTTACTTACTTGGCATTAGCCTTATTCATTTATACGAACTGTACATACTTTCCAGCCTATAACCAGCTCATGTCTCCAATATAAACGAATTTTGTTCAAAATAACTTACTTTGGAGCGGTTCCAAATATCATCACTTCGTGGCTATCGCAAGTAAGAAGAATTTTGGCAATTTTCCAATCTGGTTTTCTCTAAAGTGCGGCAGTTTATATCCAGATCAAACTATTTTTTATTAGTCTGTCATAAAGTCTTTACAAATACGCAAACTCTTATTTGGCAAGTTAAAATCTCGTCGCGTGAGCTTTCTCACAACTTTAACCTAATTTCCTACTTTGCATAGTTGTAGTTTTTCCGGGAAAAATTTCACGCTTGATTTGCGACTTGTTGCAGGCGTTTATTGGCTTCTTTACTATCACTAAGAGAAAAACATTACTTTTTCAGGTAAGTGGCCATAGTTCATCGGCCTATTTTGTCATTTGGTAGGTCAAAATCCCCTCCCGTAAGCTTTCTTCAAATTTAACTAATTTGCATGTTGTCGAATTTCCCCGGGAAAACTTCACCTGTCTGTTGATATTATATACAAGCGATGATAACCCTGCACGTAATTAATTATTAATTTTTATGAGGTTCTTGTTTTTGAAACTAATTGTTGTTTCGATCTTGCAGACGTTGACAGTCCACAAATTTGGGGCGAACATAACAATTCTGTCATTTCACTAAACATGGACATGCAAATTAATATGCCAGACAGGCTCAAGATTGTGTTTTGTAAAGTAGTGAATAGTTTTGGAGACTAACAGAGTTAATGTTTTCTCCACGTGTGATGGAAGGCAAACAGGCTGCCGAAATGACAGTCAATTCGTGGCAGAGGAAATGCAATTCGAACAGATGCGCAAATTAGTGAGTCGAAACTTAATGCATTATAACGTAACAGATTTGACACAACGTTACTAAAGTTGATCAATCCGTGTGCATTGCTGCTGAAATCTTCCGGCACTGCTCTTTTGTCTAGGAAGAAAACCGAATTGGTTTCATCCATGATAGCATTCAAGCATAGCGACGGACAGCTGGTGTTTAGCAGTATGTAAAAATCCTTGCAGTTTTTTGTTTTACTGTGTTTACCATAGCATTCATTCAGTTTGCAGTCTTATATTGCTCACGATTTTTTAATTTACAAGTATTTATAAACCCTGTTATCGAAGGGTCTCCCTGTACCTATCTAAAAGGCCCCAATGGAGAAGATTGGGGTAGAAGCATAGAGATCCTCCCTACTAAAACCATGTAACGTTATTTTTGAAAACACGTGCAACTCTCAGAGAATTTTTGAATGGCCTCAAAGAAAGTTTTTTTTCTTGACAGTGGTCCGCTTGTCGTCAGGTGTAGCTGATTGCAGATTTCTTTCAGAGCTGCCAGTTTGAGTGAGTCAAGCTTCTTGTTTTTTACAAGTTCGCAGATATTGCTAATGCCCACGATGATTGGATGGCTTGGTTTGCCCATATCATCCATCACCAAACTTCTAAGGGTGTCAAACGCTATTTCCGACTCGGCAGCCTCGATGTCTTCCTCCGAGATTTCCTCCGCATCAATACCCCTATGACGCAGCGCCGCTGTCTGACGTGAAAACAGGCTACTGATCTGCTGCGCAGTCCTCCACTCTTCAGGCTTAAACGTGGGCTCTCCGTCCTCATTTCTGAGGGTCTTCATCTCCCTCGCTACCCGTACAGGATCGGCCTTGTTTCCAGTTCTTGTACCCTCTTCGAATTTCTTCATCAAGAAGGTCTTGACGTTATCAGTCATTCTAGTGGGTCGTTTTGTTACCTTCAGAGCCCACCCCAATGGTCTAGGGTCATGTTCTCTGAAAGCGCTGCCACTATTCTCACCTTGCGATGAGGTTGTTGGCACATCCGGAGCGAACGTCACCCCTGTCACAATTCCCGCCCATTTCCTCCTAACGCGGTCATACATGGACTCACAGTCCACCTCAAGACGGTGCTTGCCCGTGTCCATATGGTTGTCTGCCTCTGCTTGGGTCTTCAACGTGAGGACGCATCCAGTCTCTTGGCAAGAGTAGATCTCGGACTGGTGCCTGACGCTCTCACCCACGCTTCCCCTGTGTGTAGCTTGACCAAATGGCTTTACCACCCTTACTCCAGTATCTCCTTGTGGTGTAACTCCAAGACCGCTATAAGGGATGAGGCGTCCAGGGCCGATGTTGTACGCTTTCCACACACGGATGCCACACTCCTCAAACTGGAAATTGTTCAACACACTAATGCCTGGTATCTTGCTATCTTTGTTTCTTTCCCTGGTCGTGTCCACCTCAACGACCGCTGCTCTGCACCCTTTGATACCTCCATGGGATTCTAGTGCTGCTTTCATATCTTCAGCAGTGACGACGTCGTGCTTTTCGTTGACCCAGCGCTTTATGTGTGCCTTCATAGCAGCAGTCTTCCTATCACAAATGTCCTTGCCAGCCTGTGGTTCTGAGAAATCATATCGCACTGGCCTGACACCGGTTCTCACCCCTACTTCTCTAAGACTTAACAACAGAGGCCCATTGTGGTAACATCCAGCGTTATCCGATCGGAGGTAGGCTGTTGTCACCCCTGGATACTCCAGTTTGACTTTTTGCAGCAAGTCCTCTATTATTGAAAGAACTGCAAAGCTATTTTGGGTGCAGTTGTTGAAAATGTGTACAAAACACTCGACTTCATGCTTGCTCTCCACTGTTGCTCTAGTGATTACTGCACTGATATGCCAGCTTCTTCCTCTCTTGCCAAAAAAATCACTCATGTGTTCTCTGTATTGCACAGGCAGAAACTTCATTGCCCAGTCCATTACGACAAGACACGAGTTGTCGTCTAGCTTCTCGAGAATATCCTGCTTGGCTTCGTCCTGGTTACTTGACCGTAGCAAGTGAGCCTTCCACGCTTGTATGTTGCGCACACTCTCAGTGTACTCAAACCTCCACCTAACCCTCTCCTCTTCCGTCATGTCCGCTTTGTCTTGCATCTCTGCCACCTGTTTCAGTACTCCTTCTAGACTCTCACAGCGCTCACATTCGTAGCAATGTTCATGATCACATTCGCCCCTGAACTCCCATGCACTACTGTCACTTAGTGCGTGGACCGTGCAGTGATCACTGCAATGTTCTCCTCGTCCGATGTGTGTCTTGAAATCATTCTTTAAGTACCTTTTTGCATCCTTTAGAAATTTCTGAGTGGCAGTAACGTTGATGCCCTGATCTGCTAAGGCCTCCAACATAGAAAAGAGTTGATCAAAAGCCTCTGTACCCTCTGCAGTGGTGTTGTCAAGTCCCTGAAGGGATTTCTGCATAGAGGCCGAACACACTTCAATCATTCGGTAGAGAGAACGCTGGCTCGCCGGCTCGAACTCTTGTTCTTTACAATAGTCTAAATATTGTCTGATGATGCGTGAAGGAATGACGGTCCTAATGACTGCTGGTATGACAATTTTCTCCCCCGAGTCAAGCTTGAGAGTCTTTGTCCCGAACGCCACGTCTTGGACAAATTCTGGTCTGGAGATATATTCAATGAAATGATCCACCTTTTCATGCTCAATTCTTGTACGGAAACTAGGAATTTCAGGGAGAGGCTGGCCTTTCCCTGCTTCTGTTGCATGTTGGCGAGCTTGGTCGATGCGCCATTTGGAAAGCCCAGGGATCATCTCTTGAAGCTCAGCTCTTGAAAAGTCGTCTGCAAAGAGGGAAAGGATCTGTCGCTTTGTTTGCCAATGACCTGCTTGCTCATAGGCATTGACTAAAATGTCGACAAGACCAGAGTTGGGATCAAAACGCTTGCGCTTTCCTTGGTTGTCTCTGTTTGGATCCAAAAGTACCTCCGTTTGTAACGCCTTCCAAACCAGTTCCTCTTGACCGGGAGTGATGACAGACAATGAAGTCACTATAGTCTCCTTAGCTTTGCGGATGTAATATCGCTGCTGGGTGTCGGAGACGTCGTCCCAGGTCGTGTTCAGGCTGGACATTACGGGGCTGTAGCGGCCACCTGAGATGCTGTGGACAGCTTCGTTTAATTTCTGCCGTTTGCTGTTTTGTTCCTCCATCTCGTCAACCCATAAACTAATCTCTTCGTCTGGTATCGAGGCTTGGGACGAATGGGACTGCAAAGAGACTGTTTCTAACCCCTCACCAGTGCTTGAGACCGCTGCACACACCGTGGCTGGCAATGTGCTCTCCTCACAAACAGTAATGACAGAGACAGTGGCAGAATCAGACTCCTCGATCTCGTCTCCAATCACCAAGGTGTCTGAGTAAGGATCCTGAAGCGTAATAAAATAGATTAGCAAATTATGGACAAGATCGTCAACAATTCCACAAAGATCTCCAATACATGTAACTGTGGAAACTCTATATGTGTTTCCTAGCCGCTGCCAAAGGGTGCCCTCGCATCTTTGTTGTTGCTGGTCTCTTCAAGCACTGGTCAAGACCAATTTGTCATTCAGAAAACATTCAGATGTAGTCGAGTAATTGTTCTCGACGCGCGATCTGAAAACTCTAGACATGGCTATCATTATAACTAGGTCCCAAGCCTCTTGGAAATCGACCACACCTTAACGATTCCAAATGGCTACCCATTGAAGAAAAGACAGGAAAACCAACAAAGGTACGTGTTATTCATGTTGTCAGTTGTTATAGATATCAGTGCACCTGTTGGCGGTATCAAAACATCCTCTGATTATATGGTCAGTTACACTATGCTTAGTTACACTAAGCTGTGAATGGCCAATGTGTACTAGCTTACCTGCTCTCCAGACATGAAACCGTGAGCCTTACGGGATTTGTAGTGTGCTCCACGGCAGCTGGAACACACAGCTGTCATAAAAAATGATAATGATAAATAGATTAACAATACTGACAACAATAACCAACACGATCACCATCAACGTGATTGACCCTTTATACCGTCACCATCGTCTTTATGGTTATCGTTATCATACCCATCATCAATATACAGTCAAGGGACATATATATTCGTCACTTTCAATATGGCGGCGTTTACGCGCGCTGTTTTAACTTCGTTTACGGTAAATTTAAGTTTAAAATCACCTTAGTATTTGGTAAGATGACCCGTCATTTTGATAACATTGTCTAGGCGATCAGGAATGGGCTGGTAAAGCTTTCATATTCAATCTAATTGGATCTTCCGCTACACACTCTCAGTTTCACGAAGAAGGTCATTCTTGGTAGCGATATTTTCAGTGGACTTTTGTAACTCTCTCTTGATGTAAAGCCAAATGTTTTCTATTATATTTAAATCTGGAGACTGTGCTGGCCATTCCATTAAGGGTACTTTGCTTTATCTTTATAATTATTTACATTGTGTGCTCCGCTGTGAACTGGCGTATTGCCATCCATGAACATGTAGTCTTTGTCTTCTAAGTACTAAACAACTACTGGCCATACATTATTTTCTAGGATGTCAATGTACTTGGCAGAGTTGCTGTTGCCTTCAACTGAAGTCACACTTCCAACACCATCATATCAAAAACATCCCCAGATCATCAAATTTATCTTTTGTTCCACCTGTGATAGTCGTTCTTAGAATGCTCAACAGTCTTGACAGTTCAGCTTTGTTTTTCACGGATTCTGACAAAGTAACAATTAATTCTTTTGTCTCTGCAGACAGTTAAGCACTTTGTCGACTCACGAGTGCTGAATATTGTTTATCAGAAGCAAAACAAAATAACTGTGATCTTTTTTTGCGACCACCCGTTGCAGTTACTGTTGAATAACTGACTGAACGATGTGTCAAAACACAAACAGCTTTTGTTCGTTTCCTTTTGGGAAGTTTGAAATTTTTTTCTTGCTCTTAGTCGGATGTTTGTTTGTTTTTATTTTTACATAATTTTCCCGCCTTTATTGACCGATGTCGCGCTCCGCATCTAGTTTTCCCCCGCGTAGTGTGCACAACGCGGGTAAGAATTTCGCGCGTTATTTTTGATAGTGACGAATACTTATGTCCATTGACTGTAGTTTGTGTCACTCACGTAAGACCAAATTAAAGTGCGGTAATTTGCTTTCTTAACAGCTAAAGAAAGGAAGGTGAGTGAAATAAGGAGTGTTTGGGCGTCCCTTGCAGCCCCACCCAACTTCCCATTCCCTCTACTCCCCCTCCTAGTTCTCCTCTTCCCCCGTCCTCTCCCATTTGGCGTCATCTTGCAGGCGGGGTGCTTGATTAGCAAATTACCACTTCAATCCACCTCGAAACACTACCCCAACGTCCCCTCTCCCTCCCCTTTTCCGAAAAAGTCAGAAGGATATCAGACAATGCAACAGAATTAGGCAATGCCTTTGTATATTTAAACGAGTCGACTAAAAGAGAAAAGCTCATTCAAATACAAAAAGCAATGGCATCGGATTACGTTTTGCTTCGTTCCCTTAGCATATTCCGATAAAGAAATAAAATTTATGTACTAACCATATCCATAAGCACAAAGTAAAATAAGTACCTTCGAAATAAAGGTTTCGTTTGTATTTACCAGTGAAGTCCATACTACAACTCTAAGTATTAAGGCTGCGGTCTGGCTGCACCCGATTTGTACTTACCCGAGCCAATGGGAACTGTGGCTTGGTGAAATTGATAAATTTCTTCCGACAAGGTGGCGTTTACGCGGCGCGGTTTCTTTATAGTTTTCCGCGGTCCTCGATGACTTGGATACGAGCATGTGTTGCTCTTTCTGCCAGCCCAGTCTGTAGTTAGTTTTTTTCTGTGTCTCGGGCATATTGTCATTGACATTTTCTCGTTATCGGTTGTAACAAAGTATCCAGCTCTATTCAGGATCAGGTCAACCTCATTAACGTTTTCGTCTCCGGTTCGCAGTTGCCCTGAGCTGACTCCCAGGCTTAGTAGATGTGCAGTGATGTCTAGCTTGCACGCCAACAGGGGTACAACCTGCGACCCCGTGCCCTCCAAACTACAGGCAGAATCAGGAGAACTGAACGAACAAGTCAAACTAACATCCATATTGAAAACAGCAAAATCAGCTGAACAGGACAGCTGTCTGCAGATAATCAGATAAGGGATGGAAAATTATCTTTCCCTGAAGTGTACTTCTACCAAATAACAGAACCGCTCAATATTTCAAAGAGTTTGACAGTGAAGTATAGTATAATATGCAGGCCACCTATCTGAAAAAGTAATGTGTTGCTCTTAGTCACAAACACCGGGAATATGTCGCAAATTAATCAAGCGTGAAATATTTCCGGGAAAAACGACAATTATGCAAATTAGGAAATTAGGTTAAAGTTGTGAGAAAGCTCACGCGAAGGTATTTTAACTTGCCAAATAAGAGTTTGCGTATTTGTAAAGACTTTATGACAGGCTAAAAAAAAATAGTTTTGATCTGGATATAAACTGCCGCACTTTAGAGAAAACCAGATTGGAAAATTGCCAAAATTCTTCTTACTTGCGATAGCCACGAAGTGATGATATCTGGAACCGCTCCAAAGTAAGTTATTTTTAACAAAATTCGTTTATATTGAAGACATGAGCTGGTTATAGGCTGGAAAGTATGTACAGTTCGTATAAATGAATAAGGCTAATGCCAAGTAAGTAAAATGTGTCGTGGAAGTTTACCCAAATTTTCCGTCTCACGTGGGCAAAATAGCACCAAAAACTAGGGGGGTGGTCAAAATTCTAAGAAATTAATTTTATTT
Organism: Porites evermanni; assembly: GCA_942486025.1. Lineage (NCBI taxonomy): Eukaryota > Metazoa > Cnidaria > Anthozoa > Scleractinia > Poritidae > Porites > Porites evermanni. The sequence goes on along the minus strand of CALNXI010000073.1, from coordinate 95,847 downwards.
TACTAAAAATACCACCGATCGTAATCTTATCTGATAGAGAAAAAATGCTGAAAATTTGGAGGCAATCGGCCGACCTCGATTCGCGGACCCTGCCTGGTCCTTAGTGACAATGACACTTAAGAACGGAAACAAAGAATCTAAAGTCAGCTTATATGCCGATGATACCACTACTTTTATTCACGACAACTCGTCTGCAGTAGCTCTTTTCGCTTTGCTTGATCGATTCAGTACGCTCTCCGGTCTGAGAATAAATAAGTCAAAAACAGAAGGGTTGTGGCTGGGATTGTGGAAAAACAGATTAGGTGAAGACGAGCCTTTTGGAATCTCTTGGCCGAAGCAATACGTCTCCTCCCTCGGCGTAGTTTTCGCTTATGAAAAGCACGTTGGAGAGAAAATCAACTTTGATGAACGGCTTGTTAAAATGAAAAAGGTGTTAAATCTTTGGTCAGGTCGGCGCTTGTCAATCCTGGGGCGAATTGCTATTGTCAAAACATTAGCACTGTCTAAACTTGTTTATAATTGCTCTTTACTTGATACTCCGACCGATTTTGCTAAAGAAGTTAATAAGGTCATTTTCCCTTTCATATGGAACTTTAAGCCTGATAAAATCAAAAGAAACACACTGACAGGCCCAATCTCCAAAGGTGGCCTTAACATGGTCAATTTCGGGGACGTAGAAAAATCTCTTAAAGCTGCCTGGGTAAATCGCTATTGTTCATCGGATGGTCATCATTGGTGTGCGCTTCTTGACCCTCATCTTGAAAAATTCGGATGCTCTTTTTTGTTTCAGTGTAATTACGATTTGAAATTCTTAGATCTAGAAGGTCTCCCCCTCTTTTATAGGTTCATTTTAACGGTTTGGCAGACCCTTCATTCCAAGGTACCCCTTAGTCTTAATGAAATTAAAGAGGAAATACTTTGGAATAACCGCTTTATTAAGATCGGCGGAAAGACGGTTTTTTATAAAGCATGGGTTAGTAAAGGCATTTTAAGAATCAAAGATATCCTCAATGCTCACGATAACTTCCTATCTTTCCAAGAGCTTAAAGACACTTTTCACATTCGTGGTACCTTTCTTGATTACGGTGGTCTTCTGGCCCCGATTCCTAAAGATTGGAAAAATGCTATCTTACATGTCAATCTGGAACACACCAACGAACCAAAGGTGACACAACTAACCGTTGGAAATGTTTCAGCAAAATATGCTCGACTAATGTTTGCTGAGAAATCGTTCTGCCCTCCATTAACTGAATCCTATTTAAGAGAACAAACATTCAGTCCTAGTGCCGTATATGAGCTTCCATTCAAAATCACCATTGAAAATAAGCTAAGACGTTTTCAGTTCAAACTCATCCACAATATTCTTCCGACCAACCAACGCCTTTGGAAAATGAATGTTAAATCTTCTTCAAAATGCGAACAATGTGATGCTCCTTGTGAAACTATTAGCCATATGTTTTACGAGTGTCCTGCGGTAAAAAGTTTTTGGGAAAAAGTCATAGATTGGTGGAATCGTAAACGTTCTGAAAACATAAATCCCAACCCAACGGAAGTTCTTTATGGATACAAACCTGAATCTAACAGCTTTCATACTTTTAATCATTATCTCTTAATTGCTCGATATTACGTTTACTTAGCTAGAACCACGTTTGAGACCCCAGAGCTGGAAGTTTTCATTGTTCTCCTGGAAATTAAAATCCAGTGCGAAAGAGAAATTGCAATAACAAAAGGAAATCTTAACAAATACAGAAATAAGTGGACCACGCTGTGCATTTCTGATTAGGGTTGGATTTTTAGTAATTTAGCAATCATTTTTCTATTTGTTCCGCTTGTTGTCGTTAATCTGTTTAACCTTGGTATTTCGCTTTATTTTGCTTGTTTGTTTATTTATTTATTTATTTTACTGTTTCGCCTCCTTTTTATTTGCCGCCCTGTTATTGTAAAGTTTATTGTAATGTTATGTTAAAGGATGTTTAATAAATAACTTATTTAAAAAAAAATGTCAATCCGAACTCGCGGTGGTGCTGGGTGCTGGTGTCAAAGGGTTGGAGTTTATATCCCGGCGCGGATATGGGCTTGAACCTTGTGGAGTCCGTCTTCCTGCAGTTGAAGGTTGTCCACCACATCCTGGAAATGGGCGTGGGTACTGGGATGATTGGCGGGTGATTGTTCGCACAAGTACTGGACGGTGCTTCGGAGGACATCGAGGTTTTCGAGGGACGTTTCTAGGTTTTGCAGGTAGGTGGTATACACGAACTCGTACTGCTGGCGCTGTTTGTCGGCCTTGTGTGGATCGATCAGGTGCCGGGTCACTTTCTTGGTTAAGTGGTCGAGGCGGCATTCGTAGGACCAGTCTAACTCCATGTGCATGTTTTCTCTAAGGGCCCACAGCTCGTCTAACTTGACTAAGAAGTAATCTTTGCTGAACGCCTTTGGTGCCATGGTCGGGTACTTGTGTGTGTAATAGGATGACGTTCCAGGTGAACGCAAAGGTGAACGCGAGGGTGAAGACCATGACGGGACCCACTAGCAGCATGGTCAGAGTCAATGGGCAGCGTCGGTGGGAGGGGGACTTATATGGACGGTGGACGAGGGGGCGCAAAGCCTCTCTGGGAAGGGTCAAAAAGGAGGGAGGATACCCCCATCTCCCCTCTTTTCGAGGGGTCGAACGGGGGTGATGGGAAGGCACGTGACCCAGGGTATAAGAGGTTGGACCGTGGCAAGGCTCACTTTGTCTGTAGTCGATGTTTCAAGATGGCGGACTTACCCGTGTTACCTGAAGAAGTGTATTTGTTGATAGCGAGAGAGTATCGCAGGGCGACCAAGGAGATGCGCGATGGATTGGATTTTTAGTAATTTAGCAATCATTTTTCTATTTGTTCCGCTTGTTGTCGATGTTTCAAGATGGCGGACTTACCCGTGTTACCTGAAGAAGTGTATTTGTTGATAGCGAGAGAGTATCGCAGGGCGACCAAGGAGATGCGCGATGACCAGGGGTGGTGGACGGTACGCCAGGAATTTAAGTATTTGCCCCGCTGCCCGAAACGGAAGTGTATAATCCCTCCTGGGGGGGTTTTGGTGCCCAGGTACCAGAGCATGTTGAAGCCGGTGACGGGCTACTTTTGGCGGATGATGGTTAAGTCCATGTACCAGGCCACGGATGCGCGGATGTTGGAGTGGTTCAATCGCTTTTTCCGACCGGACGATCGCCTGCGACTCAACGAGGCGGCCGAGTGGACCATGATCCATTGCAAGTATTGTAATAAGATACACGTGTGTTATTTGAAGAAGCAAGACGAGGAGCGGGAGTACCAGCGAGAACAGCGGGCCCACCGGAAGAAGATGTGACGGGTGGATAATGTGTGGGCTCAACGGGAGTGGATCAAGCGATTATGCCCTCGCCGCCCCATGACCGCCCGGTGAACCTTCCACTCCACCTTTTATCAGGGACCCCCTTTGGGGTCCCGCCCACATTTGCAAAAGTCAATGATCAAGACTCAGATTAAAAACAAAAAGTCTTTTTATTATCGCTCGGGTCAATCGCGTTGCGCCAGCTTTTGCACGTAGCGCTTGTAGGCCTCTCGGTATTGATCTTGCAGGTGAAGGAGCATTTCGGTGTGATCGTGATGAGCTTGCAACCCTCGTCGGATGCGTTCGCAGAGATACTCGTCGAAGGTTCCGTATTGATCGAGGCGTAGACTGCGATGATACTCGGCATTCATGGTGCCAGCGTCTGTTCGATGCGTCGGGAGATCGAGGTGAGTTGGGTCTGGTAAAGGGGCAGGGAACGGACGCCCAGGACAGCACTGCGTGCATGAAGCACTGAAAAGGTCGAGGGATGCAGGGGAGTGAAGCTCTGGTCGCTGGGAGCGCGTTTATACCATTGCTCGGTCGTGACGTCACACAGCAACAACTCTTTTCCCAAGGAAGAGTCTAGCTCGGTCAGGTGTTCCGTTTCACCCATGTCGCATAGGGCTGTGTGCGACCCAAAGAGGTAGACGGTGTGAGCATCGCGTAGCACGTGATGGTACGGGCCGATGATGGCGTGAACGCGCATCCCCAGGCCTTCGGCCAGGTCGGCCACCTGGTTGTCGGGGGTGTAGACCGTGTATTCTTGAAGCTTGGGCATGGTCAGTGTTTTAACAGCTAGTCCTTCGAGCGAACGACGTTTTCTCCGCCGTCGCCGTGACGGTCGCAGGATGGGGCCGGGTTGAATAAGTGACCGACCGAGAGGAGAGGGAGCCTTTATATAGCAGGGCAGGAGGCGTGGGACGACCAATCATGAGGAGAGTCCGACGGGCAAGGAGGAGAAGGAGGCACCGCCGCTCGATGCCGTTTTTTGGACGAGGCTTGTTGGGCATTCTGGCCAAATCGGCCAAGATCGGCTATCAGTTGGGTAAGGGGAATGATTACAAGCGCATGGGCGCCAAAGAGGCCACGGGGCATTACACGCGCCATCACGCGCCCTGGGAGGTGTGAGCACGTGAAAGAGCTCGCGGGGGTGGAGCCCGACCTGACCAATCGGTGTTTGGTCGAACCATACAAGGTGTGAGTGATGTCACCCCTGCACGTGATAGGAAGGGGGTATAAAACAGCGCGGGGCGTTCACCGCGTCCTAGTATTATGGCCGCTTGTACGAGACAACCCACGCGTCCGGCACCCGTGCCGGCCGGTCGTCCGAAAGGCAAGAAACGTCGAGCAGACGGCCTTTTGGAAGGCAAGACGGAGGTCTTGGAGAAAGCCGAGTTGGCCGCCTGGTTGTTGAACGAGATGGATCAGGCCACGCAGACGGATCCCATCCCGTACGCGCTCGTCGAGAGACCCGGGCTCTTGATGTGCCCGTTGCATCCCGACGAGACCTTGTCCGGAAGAACGAGTTTGCCTATGTCTACTGCGGGCAAGACACTTGTCCCGTGTTCAGTCCTCAAGACCGAGTGGACGAATGGATGACCCTAGTGACCCAACAGTTACACGAAGAGCTGCGTCAACGATGGGACGAGTTGACCTGTTTTTGCGTTCGACGGTTCGCACTGCGCAAGAGCGGGTGGGAGAAGAATCCTCAGCGCATGTACATCGCCTGTCGCGATGGAGGCTGCCGCTGTTTTCTGTGGTTGAACCTGCCGTTGTCGGGCAAGATGCGTCGTCGCGTCAACGGGGAAGACTGGAGCAGCAGCCCACCCAGTGCCAAACGAGAGTGCTTGGCGGCCCGAATGCAGGGTGTGGACAGTGGGTGGCGTTCGACGACCAAGGGGTTCATGATGTGCGACAATGGCTACAACACCCTGTCCCCCCGGACATTTTCGAGGGCCTGAGGTATCGCACGTGAATGCACGGGGCCTGGGAGGAGTATAAAGGCGCCAGCATGCCGGAGGAACGTCATCAAGTGTTGCTGTTGGCGTACGCCCGGTAAGAGAGGGAAGACGGCCATCATCCCGAGAGTCCACGGGTGCTGAAAGACTTGCGCGAGCATTGGTTGGAGGGGAAACCCAAGGTGTGGCGCGGTAGCGTCTTCACCGCCGATGGGATGGAGCGGCTGAACCAGATCCGTCAGTCATGGCTGGAACCCATTTCTGAGCAGGAACGCGCCGGGTGGCAGCGACGCCGTGATGTTTAAACCAGTAAAAAGTAAGAAAGGGAGTCCTGTGTCTTGTCGTTATTGCAGTGCGTGCGTGCGAGATGAAAAAGAAGCGCCGCATGAGTTGGGCGGAGGCGTATGAAACACCCTCGTTGCGCGGGAGTCTGGGGGGTGTCGAGCGCTTGGCGCAAGAGCACGGCGTGCCGGCCGCCCGCGCCCGCTCCAAGTTGCAAGGGCTGTTGAGTTACACATTGCATAAACCTCGACGACGACGATTCCCCACCCTGCCGGTGGTGGTGCATGGGATGGACGACCAATGGGTGGCCGTCCTGGTGGAGATGCAACCGTTGAAAAAATGAAATCGCGGGATGCGCTACTTGTTGACGGTGGTGGACGTCTTGTCCAATTATGCCTGGGTGGAACCGTTGAAGGCCAAGACGGGAGCCGCGGTGGCGGCGGCGTTCGAACGGACCCTGAAACGGGCCCGGGGACGGCAACCCCTGCGATTGCAGACGGACGCCGGCAAAGAGTTTTACAACCGCACGTTTCAGGCGTTGATGACGCGTCGGAAGATCCATCATTTCTCGACCTACGGAGATACCAAGTCGTCGGTGGTGGAACGATTCAATCGGACCTTGAAGGAACGCATGTACCGTTACTTTACCGCCCGCAACACCTACCGGTACGTGGACGCGTTACCCGCCTTGGTGCAGGGGTATAACGTCACCAAACACCGCAGCATCGGCATGGCCCCCCGAGACGTGAAAAGGGCCAACCAACGCCAGGTGTGGCAACGCCTGTACGGCCGACGCATGGCGCGTCGCGTTCGCCCGAAATGGAAAGCGGGGGATCGCGAGCGTTTGCAGAAACAGCACCGTCTGTTCGAGAAAGGGTATCTGCCCGGCTGGACCGAAGAGGTGTTCATCATCGACCGGGCCGTGCCGGGGCCCGTGGCCCTCTATAAAATCAAAGAGTGGGACGGCACGCCCGTCAAAGGCACCTTTTACGAGCAAGACGTTCAGAAAGTCGACGTGCCGGACGAAGCTCTGTTTCACGTGGAGAAAGTGCTGCAACGTCGACGCCAGGAGGTTAAGGTGCGTTGAAAAGGCTGGCCGAAAAAGTACGACAGTTGGATTCCCAAGAGTAGCCTGTCCTTGTTATGACGCGTCGGGTGGCCTTGATACCCGCCCCGTTGGCGGCGCCGTTTGGCCGTCTGCACTGTGCCCCTCTACCCAGCCAAAAGACGTGGATGGATATGATGGAGCGATTGGAGGCCAAGTACGGACCCAAGAAGGGGAAGAGGAAGAAGGTCAAGAAGAACCGCCCTGCAAAGAAGAAGCGTCCCTCCAAGAAGGCCCAGCGAGCGTTCCGGGCAAGGTTGCGAGGCATGGTCAAGCTCGGGAAGAGCGTCACCTTGGACACGACCCTTCGTCGGTTGGTGCAAGAATTTCCCCAGGCCGATCACGAGTTGAACGTCTGGCCCAAACGATCCAGTTTGTACAGTACCGTGGGTCGGGTGCCCTGGTCTAAGCGTAAATTGAATACGTACCTATAAAAAAGGCCAGACCCGACAAGGGAGGAGGGAGATCGAGATGGAACCGTCTAGTCGATCGCTGTACGTCACGCTACTGAGTAACACCAGCAAGCCGGAGTTTCCCGAGAATACGCCGGCTTCGTTCAAGGTGCGTCTCCCGTACCCCCTGCGCGTCAAGAACTGGCAGGTGGGCATGACTGGCGTCTACTTACCCGGGCACCCAACATGGTGTCTCATGGGGTGACGTCGCATCCCGTGAAGCATCCGACCGCGCCTCTCACGGAGCATCGGCAGTCCAATTCGTACAAGGGATCGACGACCCAACGATTGGTACGCATGTATTCCCAAGCCCTCAATGGGACCGATGGGACCAAGACGCAAGATATCATGACCAACATGGATGACGCTGACATGCCCGAAGCCGCAACGGGGGTGGAGTTTATGAAAAAAGTGGTCTACTGGTTGCAACAAGATAGGATAAAGAAACTCTGGATCGGATACAACTTTGGCACCACCGAGGTGGACTATGTGCCTCGGTTCGAATGGAAGGAAGAGGTGGGGTGCCTACGTTCTAGATCCTCAATGACAAAACCAATATTGCCTACAATAAACCGCGCCCTTACCTGGGGTTCAATCTGGTATTGGCCGAAACGATGGGATGGGTGGTGAAAAAGGAGGACGATTCGTATGGCCCGGCGGGCAATTTACTCATGTACCCGCTTTTGGACCAGCCCAAGTCCCCGAAGATCGATGCGGCCGCGGATAAGAACCAACCGGTGACGTTTACGGATTACGTGCACGTGTACCGAGGCATAGCGTATTTGTCCATTGTGGTGGATTGGCAGTTTGTGAATTTGGATGAAGCCTATGCCAAGGCTACCACGCACGTGTACGTCACTCCCGAGGTGCTGAACCATGCGTTCCGATGGATCATATACGACGAGAGTGTGTGGACGAAGGACGGGGGCATTAGCAACCTAGGGTTTGTGAATCTGGAAGGGTCCCCGCATTATTGGAAGAAGAAGACCGTGGGCATGACGTTGACGAAAAGCGGCCAACAGTACCAACCCAAGTTTAGTTGGTTGATGGATAAACTACCCAAGCTCCAGTTGTATAGGCTCATCGTCGAGATCTACCAGTTAGACCAGGTCTTGTTTGACAAGACGAGCGTGGAGGTCACCTCCAATGGGTGGATCCAGATCGCCGACACGGCGCACACCAAGCACGTGCATGAATACCATGGCACGCACATGGTTGTATTACAATCGCCAAGTAGTCGACTTTAGGAATATCGACTTTCAGGGGGCGGATTCGTTTCGCTTAAAAGTGAGCGTGACCATGAAGGACATGTCTGCCACGTATCCGGCCAGGTTGACGGATCAATTCTACGTGGTGGTCTACGGGTACCCGATCTATCCCCCGTGCCTTCCATGGATCAAGTGGACGACGTGTACGACGATAATCCGGTGATCAGGCGAAGCACCACCACCACCTCCACCACCAGCACCAAAGAAAGCACCACCACGCCCACACATACCGGGAGTCAAGAAAAAAGGAAGAAAACCACGGCGGCGCCCGTGTCGCATGGGGACCAGAAGTAGAAGTATGACTTCATGAATGTTCAAACGCGAACGAAACGCCTGAACGAGAAATTCCAAGTCTAGTACGAATGGGAAGGGAAGGACTTGCGCATTCTGGCGTTGAACAAAGACGAATATTGTTGCTTTCTTCATCGAACTTCGCGTCGGTGGAATGGAAGGTGCATATTAACATGGCCCTGAGGATGAAGTGGTTGGCGCAAAAAAAAGATAAGAGTTACATGATTGGACCCTACGTTCGTTAGGAACCCGTTTACAAGACCTCGGCAGAAGGTAATTATTATGCACCCGCCCGTAACACGGAACTGGGTCAACACGACCTGTTGAAAGTGGAAGACAATAACCTGCGGTTGAGTCTGTGCATCAATGGGAGCTTCACCAACTTGAACGTGGCCTTCCGAGAGGTGGTGGGCGACCCCTCCTGCACCCCTCGTGGTCTACTCGGACGTGGTGGACAGCAATGTCATCGGCGGGCAAATGCATCCTCTGGTGCGCGAAGTGGAGTACCGGCGCCAAGGCCAGGGCATGGCGTACTTTGAACCCTTGCACATTGAGTGGTTACCCTGTCGGCGCGAGTACATGGACACCTTGGAGGTACAAGTGTCCGAGAGTCACGGAGGCCTGGTCCAGTTCGGCATGGGGCGCACGTTTGTCAGCTTCGTCTTCAAACGAGACATATAAAAAAGGCGCGTGCACCGAGGGAACGTGTCAAATCATGTGGGGAGGCAGTCTGACGCGGTACCTTAAGCCACCCCTGCCGCCGCAGGATGGTCGAGGACTTCGAGAGGATCTGTTTCGTTTGGGGGTCCCATTCTGGCGCGCCACGTGCAAGCCGTCGCGCAGGCGGGAGCCCGAGGGCAGTCGTGGCGCGGGCCGCCCGTCAAGAGATAAAAAGAGGGGTGAAACCCAAGGCCCTCCTCATTGCCGCGACGGTGGTCAAGAGGTCGACGAAATCGGCGGTCAAGAAAGGGTGCACGGTGGGACGCATTTGTGACGTGCTGGGGGTGTGATGCCGGGCAGGCGAAGGTTGGTGGTGCAATCCTTGCCTTGACGTCAATGGAGCATTCCCTCGCCTTTTCGGTCGCAGCGAGGGGGATGGATCAGTGCCAGCGTGCCCAAACCCCCGAGCTACGACATGACCCGATGGTTGTTGGCCAGGTAAAGTAAAGGCCGCGCCCAGCGAGGAGGATGGATCACTCCTCACGTGCCCAAACCCCCGGGCTACGACCTGACCAAATGGGCGGCCTCCAGGATGCGTATAAAACGACGACGCCGCCGTCGTTGAGACGCACATCTCCTCGTCATCATGACGAGTTTGGACATTTTCTCGGTCCCCTCGACCGACTACAATCTGCAGGGGTTTCGCATGGTGTCCTACCACAAATTGAGCACCAGCATCACCCCCATGAAGTTCTCGGTGCAGTCCTTGGATGATTACACGGATTTGAATCGCAGTTTCTTCGTTATCGACCTGCGGTTGTCCACGTCGGGCACCAATGGCATCGTGGAAGACGCCAATTCGGCTTCGAATGCCAACATCACCAAGTTCACGTACGCTGTCAACAACCTGGCCCACACCCTCTTCAAGCAGGTCAACGTACGGTTCAATGGCACATTGATGACCGAACAGACGGACACCTACGCCTACTCGGCCTATCTCCAGACCCTGCTCAACTACAGCCGCGACGATGTAGAGAGTTTGCTGGCGCCTCAGGGCTGGGTCAATTTGTTGAACGTGTCACCCACGTTGACCAGTGGCGGTGGGGACGACATTAGCACGCTGGCGGGGTACCCACACAATAACGATCACCTGCTCAAGACCCCGACCACCCCTTTCCGGGGCAATGCCATCGTCCGCTTGATCATGCGGCCTTACCTGCCCGTGTTCCAAACGGGCAAGATCATGGTGTCTGGGGTGGAAATGAATTTTGATTTCCACTTCAACAGTCCCGATTTCTACCGCACCCGCTCAGCGTTGCTACCGTGCTTCCGGATGCAAGCCAACGTTCTTGAAGATGTGGACATCACGTTTCACCTATGCCGACTGAGTCTCAACCCGGATGTCTATGCCTCCCTGGAAGGTCAGCGCAAGTTCCGAAAGCAGGTGGTCAAGTACCCGGTGGTGAGGGATCAGATTCGCACGTTTACCTTCAACGGGGCCACCACCACGCGGATGGAAGATAACTTATTCCTGGGCAGGGTGCCTCAACGCATGATCGTGGACATGTTGGACAGCACGGCCTTCAACGGCACCAAGGAGAAGTACCCGTTTTCTTTCCAGAGCAAAGGGGTGACGTCCGTACGACAGTATACCGAGAAGGAAGAGTACCCGTACGTCACCCTGGAATTCGCCGGAAATAATACCCTGAAAGATTTGCAAGGCTATCGACGCTTCTTAGAAGCCGCCAGGGCCGTGGCGAAACATTGCAAGTTCACGGTCAAGCCGGACGAGTGGGGGCACAACAAGAATTGTAGCCTGTTCATGTGCCCAGCGGGGACGCGGATGGACAAAAGCTCAATCCCAAGCAGACCGGCAACGTGCGTCTGGAGATCAAATTCAGAACCGCCGTCAACTCTAACATGATCATCTTAGTGTGGGGGGAATTTGAAAGCGTCATCTACGTCTATCACCTGGGAGCCGTGCAGTATGATACCAGCGTGTAAAGGGACCGAGCGCTTAGTTGGACGATGGAGCTGGTCGCGTTGAGCGATCGACAATTGCGCGTGTTCCAAGGCCTCTATCCCTCCGATCGATTGCCCGAGCACCCTCCCAAGACCACCCGAGGCGCCTACATCATCAACACGGACCCGGCCGGTGAACCTGGCCAGCATTGGTTGGGGGTGTGGACGGAAGAGGGGGTGTGCAAAGTAATGGACAGTTACGGGTTGCCGTTGACCGTCTAGAGGCCCCGGGATTTCCCGAGTGGATCGCGCGGCATTGGAAGTGCGTGGTGCACAGCGAGAAGACCCTGGAAGCCTGCGACAGTCGGGCCTGTGGCCACTATGCCTTTGTGTACCTGCAAGAAGGCGTACTCGACGGAGCCTGCTGGAGTTTGTGGAAACCTTTCGGAACGGCGATTACGTGTGGAACGATCATCGCGTGGGGGAACGCGTCCGTGCCTGGATTCAGACGAAACTGGGGGATGCGGCCCTGGACGAAGCCGATGGACCGGACACGCAACGCTGCGTGTTTCAACGTTGTTTATTTCCTTGATTAAACGTGTCCCACAAGAGTGACGAGACGGGGAGGGACAGACATATAAAGGGGATGGGACCAAGACAAGGAGTGGGTGCGGGGGGCCTCCTCGTGAATGGTCGGTCCGACCAGAAGGGTTCTCTCCCGACAGTGCTACCCTTTGCTGCACGACCGAGTCTGGCCACGGGGATTCCCCGTACTCGTAACGGGCCTTAGCTCAGTGGGTAGAGCAGCGGCTTTGCAAGCCGTGGGGCATCGGTTCGATTCCGATAGGTTCCATGCAACGTCGTCCCGGGCGCTCCATAAAACCGGTGCGTTCGCGGCGACGTTCTTTTGAGAAAAACCATGATTACGCGACAAGATGTGGTACGCGTCCCCGAAGCCTTGGACGAGCGCGTGTTGATGGCACTCATGCTCAACCCCGTGGACGCGTTGTGCGACACTTGGGATTATCGACTCTATAACACCTTCCGTCGATTGGCGCGGGCCGGGGATTGGGTGGGCTTAGCCCAGGCCTTGAAGGCCTTCCCGGAAACCACCGTGGTGGAGAGAACGCTGACCTTGATAAAAGACGCCTCGTCGCGGTTGCACGCGATCGTGACGACACACCGAGCATGATTCGTCATCCCTGCAACACCCTGGTAGGCGGCCCGTCCGGTTGCGGGAAATCGACGTGGTCGCGCGGGTTTTTACGCCACGCCGATCAACTGATGCACCCGCCTTCTCGCGTCTTCTATTATTGTTACGGGGCCTGGCAACCCGCCTTTGACGAGATGAAGAAAGAGAAGCGAGTGCATTTTCACGCAGGACTGCCCACCCCGGAGGACTTTGACCAATGGTTCGGACCCACCCAAGGGGATTGTTGGTGTTGGACGATCTCATGGAAGAAGGCGTCAACGACAAGCGCCTGTTGGATCCTTTTTTCCAAGCAATCGCATCACCGTAACATCAGCGTGATGTTTCTGTGCCAGGATCTGTTCCCACCCGGCAAATTCGCCAAGACCATTTCGAGGAACGCACATTACATCGTGGCCTTCAAGAATCCGCGGGATCAAGTGGGCATGCGGACGTTGACCCTGCAAGCCTTTCCCAACGACTTGTCGCACGAGATGAACATCTTTCGCGAATGCACCCAGCGCCCGTTTGGCTATTTAATGCTGAACCTGCACCCCGCATCAGACGATCGGTACCGTCTCTTCACCAACGTGTTACCGGAGGAAGGACCGACGGAGACCTGTGAACGTCAAGCATGAGTCAACGACGGTCGACGCCCTCGTCGGACGAGTGTCGGGACGACCTGGATTACGAACAATTGAGATGAAAGAATAAACAGGCTCCCTTGTCGGCGGGGGTAGGACGCTCCCTCAATCAATCCCCGTACGTCACGCCAAATGCCTTGCGGGAGGCCTTGGCGGCCGCGGGCGTGACGTCGGTACCGGCCGGGGTTGGGGTCGCACCCAATGTATCCTCCTCGAGTTCGGGCGTACCCAGCCTGACGACCATCCGGGCAGCGGCCCAGACGTTACCGACGCCTCCGTTTAGCCCTCAGCAAATTGAGGTCATGGAACAGATTGCCCGAGGGGGAGTACCAGCCGGGCAGATGGATGCCCTGTTGGATCGGCATGGTCTCGACAACAACCAATTGGTGGATTATATCGCTCAACGTCCCATGACACCGCCCCCAGCCCACTCGCCAACGCCGCCACCCCCGTCTCCGCGAGGGCGCGGCCGTGGCCGACCCCTGCGCCGGGGACGAGGACGGGGACGTGGTGGGACCTCGCCCGGCGGCGATGGCGGCGGCGGTTGTGGAGGGGGAGACGAACGCCTTGGGTGCGGACGCGGTCGCGGTCGCGGAACGCCCCCTCGACGAGCACGCATGAATCAAGACGAATTCCGACTTTAGATGGATCTGTTGGCCGAAGATGCCCGTCAACGGTCGGTGGGGCGTTGAATTGCCGCCATCACGCACACCAATACCATGACGACGGTCTACAAGGATGTGGGAGAACCCGAAGTCCATCGTACGTCCTCGCGTTTGTCCACGCTCAGCAGTGGTTGATAGGTACGCGAATGGCAGCCTCAGGTAAGCCTATAAAAAGTGGACGGTCCCGATCCCTTCACATTGCATCATGGTTCGACGAAGACAAAGATATCGACGCCGACGCCGACACTACCAACGAAGGGGTATTTTACCCTTTCTCGTGCCTCTAGGCATCGCCGCCACCAAGGCGATTGCAGCGGGGCGGCGAGTGGCGCGGCAGGGTGGGGGGTTAAAAAAGGATTGCATGCCGCCACGAGCAAGAGACGCTGATTATAAAAAGGAGTCCGTCACCCCTACCCCCGTCACATCGCATCATGGGACTTAGCCGACGAAGACGACGACGCCACTACCAACGAGGGGGTATCTTACCCTTTCTCGTGCCTCTAGGTATCGCCGCCGCCAAGGCGATTGCCGCCGGGGCGGCGAGTGGCGCGGCAGGGTGGGGGGTCAAGAAAGAATTGGATGCCGCCATGCGCAAGAAACGCGTGGGCAAGATTTCCGCCGCCTAGGCGGCGGCCAACAGACGTCTGGTCGGCAACATGCGCCGTCGATGGTTCCGGATCGGCGGGGTCAAGTAACCTATAAAGACAGCCTGGTACATGGGGTCAGGACGACACCATGGTGTGACGCCTTCAACGACAACTGCCCTTTTTGCGGAGCGTGTCGAGAGAAGCCAACCAGAACGTGAGGCGGGAACGATTGCAGCACGCCAATGCCGATCAAGTCAATGCCATCAGCGAGTTGGTGATGAACACCTTGAAAGGGAACGTGACGGTCCAGCCTCGTTTTTTGGATCAACTCCGTCCGCACAAGCGTGCCTTGCGCGAGATGGCGTGTCGAAAGCATTCCATAAAACGGCGACGGCACGTCATGATGGCTCAAACCGGGGCGGGGGTGTGGAACGCCTTGGATCGCGTGTGTCGTCATTGCCTGACAGGATGAGTCACGGACCGTACCAGAAAAAGTACTTGGTGTCCCCGGCGGACATGGAATGTCTGTTGGAGCAATACAAAGGCACGTGGACGGAGAATTCGCGGTTGACGCATGCCGCGCGTTTGGCGGCCAAACAACACGTCTTACTGGCCTCCCCCGAGCTGCCGCCGGCCACCAAGAAGATACAGGTCAAAGCCCTGGGACCCGAGGTGCGTGGGGCCACCAAACGCGTGCGGACCATGAGCCTCCAGCCAGCCGGAGGGGTGGCTGGAGACGAAGACGATTTTGCCCAAGGACCCATGAAGACCTTCTTGAAAACGCTTGCAAAAAGCAGTACCCCCAAACCCAAGGCTCCACAGACCACCACTGCCTCTCAGGCCACACCCAAAGGCAAGCCGAAAATCCCGCCCAACCCGGCCTTCTCGGTCCCGTTACCGGACGACGATTGGGAAGAGGAATTGGCGGTGCCCATCCCCAGCACCTCCAAGAGCAAGACTTCTGCGACCTTGAGCAAAGTCAATTATCCCCTGGCAGGACCCTCCAAAGGGCAGACCCCGCTCACTACCAACAAACCGCGCTTTCGCTTTAGTCAGCAGGCCGCCAAAGAGAAACTGGCCAAGGAGCTGGACAAGTTGAAACGTCAACCCGGTTGGAGCAAGTGGTGTGAGAAGGTCAAGCGCAAACTCCATGGCAAGGACTACTAGACGTCGCCGCGCTCGCTATCTCCAGGACAAGATAATTCGCGCCATTCAATCCCTCCCGGGGAAAAAGACCTGGACTAAAGCCACTGTCAAGAAAATCATGCGAGCCAAACGTTGGTTGAAACTGTAACATTTATTGAGGCTTTGTTTAAGGCAGAGGTTTATCTAAAGTAGAGTTCTAGTGCACCATTGCTCCATAGGTGTAAACTTTACATCTCAGTATTGGTTTACATCTCAGTATTCAAATAGCACAACGTCACATTTGAGATCGTCCCTTTTTCCGTCCTAGGCTCGTTGAAACAAGAGCGTCACTGTTCCCCTTACTTGCCACACGCGTTCCAGTCCACGGGTTTACTCCATTCGGGATCCATCATTACATACATCACCTCGGTGGGGCCCAAACCCACCTCATTTTTGGTCGGACACACACGCAACAATCGCTGACATTCCTCACAGCGGCCATACACCTTGAACACGGGGCGTGAACAGAGATCTTTATCGGACACAACGTCCGCTTCATTCAACAGGGTCATGAGGAAGTTCAGGGCCGAGTGGGCCTTGATGCTCATGGGTAAAGGCAGCAATTTCTTTGGTGAGGCCACAGCAGATCATGGCCCTTAACTCGACGGGTTCCGGGGGCGGGAGGGTCTTGGTCGCAGGGTCGTGTCTGCACAGGTACGTAAAGATGCCCATGATGCGCTTGCTCACTTGATCGGGATTGCCCGTGGTGATGCACTTGATCAGGGCCGGCACTTCCTTTTTCAACACCGTAAAGCACCACGAAGGGTTGGGTAAATAGTGGTGTGAAAACATGTCAGGTACGTAAAGATGCCCATGATGCGCTTGCTCACTTGATCGGGATTGCCCGTGGTGATGCACTTGATCAGGGCCGGCACTTCCCTTTTCAACACCGTAAAGCACCACGAAGGGTTGGGTAAATAGTGGTGTGAAAACATGGCATACATCCACTCGAATTGTTCCAGGGATTCGCTCTCGATGCGTACGCTGTCTGCAAATAAAAAAAAAAGTTCAGTCCTAGTCGGGGGACGCCGCTGTGCCTACACCGTAACAATGGCAATCACACACCCACCCGTCGTTGAGGTAACACTCGGTATGCAGCAACACGGGGTGAGGACCTCCACGCTTTCGCCTCTTCAAAAACAAGAGGACGTTGGTCGGTTCCGAAGGCACACCCACAAACACAAAGACCGTGTACAACAACCAAATGCAATGACAAGGCGCTCGCGGCCAGGTGTGAGCATGCCGTAGAGGGTAAGGGTGAACGACTTTCTCCAACGTACCTCGAGCAATGTCGGCGCCTTGATGGATAGAACAGTAACACTTGGCTTGATTGCCTTCAATCTTCAAATGGGATGCCATTGGTTAGCCTTTCAGTTGGAACAGGAACAGAACATGAGCAACAAGGGCCGCTGAGCCCTTTTCTCAGAAGGTAAATGAAGCGACAAAAAAGCACTCATCGACCATTGCAGTAAAGTGACCCGAGGGTGCCCCTGCTCTATATAGACCCTCTCTTCATTGGGTCCCGGGCTCTCTCGACCAGCCCCAAAAGAGGGGGGATGGGGGTATCCCCCCTCCTTGGGGCTTTTTTCCTAGAGGGGGGTCTGGTGAAATGAGAGCCTTCCTGGGACACCAAAAAAAGGAGTCTCTCACCCATCCGGCTCAAACCGAACTTTTTCATGCGATGTCTTGGGTATGGTGTGGCCTTTGACTTTTGATTGGTGCGTCCTCTGTGCGAGTGAGCTGGTCCGATCCGCCGTCCGTACACCCTGTTGCCGCGTGCTGGTCCATAAGACGTGTTTGTACTCGTCCCTGGTCGTCAGTCCGTCCAATCCTACGCCCACGTGCCCTCAGTGTCAACAAGTCTTGGATCTTCGACGCTTTCGACGCTTGTGTTGGCGCTTGTCGGATAAGTGGAGTCCATGGTTTGAATGTCCCCTCGCCCCTGCTCCCCCTCACGCTCATTCTTACCATTGGGTTTACTTACAGAGCATGCATCCTCCACGTCTACCGCCGCTACCGTCTTCCGCCGATACCGACGACGACGATCGGGTAAGTGGGACCCATCGGTTGAATCCTCCCTCGCCTCTGGCACCCCTTTCTCATTCTTCCTTTGTCGTTCCACTTAGGTGCCGGACCCAGCATGACCACCACCACCACCACCACCAGCATCGTCACCACGCCGCGACGCCATGCCACCGCAGGTACGAGCCTTTTTGTTTTGGCTAGCGGAAGGGACGACATTGGGCCATAATGTAAACCTGAGCCCACCTCTGGTTTGGTCGAAGACAATCCGAGTCAAGCCAGTCCCTTCCATTCTTTCTCGACTCAACTGTGTGTCTTGTGTGATAGAGACCTTGTGCCCCAAAGGATCCGACACCTGGTTTCCCTCCGTCTCGCTTTGCTGAATCTACCGGTTTGTCTTCCAGTGGGCTGTGATACCTTCGTGTAGAGTCCACGTTTCCCCCTTTCCCCTGTTTCCCTTCGACATGGATTTCTCGTTGGCACCTGTCTTAGCTGTCTCTGCTTTTTTGGATTTTTTGTCTTTCTGGCCGTTTTTTTCTCATATGAGGAGGAAGTTTTCGATTGTTCTTTCTTGGCTGTCCTCATTGACTGTTTTCTTCGGACGCTCTCTGGCCAAGAACTCTCTCTCTCTCGGTCCATTTCCGTTTTGCGCCACTGGTGGGTATGTCTCCTTTCTTGATCGTCTCCTAGGTTGGTGATCTGGAGGTCTTTCATTCCCTTTGGCGATTCTCCTCTGGCCTGGCCTTTGCCTTGCCTTTGTCTTTGCTACGTTTTTTCAGGTCCCGCTGTACACGTGTCATTTAACACTGGGAAGATGACTGGTTTAATCGAAGGTCCAACAGTTCCCTCGGACTCTGACCCATCGATGTAGGGTGAATTCCTGATCAAATCCAGTGACAACCAGACGAACTGGGCAGGCGGATCCTTGGTGGCCTTTGAAATGACTGACGCGGTCTGTTGGTTCATGTACTTGATGCATTTGTCTTTGGACATCTTTGCCAAGGGATGCATTTCTGAGCCGGGGAAGAACGGATTTACAGACCCACTAGCCAAACGAGGGTCTTGGATTGGCATGGTTTCTCCAGACATCCACCCCTTTGTTGCCTTGGAAATGGTTACAGGACCACCTGAAAAAAACGAGGGACTGGACCCGGCCCATCGAAATACAATCCCTTAGACATTGGTTGGTTTGAGATGCTGATGGATGGCGATTGACCCATTCATGGGGTTCCCTGTTCGATCACACCCTTGCTGACGTCTTGTAGACTGTTGTTCACCGAGCAGAAGAAGAAGTTCCTGTCAAGCTGCGAGGTCTTGCCAGCCTGAAGTTGGCTTCCTCTCTACCACTGTACCATTCTTTGTGGTGGTTCTCTCAGTGTCTGGCTGTCATTGGCGGTGTAATACCACCACAGAGGATCTGTCTGTCGTTGGCGATGACAACATGTTCAAGGGTTGTGTCCGTGAGGTGCGCCGGGAGTGGTATTGCTACAGTGACAGGGCCCCAACTTGCTTTACCTCACAGCCTGGCCAAGTGGACTTGACATAGCATACCTTCCCGTCTACCTCTATTCCTTGGGCCGCTTGTAGCCCCATCGCAGTCTGCCTTGACTTGTTTGAAATCTCTACTTGCCTCTGTGTTCGTCTGTGCTTTCCTCACAAGGACACGCCAGACAAATCTTGATTGGCTTCTTTGGAGACTTGATTTGGAGCAAACCGATGACGCTGGCTGCCATCTGTATCCATCCCTGATGACTCCTCGAGCACGTGGCAAAGGACGATCCAGAAACGAACCCGTGTGTCCTGGTTCTTCTTGGATGGTTCCTGCGCAGCTTCATCGAAGGAGAGGTTTTGTGCGCTCTCGCATGCGCTTTCCATGGCTTGTCCTTGTCTGGGGAAGAAATGGAAGTGGCGGGTCACCCGGACGTGTCGAACGCGTTTTTTTTGGGGGGGAGGTGGGGGCACGCTCGGTACAGACCCATGTTGAATTTGGATGCACACTGATGACCCGTCGCCAACTCCAATGGACCCAAGTAAGACCTTTCCATAGCCTTTCGTTCGGAACCAAGCAAGTCCATTCCACGTCGCGGGGGTCATCCGTTCCATCACCTTTTTGGGGGGACATCCGTTCCAGCCTTTCTTCGTCTGTCGTTGGTGTGTTGACTGCTTGTTCTGCAGATTCACTGACCCAAGCATGTCTTCAGTCACTGGCATAGGGTTCCTGATTCATTTCAGCTGCACTTGTTTGGATTCGTGGTCCGACATCTGTTCATCAAGGTCCATTGGCTCCAGGCGCGAGTAGTCAGAGCTCCATTGGTTTGTGGGACATGGTTGGAAGATTTTCCTGGGCTTTGCAGATCCATCATGGCCCCTGCATGAGGCCACCTTCTCGTGTGGTTTGGAACAACATGGTGTCACCGTCGTGCATACCTGTCTTTGGCCTGTAAGAACTATTTTTGTAGTTACAGGTCTGAGTTGGTTCTACTTCGTTTTGGTCGGCGATGAAGTCTTTCTCTGCTTTCTTTTGGGTTTGATCTGATTCTGGTCTGCCGGTACCAGCTGCGCCTGAGTTTAGGAGGTGGGGACATGTTGGTTGCTTTTGTCATCACTGATTCCTTTCCTCCTTTATGTCAAGACCTCTGGTGGTTTTCTGTGCTTTTTCCACATGATGATCCCGAGCCTTCAAGCTCTGATGTGGACGTAGCGAAACCCATCGATGCTAGCTTTATCATCAGCAGCACTTGGCTTGGAGTTCACGGACAATTTGGTGGCTTGGACTTCCCCGTTCGAGGCATCCCTGTGCAGCTACAATCCTGGACAAAACTACTTGAGAAAATTTTTTCATTAATGTGCACTACCTAACGCAACAAAACTATTTCCAAATCAACGGCTTTGCGTAAAGAAAACTATGACGCGTTTTCAGGGTAAAAAAAAGTGTATAGTTACCACACAAACTGAATTGCCAACTAAATGATTATCTTAGATGATGATTGTCGGTTTATGACCTGTTTTGACGTGCTGTCTTGCGATGGAATCCTTTCGTCGTGTCATGACTTTCAAATCCACCCTTCTTACTCGAACTGATTTGAGAATGGTTTACGTGCATGCATAATTACTTTAATTTGAAATCTTTTTGCATGCTTTCTATGGAACCAAATGAAGCAATTTCTTAAATACGATTTTTTAAACTCGCCCGCATCACTTTTGAAATCACTTTTCCGATCTTTTCTGCATGCTTACTTGGGAAGGATTATTCGATGATCAATTTCGTAAATACGTGTTTTTTTAAACCCTCATTACTTTTGAAATCTCTTTGCATTCTTACTTGAGAATTACGTAGCGGTAGGATTATTTTATGACGAAAACAAATGAAACAATTTCTTCAATACAACTTTTTTCAAATCGTTATTACTTTTGAAATCCGTTGTTTGCATGCTTACTTGCAAAATACGTAGCAGGAGGATTATTTGATGAAGGAAACGAAGGATCCTTTTTTACATGGGGAGTTAGGTTTACCCGCGTCACTGTAGAAAACGCGCTATTGTGCTTCACTGCACCCAACACGAAACGCGACTCAGTGACTCCCAAAATGACTTTTGAATTCGCTTTCGCTGCACAACAGAATGACTTGCAAACTTTCAACCAGGCGTTTCTACCCAGAAAGGCCCGAAAAGAGTCTGGAAACTCCAGTGTCTTAACCTTTGTCGCAAGACTATATTGAAAAGGGATCGATGTCTTGTCGCGGTTTCAAAAAAAAAACTCTGGGGACGAGAACGCGTCCGGTGCAATTCCTGCATTTAGTACGAACAGCGGTATCTGCAGGAATCGCACCAAGGTTCAGTCGGGTGTACGTGGACATTGAAGCTCTGTTTATGGCTTTTCTTCAATATGTAAGTGGTAAAATCTAAGATCAATGTGGATGCAGACAAAAGGTTTCATCTCAGAATCACTCAGTGAAGTTATCCGATATGCGACAGTTGAACTTCAACTTCGATGAGACATTGACTCTTAACGAGTCAGCCGACTTCAAAAGAATACTGCACTGTTTGTCTTTGAGAAATATTTAATATTATATTGTATTTTCCTGTGATAAAAACCGTTACTCTTGAAACGGCTAACGTAACGAATTGTCACGTCATCGCCACTGACATACTATTTTTATCTTCCAATCACAGGTCGGTGCAATTCCTGTATTTAGCTGCTAGTTCATTGAGTTGATCGACCTTGATCGTTTTTCTAAGAAATGAGCTTGACACCTGAGCAATCGCATTTCTTGCAAAACCTTCGTCTACACCTAATGGATCTTTCGAGAAGATTGGAACAGGATGTTAATGAAGATGTTGCTGACTATGTGTTGTTTCGGTTGCAACAAGCTTCGAATCATTTGACAAGGCTGGGAGCCAGTGTGGATTTAGATGTATTAAACGAAGTTCAAACCTCCCTTGCTCAAGTGACGACTATTTTGGCAGACGCTGAGCGTAACTGGCAACCTATTTACCCTGATGTTAATAAGGAAGGATTGGTTGGTTGCCCAAAGTTTGAAATAAGTAGGGATCAGTTGCAGTACCTCGTGGACCACGATCTAAAAATTTCAGACATCTCCGAAGCTCTCGGAGTCAGTAGAGGCACTATCAAAAGGCGTTTAAGAGAATATGGAATTTCAATAAGCGAAAGAAAGACGGATATTCCAGATGCTGAACTTGATTGTGTTGTAAGAAATATCCAGCGAGATTTTCCAAATGCTGGATATAGAAGAATGCAATCACAGCTTTCGTTACGCGGCATAAAGATTTCTCAGATGAGAGTTCGGGCATCAATGCAGAGGACGGATCCGGAAGGGGTGGCAATGAGGTGGTTATCTCTTACCCCAAGGGCAGTGTACCGTGTTAGTGGCCCTCTGGCTTTATGGCACATAGACGGTAATCACAAGTTAATCAGGTAAAAATCGATTTTATCTCAAACTAATTAAAAAGAAGATTATAGTAATATTTCAGGTAACTGCGATGACCGTCTTTACATTTATATAATAATAATGTATCGGTCAAATTGAAGCTTCAACATCCCCCCCGGGCATACCCCAGGCATTTGACACCTTTGCCATCCCAGGGAGGAGGAAATTTGATCATCAGAGCCTTCCAGGGGGTGGGGAATTTGATCCCCATGCGTTAGGGGTGGGGAATGTGAACTGCCCCCTCGATTTAACGTGAAATCTCTGGCGTGGCGAGCTATCATGGGGGACGCGGTGTTAGAGGATTTTTGTAGAAAAGATTGTGCCTTTGTGGCCAATTGGTTACAAGGAAAGGGCTTAAACAAGCCTTGTACCATATTTGAACATATTTAAATTTTAATATTGGATTCAGGCTTTGAATATCTGAACGTATTACTGCGCTTTTCACAAACATGCGAATTCAGAAGTTCAAAAGCCAACTGATGATTGCGTTTTTCGCTGCCGTCAATCATCTTAACGGACCTCTTAGGAAACAAAACTTTACTTTAACAGGTTCAAAAGGTCATGGTTTGTAATTTGTGATTGGTGGATTTTGATCCATTTTTTGTGTTTCTGTGTTTCAAGGTTCGTTGCTTGCGATCGCAATTATGATTGACGGCAGCGAAAAACGCAATTGTGAAGGCGTCTTTTGAACTTTAGAGTTCGCATGTTTGTGAAAAGCGCAGTAGGTTGTGTTTACAATGAAATACAATAACTATTACCGGCGATTCAATACAACAATGAAAAGCTCAATAGAGGTCAATTACTTTGACCTGCGGCATGTATAAGGTGAGCGATGATACGTGTCAGTGAAATGGTCATGATGTAGTAATCTCAGTAGGTGGGATTTTCTTTATGGAACGCTTTGTATGTTGCATGACACACGAAGAAAAGTTGAGCATTCAGTGACCTTGTAGCAGCGATTTCCGCCACTTTGCATGAGAATTTTGTTCGTAGTAAATACGCTAACAGTGTTTCGCAGTTTTTATAATATTGAATGCGAGTTCTTTGCTGTATTTATAACGATTTTGTTCGACAACTGAAGGCGTTTCTGCCGTCCTTGTGTCATTTATGTGCTTGTGAAATGTCCCCCGGTTGGGGGCATTTGATTACCTTATTGGACCCTTGTGTGGGCCATTTGAACGGCATTTTGGCCCGGGCAGGGGGAAATTTGAACAATAATTTTCAAAAAAGTCAAATGCCCGGGGGGGATGTTGAAGCTTCGATTTGACCGGTACATAGGAGTCTAGGGTTAAGTTTATTGGTTTTTTCCCTTGCTCCTACCAGTTTTTTTCCAGATACTCCAATTTTTCCCCTCTCCTTTAAGAGAAAAACACATTTCCAACAATTAATTCATTGAGAAATTGTAGATGAATCGATGTAAAGTCTGTACCTTTATTAAGAACTCTGTTTTGCAAGAATACAGTTTTCAGTAAACACTATTCATTTGTCGTAGGTGGAGAATTGTAATACATGGAGGTGTGGATGGTTATACAAGAATACCAGTCTATCTCAAAGCTAGCAACAACAATTCATCTGACATTGTGCTTGAGCTGTTCTTGCAAACTGTAGAAGAGTATGGACTTCCGTCAAGAGTCAGGTCAGACAAAGGTGGGGAAAATGTTGGAAGGTCGATGTTCCTGCTGCAACATCCAAATAGGGGGCCAGGAAGAGGAAGCATGAGAGCTGGGAGAAGTGTACATAATCAGCGTATCGAGCGTCTGTGGAGGGATGTATTTGATGGTGTTATATATATCTATTATCATCTCTTTTATCATCTTGAAGATTGTGGTACTCTTGACCCAACAAACCAAGACCATTTGTTTGCCCTTCATTTTGTTTTTGTGCCTCGAATAAACCGGCATTTGAACCTGTGGAAGGCAGGCTATGTGCGTCACAGGATCCGTACAGCTGGAAGCATATCTCCAATGCAGTTATATATTCTTGGTCTTTTAAAAATGAGGGACACTGATTTAGTGGCAGCAAGAGAAATGTATGAGCCAAGGACAGAGGTAATTATGTAGCCAGGCCCTAAGTAACTCTTGATGTAACATCAAATTCTCCTTTAATTGCACAAGCAGTCGTAAGTCAATTTATGAGGAGAATCTGCCAGTTGATCAGACATTACATAAAGGCTTTTATCACTCACACCTACAAACCTTTGCATTAAATATCAAAAGGTTTTAAATGAGCCTTTGAGCAACTGACGATCCAGTACCACCCAGGGATGGACGGAGGATTTTGTGATGGAGGGGTCCTAGAGATATAATATACAGTGGCAATATGAGCAAGATAGCCCCCACCAGGACTGAGAACGGCTCACTTTTGTAGGGAGTTTCGGGTGCATGTTCCTCCAGGAAAATTGTTTAGATTGAAGTTCTCTGAGATGTAATCTAGTGCATTTGGGACGCTTAAATTTAGCAAATGTCTGGATTCCATATTGAACATGAAATGTTGAAATTTAATAAACCACAAAAGCGGGAGGGGCTGGGCCCACCCCTAAATCCACCCTTTCCACCATTTGTATTTGACAACTAAGGGACAGACTACTGGAAAAGTGATGGGGGGTGGGTGGAAAATTTTTGGCAAGCAAGAATTTTTTTTCGGCTGATTGGCTGTGCATGAATTTCTTCCCGACTGCAACCCCATGTTCATAATTAATTAAAGTAATTAATAAAATACTACATAATGTTACTTTAAATATTCAATGTTTTTTTTTTATAAAATGTAGTATATTAGGATTTGAAGAAATAACACAACAGTTTTCAAATTTTTATTTTAAATTTTGTGTTATTTTGATAAATGTAATGCAGAAGAAAAGTTTGTAAAAGATAATCAGCTGGTAATGGCAATTCATTGTGACTGAAGTTGATTTATGAAAAGATATACACACTGAACTAAAACTCCTCTTGGAACATGTAAAATGAGTTCGTTTATTTTCTCTTAATACCAGAGGCACTTATGATATTGAGCACTTTGGCAAATTTAGTACAACACTGATTTAAAATCAAAATGTGACCCATCTTGTACAAAATTTCTTTTTTCTTCAGGTTTTTCTTTTCAGGAATTTTGTTTGGACAATGTATTTCTCTTGCACAATTTTTGGTTTTTTTACCCTCCCCCTGCCCCCATCACTTTTCTAATGTTCCGTCCATAATAAAATACTGTTACCCGGTATACCTTTAGTTAGGTTTTCTGTCTAAAACAGTTTGAGATAGTATAAACTGCTAAAAATAACTCATTCCACAAACTCACGGTCCTGTACAGTCCTTAAAATATTTGCAATTAAACAGCACTTCATGTACTGCAAGTATCCTGTGCACTGTATTTTTTAGGTGAAAAATGGAATCTTACTGAGGCTGGCCTTTATATCGGGCAGCACAGACAAGATCTCCAAGAAGTACTTTAAGTATTTTTGTTGTGTGTAGGTCGAGATAGAGGCATATGGTATTGACTTGGAGGGGCCAGCTCCAGATGACTTTGTTGATGGTGACAGTATTGTGGAAATCCCAAACATATTAAATCCAATGGGGGTGGACATTACCAAGAAATGTGTAGTTATGGCATTGACATCTTTGTGGAGACAGTTTCCTTCATTGCAGCACATTCTGTCTCCTAACATAGAATCATGTGTTGAATAAACTGACTGGTTCCATTCATATGATTGGAATCATGTACGCCAACACACAGTGTTCAGTCATGAGTTTTCTAATGGCTGCTACTGTTAAGTGAAACATGAGGCAAAAGAGTACTTGTACTTTGCACTTGTCATTACTGGAGTACAGTGGTCCTTTTAACTGAGATGATTTACATTATAAAATGAACTAATGTTGAAACTTTTGAATATTATCTAGTATTAATAAGAATGTTACTATTACAAATTTATGTAATTATGTAACTGGTGGTCTCATAAAGGCAGTGATACATGGTTCAACATTTGTTGCTCAACAAATGTTGTGTTCAAATGAATGGAATAAAGCTTTTCTATTCTCCTACAACAACATTCGATCAACATTCAACACTGCATGATACACTGTTCTACACCTGCTGAACAACAGCTGCAACATTTGTTGCTCACCAGATGTTGTTATACTCCCCAACTGAAATGCAGTTTTCTATTGCACAAGAGCATATCACCTGATGCGCATCAAATTAAACCTGTATAACTCCCTAGGGTGAACAAAACTCAACAATTCCGTAGGCTTAGGGTGACAACAGCTTGAACCTTGGACTTGCACTTGATCAGGACGGGTGTCTTTACGGCGGCAAATTTGGACTCTACTTTTGTGAACTCTCAACTAAAGTTTACTGTTGTGTCAGTTACTTTTTTAAATCGTGGAGTTTCTAGAAATGTATATGGGCGATTCAATCAATGTTTACATTTTCTCCCACTTCATACACTTTGATGAATTATTGTTGCAGCTCTGTATTATCGATTTTTTATCTCATACACATCATACCCATTTGTAGATTATTTTATTTTCAGTTGGAGAGTTAATACGACAAATACTTAATGATTGGCACCCTGGAAAACAGTGAGTTTTGTTTCCCCTTGGTGTTGAAGGTCTTGGGGAAACAAAACTCACTGTTTCTTATTGAACCATGAGTCACCAGCTTAACTCTGAGGCAAATTAGAACCAGCGAGGCTTTTAAGTAACAAGCAAGAGGTCCAAAATCAAAAGTCCTTGGCAGAGTTGGTTCATTCTTTATTGCTTTACAGGCTGATAATGGAACTAATGAAATGTTGGTGTACGTACTGGCTGCTAACTTCAATTCCAACTGGAATCATATAACAAAAATTTAATGATAAAAGGCACAGAAAGATACTATTGCCTTCATATCTTTATTCTCATAACAATAACTTCTAAACATAATCTTCTTGAAAGTTAAACATGTAATCTCCTTGGTAAGGGTTGGTTAGTTTGTTATTGCTTGAAAATCTAATAATGGAACCATTAAATATAAATGTATTCCGTACTAGCAGCTAACTTCAATTGCCAGTGGAATCATATAACAAAATGATAAAAGGCATCTTTAACAGAAAGATACTATTGCCTTCATATCTTTACTCCCACAAAAAATAACTTGTCTTTTAAACATATAATCTCCTTATAAAAAGGGGGGTTCTAAAAACAGTGATTGCTTCCTTTAGTTAGCCTGCTAAACATGTGCTACTGAGTTTGTGGTTCACACAAAGGCCTTGCACTTTTACATCGACTTGTCACCATCAGCATGCTGCAAAAAAGCGGCTTGCTTAGCTCAATAGCCCTTGTTACACATGCTAACTTTTTTAGTATGGAATCCTAACTTTTAACAGAAACAATGTTTTCTTTTTCATATCAATTTCCTGCAATTTCTTGAAATACATGAATATGTTTAGCCTGTGTACAGCCGCCCCTCCATTTTTCTGAGGGGAGGGGCGGCTGTACACAGGCTAGAATATGTTGTGATTGAAACATTTTCTCCTGATAATTAGTACTTGAGTATGATAATGTATTAACGTTGAAAAGAGTGAGAAATAAAATTTAAATGAAGGATAACATTGAATCGCAACATATACTTGTTATTTACTTCAGGGTCATTTTTTACCTGTTAAGTCTCCGTTTTGACATGCAAAATCCTGTTACTGATTGCTACACATCATAATTTATAGAACTGCAAATTTTGTTCCAGATAAAAACACCTTTGATCTTTGATGACATATCTTAGCACTTGTGTTTCTCTTCACATATCCAAGAAATGAGAATTAAAGTTTTTTCAACCGACTTATAGTTGCTGGAATCCTTGAATACCTGATGAAACACATTTTCCCATCCTAGCCATTTCTTAATGTGTTCTTCAGATTCTAGGTATGTGTTTTAAATTTTGATATTGTACAATCAAGACGTTTCTGTTTACTTAGTAACAATTATGGCAAGTACCAAAATGACCATCCAAATCTTTGGTAAAAGTGATCAACTGACCAGTCTGTGGTCGTGTGAAGGGTCAGTTAATGCTGGTAGTAAACCAATGAATTCATAAATAGGAGCATGATTTGATTCTTTGTTTCAATGATTCACTTGTACAAAGCACAATCCACAATAGCTAAAAATGAGACTCAATCAAATAAATGTATTTGACATGTTTGCTTTTCGTCAGGTAAGCCTATAAACGAAGTTACGAGGGCGAAATACTATCTAGTATAGCCTACCTAATGCCTTGTAACTAAAACCTAATTAAGTAAATATATGGTCATCAGATCCAGTCTAGCCTTGCGCATTGCATTTTACAGTTCTTGATAGCTTGTCGTATTGTAAATAGATTTTCCTAAGACGACAACAACAACAACAACAACAACAAGTTTATTTCAAATTAAATATATCTTACAAAGCTCGTGCCCGCAATTAGCGAAGGCTATTCGAGGCTGGTACAAGGGAAAAAAGAAAATTGTATAAATATATATGTATGTTAAACGAACAATCCTAGAAGCAATCTAGTTTGTCGTAATACTTTATTTCGGTCATGATACTCGTTGTCAAAAACCGAGCTAGAAGCACATTACACTCGCAGAAAACACACTCGGAAACAGTGTGGTTACATTTAAATGACTCTCGGTATCTATAATCGCCTGATGTCGTCTCCAACCAATGAAACAGTTTAATAGTAAACTCTATTCGTTGCACGCCGTGATTTACATGCGCGGAGCACAATACGTTCGACGTGGCTTCGCATTTATAATATTCAATTGGAACAACCTCCTAACAGCATATATTAGCAGTCAAAGCAACAAATTGCAAAATGTTTGTTATTAGCATATCAAAGGTTCGATTCATTCATTATCTGGCTGACTCACTCTCCGATGATACATGCAAGGCTTCAACATTAGCTTATCTGTATTCACTACTTCCACGCTGATGCACAAAATATCGCTTTGCTGCTGCCTGCATTGCGGGTATAAAAGTTGTTAAAATACCGGTCTAAATTAATTAGGGTTTGTGACCAATTTAGTTGCATCTGCAACTTTCTATCAAAATATAAGTTAAAGTATATGCATGTCAACAAGAGTGACTAGAAGGTCACATGCCTAAAAATAAGCCAAAAAATTAAACTGCATTGTTCTTGAGGGCTTTTGCATTAACGTTACACCAACTGAGCGTTTGTACTCTTGTGATGGATCGTCCATTTCTGTCACAGTGCCTTCCGTTTTAAATTTTAAGTTTTTATATGATGTTGAAATGTAAGTAAACATTAATGTTCATTGATTTATGAACCTCGGGATGGAAATGCTCAGAAGACGGGGTAAACAAAGGTAATCTAATGAAACTGAAAACAAGAAAGGTCAATCCTTGTTTTTTTTTAGCTCTTATTTTTTAGCTCTTATTTTCTCCGGAAAAGTTTGTACTCCATTTTGTCAGGAGAGGGGATACCTACTACGTGAACAATGCCTGGGCCTCTGAATTCCTTGACAACACTTATCTCTTTGTCAAGCTGGGAGTCTGCACTTGCCGTTGTCCGATAGTTAACGCATGGTAGAGCTTCCAGACGCTTATGCTAGTAACAGCGCGCTATACAAGGTCAAGGAAGCGATAACACGATGATCTGCATGGGGGTGGTTTGTGTGCATTTTGTAGAGGACTTTGGCTGCTGCAGTCTGTCGCCTTTGGAGTAAGCTGCTGTAATATCTAAACGCAGGCTTTGGGATCATTTCTTTAAGTCCTTTTATTGACGTCATCGACAAGGCAATACAAGATCTGTTGGAGAAGCTGTAAACCACACCATAGTGACTTCTTGACGGTATAATTTGATCGAAAATGAATAAATAAATAAATAAATAAATAAATAAATAAGAAAGAATAACTCATTTTTACAAAGAAAAACTTCACCTTGTGTATTGTATCTATAATCTTAGATCAAAGTAATTTTGAAAAAGTAAAACGGCTTCATTCAAGCAAATGTTGAAACTTAATTTTTTTTTTAAATTTTGTGTTTGAGATGTGACCCTCTCATAATTTAGAATTAAATACTCGTCAAAGACCTCAAGCATTAGCGCATTCAACTTTGAATTGTTTTTAAGAACATCTGTAAATTATATTATATAATTTATTATTTATATTAATAAATTAGTATAACTTAACTTGTCAGTTATCTTGTATATTTACTTTTATTTAAGGTCAGATAAACTTCGTTCAAAAATATTATGGCAGAGACGTGTTCGGGATAGTTGGTTCATCCATTAACTTTACTTGGAACTTTTCAAATGGTGTGGAAACCGTAACTTAGGGACTGAAGGATTCTGTTAGTGCCACAGTTGATGTGAATAAGAAATTCATATCTATTGGGCTTCAAGGACAATTACCTTTGGCACCCCCTCAAACATATGTTGGACGAGTAAGTGGGAGTGGTAGTGCCTCCTCTGGCTCTGTCAATTTTGTCCTTACTAAAATCAAGAAAAGCGATGAGGCATTTTATGGCTGCGAGTTATTTCCTGTGGGTCCATATTCTACAGCCTTTGATTATGTGCATTTAGTCATTCAAGGTGGGTACTAAGAAAAATGATTTTTTCTCATGGTAGCTAAAACTGCTATATTTTTTGCACCGTCAGTAATTTTATTCCCAAAGAGATGTTACGTACGTTGATTAAATATAACCGAGACCCTGCTGTTTGTACGTTTAGAAGGCATTCATTGTTGTTTGTGTGAGTTTTTTTGCACAATAACAAAAACAACAACAAAACATTGGCCGGGCCAACCTTAATAAGCTTCTGTTACGTGAGATAAAAGTTTTTAAGTGCCCGAATATTGTACCCCCAAATTGGGAAAGCTTCTATCACCATTTCATTATCTCGATGGGCAGCTTCAAGTATGCTTTGTTTGTTTGTCTGTTTTTTCCGTTCCATTCCATTCGTTCCCAAACACTCAGTAGAGGACAAAGAAAGAGACAAACACAAATGACACAAAGTTCATAAGACTGTGAAGGCAGAAAACAAAAGCTTAATAGATCTCTGTGTATAGTCTGTTAACTTTCAGTAAAATAGCTAGTACCCTGTGACTGTAAAAATCTGGCGTCTGTTTGTGTCTTGTGACTGGCAGAGACTGCAGCATGATCGGCCCAGAAAACCTTTTGGTTGCGTGAAGTATTTCACCATGTATCAAAACTCAATACAAAAATATATATCCAATACCGTTGTTTGTTAATTATTAACAAACATCGAGCCCAACCTCCATTCAATTCCCCTGAATGGAGGTTCCACTGTAATAATCTTTATGTGTTCATCGAAATAACAATCAAGAAATGGTTCTTCGTTTTGCGATAGAGGACACTAGAATTTCCAGGCTTATGCGTGACGTTGTATTTACCGGGCGGCCGGGAAAGCTCTTATGTGGGTTTAAAACGTTACCGATTTTTTGAGATTTGTAATCTAAACATTCCTTGTCTCAGAATGAATATTACTTAAAAAGTTATAAATTCCTCGAGCAATAAACTCACTCATAAATAGGGAGACTCAAAAACAGATGTTTCTGTTGCTTTCAGGGGCCATATTTGTGCTCCTCAAAGAGACAGCAACATGGCGTTTCCATACAAAGCTTTATAAATTTGGGTAAAACGTTTTTTTTTCCCGAATATCTCGCATATGAAATATCGTAGAGACCTGATTCTTGGCAAGGCTTTTTGTATATTTATATATTTTAATTTTCCAGGTTCTGGACTGTCTCTATTCAATGACTTGCTTTTAGTTTTTGATGGTGTGACAGTGAAAACAGAGAATTAAACGTAATATGAGAAGAAATACCGAAATCACAGGGATACCCAAATCAACCATAGCGCCTCAATTCGATTACAAGCGAAATACGATAAGAATATAAATAGAACATGAACGCTGCAACCTGAGATGTTTGAGTGACACTTATAAACTCAACTTGACTAGCTGCTTTCGTTTGCTCGTCATGAAAGTGTATCCAACTAATTGTAAACGTCGAAGTTAACCTTAAATTTCGGATAAATACAACTACTGAAGAGGAAACTCAAATGCATGGTGTGACGTAACTTTTTTTGCTTCCGCGTGAGTTTGTCACATGCTTGGATTAGATGATTCTTGCGGCGAGGTTGATATACCTGTGTGACTGCTCAACTTCTCTTCAGTGAGAAAATTTACGTTTTACGATCACTGCCGAGTAAATACTTAGGTCAGTCTACCATAAAGTCAGCCAGAAGAAGTTAATACGTCACAGACGATCACAAGATGTTCATTTCGGTTGGATCACTGCTGCTGCTACTTCAGCTACTCGCTGGTGCCGGTAAGCTCGTTAAAGAAATTTATTATTTCATCTCCTTCTAGGATAAATTTATACGTATATTTTCAATCAATTTGCAACGAGTGGTAGTATTGCATATTACGCTAAGTTAATTATACGTTAAACTCCCCGAGATCCATTTAGTAAACAATCGCTTTGGACTTGAAAAATAAAACGAAAATATCTAAATGGTCTAAGGGGAATGGTCTAAGGGTGGAAACCTGGGGGCTGAAAAGGAATAACGAATAAGAATAACAGGAATTTTGTCTTTGGAAAAATGCCTGTTTTTATTTCCTTTGACCAGAAAAATAGACATTTTGGGGGGTTGGAATAATGAAACAATGAGAACTTTTGATCGGGTACACCGTAATTATGAACACCCCATTTTTCGTCCTCATCCCTCGAAGAAATGTTGACAGCTTAATCAGCCATCTCAATATCTACTGATTTTCGTTGTTTTCTTCGCTGGTTGAACGATATCTTTTTAAAACTGTAGAAAAAATCTTTGGTTATATCAAGAACATAATCAGCTATTGTTTCCTTATCTTTCCGAGAAGTCGATATTCCCAAACCGTGATAAAAAAGCTTTGTCTGAATACAAACTGGTAACTTTTTTTTTGATATCATGATCATGTCGGAAACCAAGGAGTTCGTACATGCAATTTCTGTACCAGATAGTTAATGGATGATTATGTGCAAACGACAAACCCGTTGCAGTTTCGTTATTACAGCTTTATCTTTCCACAATCAACAAAAGTGTTTTTTTTTTCGGCAAGGTCTTCCACGATTTAAATACAGCTACAGGAAGAAAATTTTATATTATCAACTTGTAATTCCTTTCCAAGACGTAAGGGTTCATTGAAAATAGAAGATCGATATGTGGCAGCAACAAAGACCTTAAACTGTTACTAACAGCTGTTTGTACTCAATTAGGCAGAGTCATAAAGAAAACAGTAAGACTGGACCTAGGAACATTTTCCCGCTACCCTACCCTTGTACCCAGATTTCTAGTGTCAGCATTTAGCATTCTTGTACTGAACATTCAGTGTAAACATAAATCGATGTATTCGAGGGAGGTCGCGCAGATTAAAGTTGTGTTTGAATGTGTTTTTTCGTTTTGTTAACATAACATCACCCCATACAGGGACGCTGTGTACTCTGGATTCCAATATTGGATTTCGAATTCCTTGTCAGTTGAACTGGCTATTCCGGATTCTAATCGTTACCGGGATTATAAATTCATTAAGTTGAACTCCGGATTCCAGAGTTCAGGTTTCCTATTCGACGAGAACAAATTCATCGGCCTACATTACATGGGGCGAATAACATTAGAACAACTATTTAAATCAATTTGTCTTAACACGTAAACGATCTATCCTTATTTCTGTCAGTTACGAGATTTAAACATTGAAGTGAGGTAACTACCCAAGACTTTTGAGACCATTCAAACACTGTTGTTGTGTCAGCTTCTTTTTCTGTACAGATTTTTTCCTCCTTGATCTTTGATCTTAGTAGTGGTTTCCGGATTTAATTAACTTTTTGAGCGGTATAAATTAACGCAGATGACGTCATGCTTCTCATTAAGATAGGATGACGTCATACTTTAATTTAATGCTGATGGCGTCACGCATGCCATTAAGATAGGATGATGTCATAATTTATTTTTAGCTGGCTGACGTCATGCATGTCATATAGATAGGACGATGTCACAGGTTTTTTTGTAGCTGGCAAGGAGCAAGTGACGTCAGAATTTACTAGAGTTGACGTCATCAAAAAATGTTGAGATCATAATATATAAACAGTAAGGTGATTTTTATATAATTAGCTATTTGCTACAGTCTTCTGATTAGATATTGTTTGCTATAGTCTTCTGATTGGATATTGTAGAAACTGTCATGTGTTCAAAATAAAAGCGGGCAAATTTTGAACGTGTTATCTTTGCAGATTATACTAAATGAAAAATCTTTAATCATTAAATTATTTTCACTAAAAATCGGTTATAAACAAAACCGAGACACGGAGGTTAACTGGAAAATCTTTACTTCAAAAGAAGGGAAAAGGGGGTTAAGCGAATGCGAAATCGTACAAATTTTTCAGGCAAAACATGAAAACGAGGTCCAAGCTCAGCGAAGCGAAAAACTGCCTATCGAGCAAAAATGTCAATCTTTGTTTACTTGACTCTGTAGAAAGTATTGCACAGGGTATGAAAATTCTATAGAAAACAACAGGTGGTTCTAAAGTAAACCCTAGCTCTTTTGGTTCTTAAATAAACCCCATTCTTGTTCCTAATGAGTGGAAAGTCTATTTATAAAAATAGGAATAAGAGGTGCGATCGCCTAGCAACACATGTCTTCTTGTTTAGCGCTAAAAATTGGATATATAGACAAAACATACACACACATACACAGAGTGGAGCTGAAAACTCTCTATTTCAATTTTGACTCACCATTACGAAAGCGTTTTCTCCGTTCTATCTCGAGGAACGACTAACTATTGAAATCTCAGCGCTTGATGAGCTTATGGTCTTGTCAATTCAAGCGCCGTTAGTCGGTTAATTATGCGGGCTAAGAAGCCCAAACTTGAATAGAAAATTAGTTCATCTCTACAGCTAGACCCAAGGGAGCGCCTTGACTTATTATTGTAAAAACACAAACAATTAATAACTTAACAAGGATCAATTTAAACACGTTTAACTTCAAAACAGTTAAATCTGGCGTTCCTCAAGGTTCACTATTGGGGCCGTTGCTGTTCAACATATTCATTAATGACTTGAATTTCTGTGTTCCTAATGTCCCTTTGCGGTTTTACGCTGATGACACGACTGCCTACCTGTCTGATGCATCTCCCACCATTTTAGAATTTTCAGACTCTTTCGTCGTGGTTTGAGTCTAACCATTTAATAGTGAACAGTACTAAGACTCAAGCATTATCTGTCGCACCCTGTGCCTATCATTATTCTTTATTCTCAATAATGCTAGAATAGAATTTCTCCGATCTATTAAGATTCTCGGAGTTACTCTAGACAAGGACCTATCTTATAAAGAACACATATCAGATCAACTAAAGAAAGCCTACGCGAAGCCCTCTGCACTGAGAAGAATAAAGCGTTTTCTTCCTCATGACCCAATGATAATGATCACTTTCATCTACACTGGACGAAAAAACGGATTTGCCTAAGTTTGCTAGTTGAGCAAATCTATTGTAAAATTAGGGTACTAAGGTTACTACTTATTTGTTCTTGGCGCAAATTTTGTTCAAAAGTGAAAGTTTACTTTTTTGCAAGGGTGGTGTAAATGTGGAGTAAATATCAAGTTTACACATATTTTGTTTCACTTTTGCTCCCAATAGTAAATTTGGAGTTTAAATTCAAATTTGCCGCCATTTTGTTCTCTGTGTAAAAATCGAACGTCAAAAATGAATGTTTGCTTGATATTTTCTGGCATAGCAAAGTTACTGTGTAAATGTATGGTTACTAAAGGCGTAAAGTTAAGCAAAATATGATCAACGAACTATCTTTACGACCACTTTAGCCAACTTTTGCACATTCACCAAACTTCACATTGTTATTTCACACAAGTTTTGATTTTCCATTGCCTCGTTTCAATCACAATCACATTCTTTTCAAAGTTTATCATATTATTTGCTGCAGCTGGTTATTTTGGTTAAGGCCACCCCCCCTTTTTTTTCGTTTAGCGTCGAATGCGTTTCCTGATATTGGGTTGGTGGCTCGGATTGAATAGGAGGCCCTGGTACCCCCGGATGACGTTAAACGTTAACATCTACAATTTGGATGAACAAAATGCACAATATGCGAAAGGTTTGAACCCAGGAGTCATTGATCGTCCGGGTGCGAGTGGTCCTGAATGCACTTTTCCGCATCGCACCTTTCTGTTCGAAACGAAGAGTTGAATCAAGATCATCCGCCATGTTTGTTGTTTCTCAGGCTTCCACGTGACTTTGGCACATGCGCGATTTGATTTACATTGTCACGTGCGGCTTTTGAACCAATAGAATAGTGTAAAATGAACTACCGTTGATTAGTTCAAATTCACGCGGACTTCATATAGTCCATGAGCCAAGACGCCTTAAAAACAATTTTCGTGGCACCCCCCGTAAGACATAGCGAATTTGGTATCAAATTAACTCTTATTGTATATATTTTAATAATCTACCTGTTACTTTCTATGTAACCTGTGCCTTAGTGAGAAAATCACTTGTTTCTGAGGGGGTGGGGGGACGGTTTTACATTTTGGCACGAATAAATTTTTGAGGCTTAAAACAACAAATACTTCAAAAACTGCTGATCCAATATGGAGAAAACTGACGAAAAGTTTATTTTAAGTAAAGTGCTGTACTCGTCTTTGTCTAAATCTCAATAGGGTGTTACCATGGTAACCGTTGCTAGGCAAATATTTCAAACAGGGATATTACATTAATATGTACATTATGAACAGGAATTTTCACAGACACTATTTTTTGAACACCAAAGCATTATTACCATCATTCTTTTTGTAAACTATTTACTTTTTATGAACTATAAGGCTTTAAGGCTCTATAATATTCCCGCAAGTAAACCAGTTCAATTGTCTCACAATTGTGTAATTCTTTTAATAGCAAAGAAAAAAAAAATAAAAACTCAAAATAGATTTGAGACTAGTGGACAGACCAAAATCTTTAAAGTGTTTTCTTCTATTTTTTTTTTTAATGAAAGAGAGGCCGGCACATTTTGATCATAATCCAGTGTCCGCTATTCCATGAAAGTTCCATTCCAGATTGTCTATCCCATGATGCAATTCAAACTTATTATCCATGAGCGGCCATCTTGGAAAATGGTGTGCAGACAAAATGGTAAGAGAATGGTGGTTTTATACAGATTTTCCTCTTAATTTCTATTCTTGGTTGTGCAAGATAAACTCAAGTAACGTCTGTAAGTTTCTGTATAATATATTTTATTTTTTAAAAGCTAAAATTCCCACTGAACATTGCTAGAATAACTGTAAGTAGTCTGTCAGATTTTGTTTTCACCACAACATCGATACTGAAGTTTTTGGCGTGGAAGCGGTCAAATCAAACGTAGAAGTTATGTTTTCAATAATTTTTTGCTTGAGTTAAGGAAATAAGGTTTTTTGCTTCTTTTAATTCTCTAGTGACATTTGAAGAGTTTCAGAAAACAGGCTAGTGTAATCAAGGATATGGCAGAAATTACGCCAGTAAGTTGTACTAGAAAGCGCTCAATGTCCAGCTCGATACAGAAACCTAACTGGAATAGATGCCTTTGTCATCTAAAAGAAAATGTTCAAGGTCAATTAACAGCATTTACTAGCAAAAGCTGGGAGAAGTTTGAAAGCTGCTCGACTCGGAGAAGGGATGAAATCTGGTTGATAATGAAGGACTACTGGAATGAGGGACCAAAAGGGGGATATCACCGGCAATGCTACCAAGAATACACAGACATAAACAAAGTGTCTAAGGAGGAACAAAGTCATTGCAATACCAGAGAGGATCGAGAT